>JH431944.1:409314-717940 GCA_000239455.1 Strigamia maritima | reverse complement strand
CCCAAAACTTCCGCGTTAGGCGTTTTTAGTTTGTGCAGTTTTCAAAACTCCACATGTTTTAGTTTCCGAATGCATCTATTATTTAGCATCGCACGTTGGAAACGCTTAAAACGGGCGTTTTGGAATGTTCAGTTTTATCAAGACTAATAGACATAAGATTCCACAAAGTTGAAACATTCGAGCCAACAGCTTTCATGTGTTTTATACCAAAACTTCGCCCGTTGGTCCATCACCTTCTCATCGCTTGTGTTTTTCGGTAAACTATGCACCGTAAGTTTGTCTTTTGCCTCTTTGTTAAACAAAGCAGAGTGGGTGGTGCAGATGATTTAAGTTACCTTGGTGCAGATGGCAAAAGTCATCTCTGCTCAGCAACACGTTATTTGAGATCAGTCTGGTCATAGTATATAGACTATAGTATATATAGTATATATAATATATAGAATATAGTATACATAGTATATAGGATGTGAAGTCACAACCTTTGAAAAACAACAATACAAGGAACACATGTAAAATTGTAAATGATATTGAATACGTGCTGGTTAGATTAATTTTTTACAATCTGTCAAATTTTGAAGAAATTTTATTATATTTTTTATCTTCAGCAGCATCGTCACCTGGCACAAAAGAAGATAAAATTTGAATGTTAGGTTTTCTGTCTCTAGATGTCGCCACATCTGTGCAGTATCTGACGTATTCTTCTTCTCGCGTTCATCGGTTTTCATTGGCTGATGTCATTTGTCGCGCGATTCTCGCCGCGCAAAGTGATTAACGATGCAGAATGCAAATCACCAGTGAGTATGAAAACACAATTCACGCTTGTTTTCAGTATTAGTTTAGCTGAGGTCGTTGGGAAAAGGTGAACGTGCACACACTTCTCTTCTCTCTAGGTTTAAATTTTCTTTTACATTTTTTGTTTAATTTCCTACTTTTTTAACGGCCTAAAGAGTGAGTAATTATTTAGTTTGCCATTTCCAGTAGTTTAGCCTGCCATTTCCAGTAGTTTAGCCTGCCATTTCCAGTAGTTTAGCCTGCCATTTCCAGTAGTTTAGCCTGCCATTTCCAGTAGTTTAGCCTGCCATTTCCAGTAGTTTAGCCTGCCATTTCCAGTAGTTTAGCCTGTTTTTATTTTAAAGAATGTGTCGAGGCAGTTTGAGTTTACTTAGCACTAACGTACACTACTGGGAATTTAAATTAGTGTAATTAACGCTAGGAATTCCAGTACGGTAAGTTTTAATTTCTGTTCGCGTTAATTACTTCTAGTTCTAGCTTTATTCTAATTGGTTTGCAGCATGATTTAAGAGAATATTTGTAATAATTAGCGTCGCGTTAGTTTTAAATTGTTCTCATTTTTGCTTCTTTTGAATTAACTTAATACGTGTTTTTGTTTTTTTAGATTTCGACAAATCGGAAACACTTCATCGCCGGAAGAAACCACGCCGAGGGGTCTTCGCGAATTTCAAGTGTCTCTTTTTAGTGTAAACTTAAGCGAATACTGATTTTTCTATTCGCTAAGTTGAAAACACTAAAAAGAAGCAAAGTGACACTTGAAATTCGCGAAAAATCAAATTTTCTAAAAAAAGGACCGCCGGAATTCAGCCTATCTTAAGCTTTTTAATGTATTCATAATTTCCCTCATTTTATTTTCTAAGTCATTTTGTATTTATTTTATTTGTATTATATATTGTATTTTCTATTAAATTTTATTTATTATTTTCTTGTATTTTGAAAATTAATAAAAAAAAATAAAAAGAATAATTTTATTTATTAAAATAAAACACTTGAAATTGTTACACAAAAAAAAACATAAAATAAAAAATTTATGAATACATTAAAAAGCTTAAGATAGGCTGAATTCCGGCGGTCCTTTTTTTAGAAAATTTGATTTTTCGCGAATTTCAAGTGTCACTTTGCTTCTTTTTAGTGTTTTCAACTTAGCGAATAGAAAAATCAGTATTCGCTTAAGTTTACACTAAAAAGAGACACTTGAAATTCGCGAAGACCCCTCGGCGTGGTTTCTTCCGGCGATGAAGTGTTTCCGATTTGTCGAAATCTAAAAAAACAAAAACACGTATTAAGTTAATTCAAAAGAAGCAAAAATGAGAACAATTTAAAACTAACGCGACGCTAATTATTACAAATATTCTCTTAAATCATGCTGCAAACTAATTTGAATAAAGCTAGGAGTAATTAATGCGAACAGAAGTTAAAACTTAACTTAAAACGTACTGGTTTTAACTGGAATTCCTAACGTTAATTACACTAATTACACTAATTATACTGATTTAAAACTAAATTCTCAGTAGTGTAAGTTAGTGCTAAGAAAACTCAAACTGTAATAATGCCATGTCTCGACACATTCTTTAAAATAAAAACCGGCTAACTACTTGAAATTATAATTACTCACCCTTTAGGTCGTAGGAAATAAAACTTATGAAACAAAAATGTAATAGAAAATTTAAACCTAAAGAGAAGAACGCTAGTCTAAACTGAAAACCAGCTCAATCTAAAGTTACCTGCAAATTAAGAGGCCTAGCCTCCCGCTCACGCTAGCGCTCACTACTAAAATGAACTTTTAGAACGCTACAAACAGGAAATGAACTCGAGCTAGCGACGCACGCATCATTTGCATCATTTGCATCAGCCAATGAAAACCGAAGGACGCTTCTAGAGAAACCTAGAAAAAACGTGGCAAAATTCCTCCGGTTTGTCAAGTGAATGAATACAATTTGCATTCGAAATTCGTCCTCGCAACCGACTGCTTCCGCAGATGTATCGACATCTAGAGACAGAAATCCTAACATTCAACTCATCTTTTTGATATAACGCCAGGTGATAATTCATCTTGCTAGGGGTCAATTTTTGCACACAGAATGTTTATTTTATGTCATTCATCTATTCATAGATATTAATGAGATATCTAACTTTTGACATATGCACAACTACGAGTATAAGTTTTTTAATCATTTACATTGTAATATATTTTGATGTTCTACAGTAAAATAAGAGAATGAAAAATACATGATTGCAAAACACTGACAGAACACATTTGAAGTATCAACACTTATCAAGTTTCACATAAAAATGAAATCTTGTTTAAACTTGGAATTAAATGTACAAGATGCTGAGTAAGCAAAAGAGTGAATTAAAGCAGCCTTTAAAATGAAGATTTATTTTCCTTAAGTATTAGCAACCTCAAGATTCGAAGATAAACTTCAATTTTGGTTGGTTTCTGGTACCAACGAATACCTGAAAAACTAATTTGTAGTTTTATGTAATTTTGATCTCTTAAATTCATACCATGCAGTAGTAGCTTTCGACAGACCCAGGAGAGAAAGATCAACATAGGTCTGCAAGAATTATTAAAAGCTAATTAAACTATTAATTAAACTATTTTTACCTGTCCAATAACAGATGTTTTGGAAAACACTGATGAACTCCTGTTGTTTACAGTAACCAGCAGTAAATTGTGCAAATCGTTCTGATTAATCACGTAATCAAATCTGAATAAATAAAACTTAATTAACCAAATCTGAATAAATAAAACTTAATTAATCAAATCTGAATAAATAAAACTTAATTAATCAAATCTGAATAAATAAAACTTAATTAATCAAATCTGAATAAATAAAACTTAATTAATCAATCTGAATAAATAAAACTTAATTAATCAACTCAATTAAAAACATAATTACGGTAATTACGTTTCATCGTAAACGGGATTGCAAGTATTTTTAAGGACTTGTGTTTTACGTTTACTATCACGATTTTTATCAGGCTGCAAGTATAATTTCACATACGGGTCTGGAGGATCACCTTCCAATTGTGGTAAATCCCTGCAAGAAAGTCAATTATAATAGCCGTAACACATTTCTAACTTAAACACGTACATTGCCTTTGCTTATGAATTACTATCACTAGACGAGTTCTCTGCTGACTATAACGCAGAGTAAGCTGAATTTTGCCAACGCCTAAAAAGCTGCCATTCGCACTTTCATTTGATGGCGACGAAGTGCTAAACAGGAAAGTATACGATTAAGTCATTTTTTTTAACATATAAATTATCCTAATTAAAACGTGTTCAAATAAATTATACCGTTTTTTGAATTTCAAATGCTTAAATATTATGAAGCAAATTTACAGTTTGGTGTGCTCATGATTGATTTTATTGCTCATTTTAAAACAAACAATTTTGAAGAATTGAATTCTCGCCCCTTTGAATCGAAATAGCTCTTACATTTTGCGATGACGCAGATTATCGTTTTCCTTTACATCGACTGAATCTGTAAAATCAGTCTTGCTGATTTCGTGAGCCGAGTCTGGTGTTGAAGGAGGAATTTCAGGTGTTGCGTTACTACAAGGTGCGGGACTTGATTTGGTTCCACAGGTGCTTTTGACGGTAACTGAATTGAATAATCAAATTATCAACTAATTTTAGTTTAAAATTATATTCATTCTTACCGGGAGGCTTTTGGCGCTATCAACGTACGCTAATAACACAGCTGTGGATAAACCCAATTCTTTCAACGTAAGCAATTCCTTCTGTTGCTAAAATAGAAGAAAAAAAATTATCATGGAATACCCTAAATGAATTAAATAATTGAAATTTACTGCGTCCATGTCAAGAGCATTCATACTCAGTCCAAGCCAATAGATTTTCAAGTGTACTTGACCAGTTTTGGCCTCTTCCAAAGGAATCCACTGATTAAAAAAACAACATTCTTAACGTTTTTTGATTCTCAAATTGGACTCACGTTTACTCAAAGGTGTCTGTGAAACTTTGGAAGCCATTCTTTGAATATCCACACGGAGTCTAAGGAAGAAGTAAGTTTTTAATACATGAATTATAAACATCGACGTAAAAAAGCCCATAAAAGATATTAGAAAAGCAGAATAAAAGCCAGCAACACAAAAAATGCATTGAAACCTGCATAAAACGTCAAATATAAAGTAGAAAAAAATCTGATCATGCTCTGCATTTGCACAATCAAAAACGGCATATCATTACTTTTGAAAAAATTGTGTCGTGCAAAGACAACAAAAAATAGCTAACTCAAAGTAGGTTAATCGAAAAACTAGCAACGAAGATTCGAGTTGTGGAAATAGATGTAATTTACGAGCAGTGTAATTAACGATTATTCTTGCTTGAGAATAGTTGTTTGAATTTGTTTGTGCGTATGAAATAATGATTTATGCCATCTAGGATATTTGCACAATATTTTTTGGAGCAAAAAATTAATGCCCAATTTTTTTAAATAAAGAAAGTTTTAATACTCAGTTATTTTCGGGTTACATATGATTACATTGTGGTAACAATTAATTATTTCTATTCTGAAATTCATCAGTGTTGGTTTATCAAAAACCCGAAAATAACCGAGTACTATGATTTTAAAACTTCCTTTATTTAAAAAAAATTGGGCATTATTTCTTGCTTCAAAAATGCTGCACGTAAATTACATCCACTTCCACAATCTCGAATACTCGCGAGGATTCGAGATTGTGGAAGTGAATGATTAAGTAATTAATCATTTTAGCTTTTAGAATTACGGTATAACATTCTTTGCGTGTTTGTCTCCAGTTCATAATTTCAGCAAATTACACTCCGTCAAATTATACTTTTCTACAATAATTTTGTGTCATCAAACGGATCTTTATTACTGTAAATAGAATTATTTGTCACAACCTGCCTGTTGAAATTCCGAAAATAATCACTGTTAGTTATCATCTTAACTTCTTTGCCTACTTATCTTATCACGTCCAGTACGAATGCAGTTGGTAATGTTGTAAGTGAGGTGTTTCATATTCAAAACAAACACGTGTTCCAGGCATAACACGAAGAGTACTGCAAGACTCCACAATCTCCTCGTCAATCTTTTGATCAGTATGATGATAATAATATGCACCTAAATCAGGAAATAAAGAGAATATAAATTAAGTAATCCTTGGTAAAATGTAAGTCGGCAACACAGTGCCAACGATGATAATCAACCAAGAAAACCAGAATCTAATATTAAATTGTCACATTGAATAAAATGTTTTCATTATAAATCTAGACCAGGAAATTATTTATCTACACACAGTGCCACAAAAAGAAACATTAGATGATGAGACAGACTTAAAAAAAAAAACAATTAAATGCGTTAGAGTAACATGTGGACAATTTATTACTACATATATTGTAATGTGTCTACGAAAATTCTAGTTTTATAAAGTAGAGCTTTTGAGACCATTCAATTCAATGCATTTTACATGAAATGATTTGTCTGTAAAATACAAATTTGTACCTTCAAAATTAAAAAATTATTTTAGAAATTAAATGGTGCCCAGTCAAAGGTTATTAGCTTTAGAAAGTACATTTTTTGAAAATTAGATGGATACTTATGAGCACCATTTATAGTACAGTATGTCCGTTTAAATTACGTAAACGTTATTTGACACCTTTAAACTTAAAATATTCTTATTAGTGTCACTTTACAATACTAAAGTAAAAATTTTCAATTTGTAAAAATATGTATTAAGCCAATTTTAGGTGAATAATTGATAAATTTAAAATTTTGCAATTATTTTGTTATTTCCTTTGACATAAAATGATGTGATGTATATTCTACGATTATCATTGTCAAAAAAAAACCAGCAAAGTACTATGTACTTTGTACTATGTCCTTTGTACTATGTACTTTGTACTATGTACACACAAATGTAAATATTTATTTATTATTTACTTCTGGTATGTCCTGCTGGGGCCGGGTAATAAGCGCGACTGTGAACAAGCGCGAATTCAAATTTTTTGATAATAGGCGCGAATGCGATTCCCGGCAACAAACACGAATATGAATAAACGCGAAGGGGCCCTATAATAAACGCGAATATGAATAAACGCGCTCACAAAATTCGCGGCTATTCATGTCATATGAATAGCCGCGAATCGGGTTATTTCGCGATTATTCATATCCGCGGGTATTCATATGCTAAACATGAATAAAAAATGTTTGTTAGCAAGGATTGTATTTGTGCTTATTATCGAAACCGTAATTCGCGCTTGTTCATAGTCGCGCTTATTACCCGGCCCCTACAAAATTAGCCCAACTTCACCGGGAAAGAAATTCATTCCGAGGCACCTCTGTATACCGGGTACCAGTATTTATGGTTAACTAAAACACTTTGACATATTTTATTATTTGCTTTCCTGTTGTGTAGTCAATCACAATATTAAATTAAATCATCCCAAAGACGGCCTAGCTGTGGGACCTGCCAAGTAAGCTGGTCAATGGCCATCCAAGGTGATAAGATTACAGAAACACTACCAAGTAAACAGCAAGACAAAACCAAGTCCACACCCTCTTTGATTCTTGTGCTGTTTTTCTTGTGGCTTGGATTGGGTGCTGATTGGGTGTTGTGTGTTGGGGCGTGCTGGGGTGGATGGGCTGGTTAATGTGCGAGCAGGTGTTGTTGTTGAGTCTGTGTAGAACTCTGGTTGGTGGTGTGGTTAGTATTTTTTCCCGCCTAAGCTGTAAACGTTTTATTAAGTCACCCCACAAAAAATTTAGAAAATATTATTGTGTTACTACAGTTATTGAGTTTATGTGAAACTGCTTTTCCAAACCAGAAGTGATTGTCACGACATTAATTCGATAAAAATTGTATAAGTTGGTACATGCTATAGCGTTGAAAACCGTCAAAACGTTCTGTAATTATTACAATTAACTTGAACGACAGAATGATGAAATGTGTGTAATATCAGTCAAAAATAAAAATCTTTTAAAAAGTTCGTTCGACACTTGTTTCTATTATTTGTTTCTATTTTATCATCTAATCTAAATTTTATTTTTTGTTTCTTTTTTATGATTCCAATCATATTAATTTAAAAGCATTCTTTCAAGCCACAGCAATTGAAAAAAAACAGCTGGTTAATAGTTTATAGAAACTTGCTTTTGTTTAGAAGCAAAATGTAAATACAGTATACATCTGTTTTCAAGTTGCAATATACGGTAACTTACAGAAAAAATTCATTATTTAAAAATATGTGCGTATTGCTAAGTTGCAGCTAATATAAACACAAATTGAAAGAGCGATAATCTTTCGAGTTTCATTTCGTGCCAGAACCCTAAACTGCTCACAATGATACGTTATGGAAGATATTTCGCACTCGTATTGATTATTCTCCTAATAATGTTAAAACTTTTTCCATCATTGAGAACATTGAGAACAAACAAATATGACGATATAATTAAAGAAGTTTCAATGAATACTGTAAGTCCCCTTTTATATTTTATGTAACGGTCATATTGTCAAAACATTTTTTTTTACTTAACAGGAAAACATAAAATTCATGAATGACTATCAAATCGAAAAACATTCGGTTTTCACGCGGGATGGGTATCAGCTCCTGCTACATAGAATACCGTATGGGAAAACTAATAGTAATTTATCTAAGCCAACTGGAGTACCTGTACTGATAATGCATAGTTGGATGTGTAATTCATTGTCCTGGATAGACAATTTGGAAGACAGTTTAGGTAACTTCTAAAGAATTGAAAATGTTACTAATTATAAAATTATCCTGTGTACTTCAAGGATTTGTTTTAGCTGATCAACTTTTTGATGTTTGGTTGGGGAATGTGCGAGGAAATGAAGGATCATCTCATACATCTTATGGGAGAAACGAGGCCAAATTTTGGGATTTTAGGTACTGTACTATCAGTCAGAAGTAAATAAATGTACTTCTGGTACTATAGTACGAACTTAGCATGCGATTAGTCTAAATTCCAAATAAAATAAAAATAAGTGTAATATCTGTTGGTTTAATAGTTGGGAAGAAATTGCAGAATATGATCTTCCGGACACCATCGATTACATCCGAAATGTGACAGAATACGAGAAAATTGTATACATTGGACTTTCATTAGGATCATTAATGGGTTTTACCTTATTTTCCTCACAGCCAGAGTTTAACGATAAGGTGAAATCAAATAACAACAATTAATGATTGTTTCAGATACCGTAGTCTAATGTTTGACAATCAACTTTCCAGGTGGCGGGGTTTGTTGCATTAGGTCCGGTCACGAGTTTGAGTTACACTACTTCATTGGTAATGAAAATATTGCTAAATATACAAAATACAGTAACGGTAAGGGAGTTAATTAAAGTATGTTAACGCAAATCTAATCTTTATATACTTTAATAAATTTCAGTATTTGATAGAGACATTTCAAATTTCACAGATCCAAATTGTTCCCAGGAGTTTCAATAAACTTGCCCTAAAAATTTCTGCATATATAAGTATTACAAATAGTTTTGCGCACACAGTATTTGCTGGTTATGGCAGTTATTTTTCTAACATGGTTGGTTATTTGGTCGAACAGGCGATTTTCTGCTAACTATTTAATTATTTTTTCTAGACTAGACTGCCAATCTATGGACGTGATTGTACAGAAAGCACCAGCACCAAAACTGTCCTCCATTTTAAACAGGTACTACATATAATACATTTAAGCTATACAAACCTACAAAATCATTATTGCTTAGCTGCATTACTCACGAGAATTGACAAAATACGACTATGGGAAAAATTTAAATCTTGAGAAATACGATCAAGTAAGCATAAATTTTCTTACTAATTACTCGAAACAAATAAAAATAAATATTTTTGCTTTGATAGATTAAACCCCCTGCATATAATTTAAGCAACATACGAATTCCAGTAGCTTTGTTTTCATCAGCTAATGACCCAATAGCAACACCGATTGATGTAGCAATAACAGCACGTAAATTAAGAAATGTTTTTGCTAATGAAATTGTCCCGGAACCGATGTTTTCTCATTTGAACTTCATATGGTCTCATCCGTCTAAAACAATATTGTATGACAAAGTGGTGTACTTATTAAAACAAATGTGGGATGCAAATAGTGCTTCATAAAATAAATACCGTAATTAAAAATAAAATGCTTTTAAATGATATGTTTGGTGTATATTTAGAGGACCCTAAATTCCCTAATAGTGAAGTTCTGCTAAAATTACAATTCATACGAAAAACAGCAATCTTTCCACAATGACTTTTTGTCGTCCTGATAATGTTGCAGAAGCAAATGCATTATCATCAAAAACTATCAAAAACTATATTTACATGTTTAAAGTAAACAATCAATAATAGTAAACGTTCTGGTCGATTAGAAAATCGCACTAAATGGGATTTTACGGTATTCGTTGACTTCAACATGAATTCTTGAATTGCTACTGCATGGTTTGTTCGGCAGTTTATTCGTTTGGATTGATATATCTAAAAATAATTTAGGTATAGGATTGACTTCTAAAAATTTGAGACTCTCAGCTCAAAACATCACTATATTCACAATTATTCTGTGAAATAATTATTTTTCATTAATGTCTGTGAACAAGGCTAGTAAAGCAGCAAATTTTATTGCCATTGAAGAAACAAATTATAGTAAATTTTATATAAATTTACCATGTTTGCAGTATAATTTAGCTACTGCAAACAAGAAAAGTGATTGCGACTTCCAAAATCATCTTTAGATAGCAGGTTTTGCTGTTCATAGATCCTAATTATAATGTCCTAGAAGTAACCATTGAAAATGCATTCTGATTTTAATGCAAATTAAATGTTTTTTAAAAATTTTGTTTCAGACATACACTTATTTCAGTAAATGCAGAGATTAAAATCATTGATTTTAACAATAAACAATTGTCCCGATCAATTTTAAATGCCAAATTTTCCTGAAGATTAAATCCAATAGAACTATGATTAAAAAATATATTATTACAAAAATTATAAATATATATATACAATATTCAAGCTGCTCTTTAGTGGCACAGTCTTTGGAACACTTGAAGATTTTGAAAACAAAAACTCACTTATAACGCCACCTGAACCTGAATACCTCACATTATTTTCACACAACTAGTAAAACTGATAACAAGTAAAACTGATCTTTGCCGTAAAAATGATAAGTTACAAAAAAGGTTTAGCATTCAACTTTCTTATTCTACTGGTGTGGTTAAATTTTAATCAAATATGGTCAGGAAAAATTGAAATAATTAAAGAAGCTATTATGGATATTGTAAGTACTAAATACTGAGTTTTGTCAGAACTTTTATTATTTTTTTTACCTAATAGGAAAACATAAAATATGTCAATGGATATAAAATCGAAAAGCATTCGGTTATAACGCAGGATGGGTATCAGCTCATACTACATAGAATACCGTACGGAAAAAGTAATAGTAATTTTTCGAAGCCAACTGGAGTACCTGTACTGATAATGCATAGTTGGATGTGTAATTCATTGTCCTGGATAGACAATTTGGAAGACAGTTTAGGTGACTTCTAAGCATAGTTAAAAATGTTACTCATTATAAAAATATTCTATATATTTTAAGGATTTATTTTAGCTGATCAACTTTTCGATGTTTGGTTGGGGAATGTGCGAGGAAATGAAGGAACAAATCATAAAACTTATGGGAGAAGTGAGGCTAAATTTTGGGATTATAGGTATTATCATTTGACAAAATTGTAAATAAGAAAGAATCAATATGTTCGTTTAATAGCTGGGAAGAGATGGCAGAAGATGATCTTCCAGCCATTATCGATTACATCCGCAATGTGACTGAATACAAGAAAATTCTATACATTGGGCACTCATTGGGATCATTAATTGGTTTTGGGTTATTATCCGCAAAACCAGAGTTTAACAACAAGGTAAAATATGTTTATTGCTTTATTATAATTATTATTATTATTATTATTATTATTTCGCAATAATCTCTTCAGGTGGCTGGGTTTATTGCATTAGGTCCATTATTGAGCGGACATTATGTTACTGGATTAGTAATAAAATTACTTGCCGTTAACTTTGATAACATTCAGGTATACATAAATACCGTTTTAAATGAAATCCAATCTTCAGTTTTGGTCTCTATTTCAGTTTTATTTAGAAAAATTGCAAATTTCAGAGATTAGAATTATTCCCCAAAAGCTAAAAAAATTTCCCTTGGTGCAGTTCCGTTTGTAGGTGCTTGGCCTACTTTTATGACTACGATTTTTGGTGGTTTCGGCAGTCAATTTTACAATATGGTACGTTTTTAATCAATCGCTTCCCCGATAGCTTTGCTGCAGTTCTCCAATTAAAAAACAACTTTATTTCTCTTTTTTAGTCAAGATTTGCAGTCTATGTACGGGATTGCACAGAAAGTACCAGCTTTAGAACTTTTGTACACTTCGCACAGGTAATACAAATTTAAAATAAAGTTAAAGAAATTTATAAAATCAAAGTTTTCATTCAGTTGAAACGGTTACCAAATATGTCTAAATTTGATTATGGAAAGGACAAAAATTTAATTACATACAATGAGGTTTATTTAATATTTTATATTTTTAATTATTCTAACAAAATAAAGTTATTTTTTTATTGATTACAGCTTGAACCTCCCGAATATAACACAACTAACATAAATGTCCCAATAGCGCTGTTTTCAAGTGCTAATGACCCACTATCAACACCGATTGACGTACAGCTAACAGCTCGAAAATTAAGAAACGTTATTGTTAATGAAATTGTCCCCGATGTAATGTTTAATCACATAAACTACATGTGGTCTCATCCTTCTCGAACCCTTTTAAATGATAGAATTATTTATCTTTTAAAACAAATGTGGGATGTAAGTATGGCTGTGTAAAATAAATGAATAAAAAAACCCATAAATCAACAATAAACTAGCAATATCCTGCAGTACATCTTTGACGATGTTTGAAAATAAAACAAACTTTGTTGTGTAAAAGACGCACACGCACTTCGCTTTTTTTAAAGAGATATAGAAATGTATACTCTATTTATCATTTCGTGCGCGAAACTCCCATTGGTTAATAACCTATATTGTATCGAAAGTGTATATTGTGGCATCTTATTTTAATCCTCTAGTTGAGCTGAATCGAAAAATCATTGTTTTGTAGTCTAAAAATGTGCGTGCCATTGTTAACAAATTTTTAAAAAATAATTTACATTTGGGTTTTTGTATTGTTGCGCACATTTTTTGGCTACGAAACAATGATTTTTTGACTCGGATCAACTAAAGGATTAAAATAAGATGCCACAATATATACTTTCAGTACAATATAGGTCATTAACCAATGGGAGTTTCGCGCATAAAATGATAAATAGAGTAGTATTTTATTATTTTAAAACAAAGCTTATAAATGTACCATATTTTCATTATTTCCAGCAAACACTGACTCCTTGATTATTAAAACTGCGTTGTTTGGTGCCAAAACACTATATCAACAACCAAATAACAGCCGCCATTGTCACATGACTTTGTGACGCACATTTACTGCTGCAGCTGAAGGCAGTTTGGCTTTCTGTGTTAAAATTTTGCTCTCACACCAGGAATGCACATGTGCACGGACTTGTGTAGTACTCATTCCTGGTGTAAAAGCAAAATTTTAACACAGAAAGCCAAACTGCCTTTAGCTGCAAGCAGTAAATGTGCGGTACTTAATAATTAATAATTATAATTACAACAAGTAGGTACCGTACATCACCTTAATTTTACACATTACAAGAAATTTGTAGGATTCATGTTTCAAAATGGCAAAGTTATGAATTTATAAACAAATGCATAATCAACAATAACTAGATGCAACACACGTTTGGCAATGGCATTCAAAAATTTGCGCATAAACACATCATGTTCGTGTACTAAATTTGTAATTCATTATCTTTCCATTTTTCACACTATGTAAAACAAAAACAAAAGAATCGAACCTGCTGATCAGATCAGATGTGTAGATTTAGATTATAAAATATTCTATTTTTTGTGATCACAAACCATTTAAAGTCATACAGCCAAAGAGTAAGGGTGAGTTTAGACTTCAGATTGCTGTAACATCAGCCTGGCATCCAGGCATTTGCCCAGGACGCCACACGTCTGGGGCGCCAATATATATGAGAAACGTCCATTTCTTGGTGGTGGAACACTCACAATAGTGTAATGTGTACTTTCATTCTTATTATACGAGATATTTAAATCCATGTTTTGATTCCAGTTGGCAGTCTGTTTGTTGTTCAAATGTGCTCTAGACGGATGGGCCAGCTGATAAGGTTTTCTATAATTGAAAGCAATGTGTTTTGGGATTTGTCTGTATAATTGCTATTTAAAACACCTTCTCTACTAATAGTTATTTTATTTGTTGTTTTCGTGTTGTTTTTACATAATTTGATCTCAGCAATTTCAGATATGAAATTTAACAACTTCATCTAAAACCATACTACTGGTGACGTGTTTTACTTTAGTCATCTTCTTACTCTTTCCAAACCGCAAAGTTAAAATTGTGTATTAAGTATTAAGAATAAACAGGTTTAATCTGATTCTCTCCTATTTTCAAGTAGATAGTACATATAAAAACCATTTATAGATGTCCGTTTAAATTACGTAATTAAACTGAATTATTACTCACGTAGGATGTTATTCGACACCTAAAACTTGAAATATTCTTATTAGTGTCACTTTAGAATACTAGAGAAAAATTTTTCAATTTCAATTTGTAAATATATACATTAAGGGTGAATAATACAATCTTCAACAACATATGAACCAAATAACATTACACTTGCATAATAAATCCAAGAGGAAACAATAATTCATGATAATTGATACATACCAATGCATTTTTACGTCGAATTCCTCTCAGGAGGCAGCCATGGCGACACGCAATCCCACATTGCATTGCAAAATATTGTTGCTGCTTGTGGCCGCTAGAGCAAAGATGTGAGTTGATGCAGTCAACAGTAGTCATCAATTTATATAAAATAATTAAAAAATAACTTTTTGATCTATTTAATTACTTCTTAAATTAAATTCAAATACAGTGCACAGTGCTTAGCAAAAAATGTAATAAAAAATAATTTTAAAAACCGATTCAATAACAATAATGTAACCAGAAAAATAAATTGAAAATAAAAAATACAATTGGAAATAGAAATCTGGATATTTGGTCAATAACCCTACATTTAGATTTGTTTGAATATTTCATTTCTAACTAAAAAAAAATTAAAATTAATTTATAATACTAGTATACTCTAAATGTACAGTTTACTCACATTTGTAATTGAAGGCGTTGAAAATGGAGTCTTAACAGGCGAAACTGTATTTGAGCGATCCAGATGTTCGAGAAACCCAACAATAGCATACTCAATAAGCGATATAAATACAATTAAAATGCAACTGAACATCCAAACGTCCAAAGCCATCAACGTGGAAACTGCTGGCAAATCACGTTGCGCTGAACTAAATTGTGTGGCTAAAGTAAGCATTGATGTAAGTCCCAGCGCGACGCGAGGAGCTGCATTTGATGGTTCTAACCAGAACGAAATCCATGAAATAATAACTATTATAATGCTCGGTATCAAGACAAGTAAAATCGGTCGAGCGCGGCTTCTGATCATAATGAAGTTATAATAATTACAACTGTTATGGACATCTGAATCTGTAATTATTTTTAAAAAATATTATAAAACTGATAACTAATATTGATTGATTTACCTGTAGATTCTAAACAGTCTGTTGTTGTCATTTCGAGCAATTCCAATTCAGGTGGAACATTTATTGTATTTACATCTGGTTGACCTATTGTATAATTCACAGTAATCGGTTGATTTCTAACTAAAAAATAATTTAAAAAAAAATTAATTTCTAATAAAAATAATAATTGACAACTTACAAGATTTGATTTGCAGTCTACAAATCTGCTTGTCGAAAGGGAATCGAGACATCTCAAGTCGCCATATAAACGTTTCAAAGCGTCGAATCCAGGAATAAGTTTCATTTCTTCTATGATTGTAGAAAAGAGTTGCTTTATTTGGTTTGTATAAGGTACTGGAACTGCAGGCTTTACAATTCCCAAAATTGAGTAACGGAAACCACATTTCTGACGATAATTTCTCAGGAAATACTGTGTATGGAGTTGTTTCTTTTTTAAGAACTGTTGCGTTCAGTCGAAAATCTCTCCAGCTTAAGTAAAACGCCGTCTCTATTTTCATATCCTGCATACAGTAGTTAGAAATATGAACATGCCAATGCCATTAATTGTGTAGTTACAATTATACAATTTACCATTGTTTTTGGTGACATTTTTATTATGGTGTATGGATGTATGGCACAAGTCACTTCTGTCAAACCTACAATGTACAATGTGTGCAATGTACAATGTATAGTGTAAATAATTTTATCTGATACTTAATTAGTCGGATTCAAACTTACCTTTATTTTTCAAGACCACTGACGGTGCTTGATATTTATTATAGTTTGATGGAAGTAACTTGTCAAACCAAACAGCGGAGTTGGTTTTACTATTTTAACAAGGAGAAAATGAAGTGTAATAATTATAATTTGTAAATAAATTGTAAAATCGACAAGAAACATACTAATCTTCTGTTTTTACCAAACAAATTAACGAATACGAAAAAACGAATACGAAGAATCTAACTACAAAAAACATTCTTATCTTATTTGAGGCTCCAGTATCACAGAATGAAACATTAACATTGAACATCAACATGAAACATCATAACCCAAATTGGGACATTACAGAAGTTGAATAAAGCGTCAAAAATCAATATACCCTTTTGGAAGAAACTTTTATTTACAAACTGAATACCTTGCGTTGCGTGAGACATGCAAAGCACATTAGTCACAGTGCTTGTGCAGGTACTAATTGTAATGTCGTGCATGCAATAGCAATTTTGATAACATAACTGTGGTCTGTGAAGACATGTAATTTTTTAAATTCTAATAAAATAAAATATAAGTTGTAAATCTTTTGTGCAAACAATGGTTTTTGACAACCTATTGAATTAACAGATTTAAATTTGGGTCGAATAAATTAATTTAATAGATTGACCGATTAACATTTCAGTAAAATCTAAAGTGGTATTAAAATAACATAAAAACCAGAAAATGAATTTTATGTTTCTTATCTTTCTACTAATAAATGTATTTAATGTAACGTTGAAAATTGTTCTTTGCACACAAATAAAAAAATAAGAATAAAATAAATTCCAGCAGCAAAGCTAAAGAACAGCAAACTTGAATAGTGCACAACTACCCAGGTAACACCAATGTTGCATGCAATTTTTCAAATGATACTTCTTCTAACATTGCTTTACTGTTGCCAACAATGCAGCAACGTTGCCAACAGTGCAGCAACGTTGCCAACAGTGCAGCAATGTTGGCCAACATTGCAGCAACATTGCAACGTTGCAGCAACATGTGGTGTTACCTGGGTAAGGTTAGTTTAGTTATATTAAACTATCATTTATAATATAACGTATCACGTTTGTAATAATTCTTAATGAAAAATCTATTTTTCTTCTTATCAGATTTCTGAAAACATCATTAAAAAATACTCAAAAAAATTGTTTCTAAATTAATTAGTTTTCCGTGTTAACCTTTTTAACAATATAGAAATCTCTGGTTTAATTGATTATTGTGTTAGTATTATTTTACCAAATTCATATTAATATATTATTTGTTATTCTGAAAATTTAAGTTAGATCATCTTAATTGAAAACATGTTTTCCAGAATGAGAAGATTACAATCAACTTCTGACAATAAAAAAGAAATTCAGTTTGAGTTGGGAAATTAATCATACTATCAATGAGATACCTGGAACAATAATCCCCTAGTGCGAATAAAAGAAGCGGTGAACACATGTTGGTTTCATTCCAAAAAGATCCTCTGTAATGATGAAGTTTAGTATTAAAAAAGTTTAAAATACTTATTAATTTTAGCCATCATTTTTTTAATTTCAAATGTTATTCTGACATTTTCTAAACTAAAAGAGAGTGAAGTTATGAAAGAAGCAACTATGAGCATTGTAAGTAAATTTCAAACAAGTACATCATTAAGTTTACACAATACAAGAAATTTGTCATGTTTTAAAATGGCAAAATATAAATAAATTTTATTTAACTCCATAGTAAACCACATAGTAATTGTCATTTGTCATTACTTATAATAAAATATACTTAGAATAACTAATAAGCAATTTTCAAGTAAAAATGTAATTGTATTTTTCTGAGAAGGAAATAAACGAAAATGTTTTGTTCTGATGCTCAAATTAACAAAGGTTATTTCCACACAAATTTTATCTTCTTGTATCATTCATGTGAATATTATGAAATAAAATATTTCCAGACGTTTAAAAGTCTAAAACGTTTAGTAATTGCACAAATTAGCATTAATTAATAGAATTTTCAATAACATCTTTTGTCTTTTTTAACAGGCCGATTTGATAACTGAAAATGGCTATTCGGGTGAAACACATACAGTAAGTACTAACGATGGTTACAAACTCATTCTTCACCGGATCCCGTTTGGGAAAAACAAGCCACAAGAACCAGGAGTTCCTGTATTAATAATGCACAGTGCATTTTGTGGATCTTCTTCGTGGCTAGACAATTTAGAAGACAGTTTAGGTACCTAATCATAAAATGGTCATGTAGTAAATAACAATTTCTGAAAAACAATTTTCTTATTGCTCTTATTTTAGGATACATATTAGCAGATGAAGGTTTTGATGTATGGTTAGGCAACGTCAGAGGAAATGAAGGCTCAGAGCACATTTCGTATGGCAGAGATGATGCAGAATTTTGGGATTTTAGGTAATTTACGTTTAAAACACAACTAAAAATTAATCTATTAAAATAATTTTATATATAGTTGGGAAGAAATAGCAGAAAAAGATCTCACTGCTCTTATAGATTATGTGAGAAATGTGACCAAATATGAAAAAGTTTTGTACATTGGCGAATCATTGGGAACCTTAATTGGATTTGCACTATTCTCTTCTCCCGAGTACGATAATAAAGTATATATAATGTGTTTGAGTTATTAGGACAATATTGTAATGCTATACTATTACAGGTCGCAGGATTTGTTGCCATGTCCCCAATTTTAAATGCAAAGTATGTGACAACTATATCGGGAAAAATACTAGTAAATAATTTCAACAAGATTCAAGTAAGTGACTAAAATACAAGTTGATTGTCTCTTCACTGCTCACGGCTCAACGCTACCTATACTTTTTTTTCTTCAGTTTATTTCCAATATATTTGGGTCTTCGCAAGTAAGATTGTATCCTGAACGATTGAAAACCATAATTGCTACCTTTTGTACTCACCCAACACTCTGCAATTTCTTCTACACAATTATTACGGGCTACAGTCCAAATCTTTATAATGTTGTAAGTTACGACTGGTTATGACCACTCTTGTTATTTTTTTAATTACAAGTATACCGTACCTCTTTTACTTGTGTTTTATGAAGTCGAGATTTCCGGTTTACACCTTTCATTGCTCAGAAAGTGTCAGTGCAAAAACGTTACGTCACGGGCACCAGGTTATTTTAATTATGAATTAGAAACTAAAAAATAAATTGAAAACATTAATTTCTTTGAACAGCTGCATAGCTCGCAAATTTTGGCCAAATACGACTATGGGAAAACTAAGAATTTAGAAAAATATGGCAGTGTAAGTATTACAATTTTACAGAAAAACATATATTTTTTTCGGTTTTGTTAAATAGATTACTCCTCCAATATACAATACAAGTAAAATAACAACTCCCATTGCACTGATTACAAGTGCAAATGATCCATATGCAACACCGATCAATGCTCAACTTACGGCCAGAAATTTAACAAATGTTATTGCCTTTGAAATCGTCCCTGAGATATTATTTAATCACGTGAATTTTATGTGGTCTCATCCTGCTAAACCTTTAATTTATGACAGAACTATTGAAATTTTGAAACAAATGTGGAGTCAAAATGGTTTAAAATAAATAAAAAAGAATTATTGAGTTACTAATAAGAGTAATTTTACAAAAAATTAAATATTTTTTAATAAAATGAATAAAATGTTACTAAAATACGTCAACTGAAATCGCTTATAATCTATATTTTAGTGAAATTGTCTGTATTTTTAAATAAAATATAAAAAAATACTCAAAATTTTCATGAACGATTACTATTTATTTAAAAATGTCTGAAATCCTGCATACAGATGAAAAATTAATAATTGTATCCATATCTGTACACAATAGGTACTTGGTATGGCACGTGATACGATACAGGCGCAGGAGCAACGTACTGTACTGCTGGTGAAGCAGCCAAGTAGGTTTGACCTGGAGTTTTGTGTTCAGAAATCTGGAATAATTACATTCGAAAAGTTGACCTAAGTAACAACATTAAAATATAATATGTTTAAAAATACATACCGAGTAGGCATAATTTCCATTGGCGTTGCTCACAGCAACATGAGCAGTGTCTTTTGCTGGTGTTTTGTACACTGTTGCAGGAGCAGCATAAAGGACGGATCCTAATGGAATTGCATTGCCATAAGCACAGACCACCAAAGCCAAAACGACAATCTATTCACAACAAAAACAAAAGTATAAAAATATCGGAAATAAAACTTTTATGTACTCACCAATTTGAACATGGTTGTTGTTGATGCTGTTGCAGAATGTTTGCAGATCAAAAGTGGCTTTCTTTTATACCCTACACCCTCTTTGTGTCTGACGTACATAGAAATTAGGACCTTTGATTGGTAAAATCATATTTCGAAGGTCTTTTTTTTCACTCCACAGTTTTTTTTACCTATGATACAGTGCCAATTTTATGCGAATAATTTCCACGTGTCTGCCATGTGAGTTTTGTCTAAAAAAAAACCCATAGCAAGGTCACTCTTGATTTTTATAAGGAGACAAAGGTTTGATATAACAGACATAATATACCACAAAAATGTGGCAAAGATATAGACCCTACATAAAATTGAATTTCTTTATTTCTACAAAGGAGTTTTTGTTTTAATTTTTTTTTAAATAGAATTAATTAATAATTTGAGTTTTTTGTAATAATTTATTTTATTTGCCTGCAAACGTATGCAAAGTTCATTAAGTATACCCATTGGAATTATAAAATAAGGTTTATATTAATTTTTTTTTTTTTTAATTAAGTGAGTGGCTGTAAAAGTGCAAATGAGGACGCCGTTATACATCACTTTTGTAAGGAGGTCAGGGTCAGTGTCGATATAAGGAAAGTAATGTATTTCCATTTCCTAAAAAAAAGATCCTGCGTGCATTTATATTGCTGTTTAAATACCTTAAAAGGATCTTCTTTAAATTTTGCATATGCTTATCTGTTTATATAAAACTCAATCAAAATACCCAGACTGATGTAGCGATGTTAGATAATTGGAAATTAAAATTATAGTTAATAACGTGACCTAATGCAATTCTTGTAAAAAAAATCAGCATGTATCTTCATATATTTATTTTCAAGGAAAACTTGGCCTTGTTTCAATGTCGACGAACCCCTTCTCAATTGCCATTATTGTAACAACTCCCTAGTGACAACAATATTTTTAAAAAACAAAAAAAACAACAGAACATTGTTGCTAAATATTTTTTTATTCTCAATTGTTTGCTATTTGGCAAGTAACACTATTGAGCAAATAAATTAGAATCACACACGACAGGTTTTACTTTCTGTAACCCGAGTTGAATCTTACCAACGGCAAAGGAGCACCAACATCCAAAAACCGAGAATGATCATGGTGTACTAACGGAGCTGCCTGTAAAAATGGATGAGTAGCGTGAAGTGTTTGAGTAAATTGAGCAGCTTGAAAATAAGGAGCTGCATGTACTTTTTGGATTACTGGAGCGTGCTGCAAGAGTGGAGCCGCATGCACTCTATGAACGACCGGAGCTGCATGTACCCTTTGGACGACTGGAGCCGCGTGCAAGACTGGAGCTGCCTCAACTGCGTGCACAAGGGGTGCCTGATGAATCTGCTGAACCACTGGAGCCGAGTGAACAACTTGGTGAGCTGCGTGAAGAACTGGAGCTGGAGCAGCGTGAAGAACTGGAGCAGGAGCGGCATGAAGAACTGGAGCTGGAGCAGCGTGAAGAACTGGAGCAGGAGCGGTATGAAGAACTGGAGCAGGGGCTGCGTGCAGAACAGGCGCTGGATGCAGAAATGGGGCGGGAGCAGCGTGTAAAACTGGTGCATCGTATGCTGGACCAGCGTGCACAATGGGTGCATCATACGCTGGAGCGGCGTGCACTAAAGGTGCATCGTAAGATGGAGCAGCGTGCACTAAAGGTGCATCGTAAGATGGAGCAGCGTGGACAATCGGTGCAGCGTGCACTAAAGGTGCTGGAGCAGCATGGATAATCGGTGCATCATATGCTGGAGCATGATGTGCAATGGCATGGATTGGCTGATTAGCAATTACACGTTGTTGTGTAAAAACTGATGTACCTGGTCCTTCTTCGTGAACCTTTACAATTGAATATTAACTTAAATAAATATAACCGTATAAAGTGTAAAATATACCGAATATGCAAAATTGTCGCCAGCTTTAGCAATGCTGATGGCGGCTCTGTCGGGAACTGGTGCTGGTAAATGGTAAGATGGATCTGCAACAAGTGCAGGGGGACCGTAGGCTGGTGCAGCTAGCTGGGCAGGACCGTAACCTCCGCCTGCAGTGACTGCAGCAATAACACTGACTACGATTGCCTATTACAATTTGAAAAAATTAAATCGAGGCCGAAGTAATAGTTATCACTATGACTTACCAGCTGAGTGAAAGTCATGTTTGTTTGTTATTGTGAGAAGATAAACTGAGTTGCAAAGATGCAGTTTTTGGGGTTTAAATAGTATCAATTTTGAAGGCTGGGACCTCAATTTTGGGTGAAAATGATGTAATTTAAGCGCCATAGGCTGAGGTGGAGTCATTTAACCCTGACATGACGAAGATAGGAAGAGATATCAATTAATAGACTTATGTAGATCGAGCGCATAATTTGGATGCAAATAAATAGAAGAAATTAAAATAGGATTCGAGTGTTTGTCGCTTTTTTATTTTTTTTACTTTTTTAAATACCATTAACCTAGAACAAAAATGGTCAAAATGAAAGCAAAATTGTACATTTTTTCCAAGCATTAGCCCCATTTTGAAGGAATCTGGCCTGAAACTGAGATACTAAATTAAGTTTGTTTATTTATATTCACTACCTGTTTTCGTAAGTGGAATAAATGTCATTTTCCTTAAGTTTTTTCAAACAGTAATATATCATATAGCGGAAATAAAAGTGATGATACAATTAAAGTAACGTTATTTTTGTTTAGATGTTGAAAAGTAGGTGCAAAGATTCAATTTTGCCCTGATTTAGTTATTAATTAAGAGTCTATTAATCAGGATTGACCTGTGAATATAAGTTGATTTACTTGATCACAGATAACGATCTAGTTTTGACACATTTTCCGATTGTGATCTGTTTTAATGAATGCCACAGAGTAAATGTAAACAAATAAATAAATAAAATAAATTGAATTTATAGAACAAAATGAAAAGTAAGTTCTTGTTTACGTTTTCACTTTTTAATTTTTGATAAAATAAAAATTTTAAAAATGTTTTTCCTGTAGAATATAATTATGCTAATTTTGTGATATGAAGAACACATTTGCATTTTATTTTACCTACCCACGCTATCATCATTAGAACAACTATATAAAAACATAAAATGTGTTACATCATGTTGGAATTTAGGGAAATGGTATTTTTTAAAAAAAAAAAATTAACGATTGAAAATTCAATTTATATGACAAAATTAGATTATAATTTACTAATTTACCTAGTTCCAAAATAAATTCCATAATTTTTTATCAATCAAAGTAACAAAGTAACGTAACAATAGTGATGTAAATTTACAAATAAAAAAATAAAATAAAAGTATTAAATTTTGTTTTATTTTGACCGTAGATGGAGTTAGTAGACTAAAACTAGAAGAAACATGAAGATGGATTTTCCACTTCACACTGCCGTTTCTCCCATATGAAATGACAAGACTTGTTATACAATTTACATCCAAAACGGTGCTTAACAATGGATGATCGTGATTTGACCGTGAGACAAAAATTTGAGCGCCTTTTCAGTAAAGGATACACTGCCGTGAGTGCAATTAAAATGCATAAACATGATCTGCAAATGATGTACCAAGATGAGGATTACTTCTCTCGTTTAACAGAATCTAACCAATGCCCATCCTTAAAATGGTGTCGCTCGTAAGTATAAAATATTATAATCTAAAGCAAAAATTAAAAAAAAAATGTATATTTTGTAGATTACAAGAAATAGTCCAAATAATCAACCTAACATCAACTTACGAATCCTTAGCTATTCGTCTTAAACAACTGGTAAAAATATACAACAAAAAATGCGGACAAGTGAGCATTTTAGCAATGATAGTAAACCAAGACGAATTGAGCATCGCCATCGTAACACCCCTTATGCGAAGAAATCATCGATTAAATCCACGAGCAGCTGAAGTCGTGTACATTATTTCATCGGAGAAAATGACAAAAAACCAAACCTACGTATACCAAATCTCAACAGAAACCGAAGCGGGTGGCATGCCATTAGGAATTCTCATTACGTCATCAATTTCAGAACCGTTATTAAGCCAAGCATTGAACCAATATAAAAAATTGATCGGTTGGAGCGGTCATTTCGGTTGTGGAGAACGAGGTCCACTGTTATGGGTGAGCAATGGCTGTCCAGTATTAGAAAAAGCATGGAAACTTCACTTTCCAGCATCCTTCCTCATCCTAAGTCCGTGCGAGCTCGTGCGAAGCGCCTGGAAAAAACTAAAACAAGAAAAAGTGCCGCAACACGAACGCCACATTTTGATTTCCAACCTGAAAAATCTCGTTTTGAGTTCAAACGAAACCGAACTGAACAATAACATGACTGCAATTAAAAATAACATTACAGTACGAAGACACCAATCGTTTATCACTTATGTAAACGACTTGCTCCCCTTAAGTGAACATTGGGCGCTGTTCCACAGAGCAGGTCTCGTCATGTGTCAAGAACATTTCGACGTGTGTCAAGTATTTCTGAGAGCAACGATGGACGTCATTTTCGACCGCCTTAAATACTTGAATGTGGTGCAGATGTGCGCGTTCGTCTTCGAGCGTCTCGAAAGTTATTACGAACAACGCTTGTTGAACGCTTTTAACGGCGTAAATGGAAGCGACGTGTGGTACCGGTGCATCATCGGTACCAGATCGATTCAGAAGGACGAAATTGTAGTGATGGGAAGTGGGGTTTATTTCATTTCCGGTGATGATGACAATTGGTACGAAGTGGATACATGTATTGGGACCTGCGAATGTGTTGATGGGGTCCGTGGAGTGCCTTGTCAACACCAGTACGAATTGTTTAAGTGGTACGGTGTGAGTATGTTTGGGAAAACCGAGTTGAGGACTGAACGAGAGACGCATTTGTTGATGCGGTTGGCGAATTGTTGTTCACAACGCGCCGAGACTGACTGTGAGAACTTCGTGTCTGAGAGTGAATCGGAGGCGGGAGCTGTGTGTAATAGTGTGCAGAAGTTGACTTTGGAGATTAAACCCGTTGCGAGTAATAATGTGCAGTTGATCGATGATGTGAAGGAGAAATTGACGGCGTTTTCTTACGATTTGAAACAAATGTGTTGCGATGACCCACAAACAAATCTTCCAGCTGTTTTAGAGTTCCTTAAAAGTTATCAACAAGCTAAGAAGGATTCTTCACTGCTGTTGGCGCTTCATACGTTCGGAAAGAATGTTTGAGGACAATCAAATTGTTAAATTTAGTGATAAAAGTTTAAAATTTTGTAATATTTGTTGAGACTAATTTAGATGTGTTTACTATTGTATTATGTATTATGTATACTTGCAGAGAAAATTTTTATTGTCGTCGTGTTACATTTTGAGATACATTCTATACAACTATAATGTAATTCCAGTCGCAGAAAATGAAATAAAATTCAAATATTCAATTTATTACGTGTAAAATTGTGAGAAATTTTTTGGTCCAACTGCTTGCGCCACGTGGTGACGAAGTGAGGAACCAACATTGTGCTCCCATGAAAGAAATATGAATTTTGTTTTCATAAATAAATTATGATTTTACAATCATGCTGTCTGATAAAGGACAATAACATACGTCAACACTGTCCCGGTCATCTATAAATAAAACATGAATCATCAATAAAGCATGAAAAAGCAGAATTTATGCTTATCATGATAAAGAAGAGCAAATAGTCCAAATGGCAGGCACAGATAGTACCGTATATTATTATTATTATTAAGGATAGATAAGGAGGGAGGGGGTATCATTGCATATGCACTAACAAGTGCATTAACTTTAACAGTGATTATAAGTAATTGAAACCAACACTTAGAAAACTTGCTGTGTTCAAAATAAATAATCCAGATGCAGTAACACCTATTTGAGTATTGAGTAATCGCTGGCTAAACAAAATGTAATTTAAAATGTATTGTCGATTCTAGGAAAACAGAAAAAAGCAAAATTATCTCTCAATCTTAGAAAATATTTCTAAAACGTTAATTAAAATCAATTAAAATTATGTCACGACTAAAGAAATACAATACAACTATTGTCTTTTGTTAAGTCACTTGTCTTAATATCCATCTGGCTCTGAATGCATCTATTGTCCAACATTTGTTTATCTTTTGGATTTTCCCATTTTATCGCTTTGCATGCTTCAGAAAATGACAATTTTACAATTTTCCAAGACGAACTTAAAATCCTGAATTTATTTAGTAAACATTTCAAAGTTTACGATAAAAACTTTTAATTCATATGAATTAAAACTTAAAAGTTTTTATCGTGAACTTTAAAATATCAAATACTATTTACCAGGAATATTGAAATATTGAAATATTGAAATATTGACTAATATTTACGAAATTTATTTCATTTTATTTCTAACATATAATAATTCGATAATAAACCATCCAGCAAAATTAATTTCAACATTCTCAATTTTCTATTTTATTCCAATGAAAAAAACAAGTCAATTATATCGCTATTTCCTGATAATCACAAATTAACCGGAATTTTCCTACTTCATTCAGGATAATAAAAATTTATATCAGACTTTCTGATTCACCCAAAATAAATTTCCTAAGAAAAATTTATTAATTAAAGACAAAACTACCAATCATCCCATTATACTCCAATAAGGAAAATTTCAAGATGGTCGTTTAAGGCTAAGCAGCAAAACCAAGGAGCAGCACAACATACCAATCCCTCATTTCCGTTATGCACACAGCTAATGGCTATAATAAATTTACCTGTTGTTGACTTTCTAATTTCGCTTCAGGTGTAAATAAAGTTACAAATTTTTCTCCAATTTCATGAGCCTAGAAACAGTTTAGCGTAATACATATATTGCACCACATATATTTACTGAAATAAAACTCACGTTTTTATTCAATTCAGCCGCATCATAAAACAGTTGCAACAGAAGTATAAAATGTCTCAAAGCCCCAACCGTGAAACCAATAAACAATAAAATGGGCGGTCTTCCTTTCAGAGTTCGAAGATCAAAGCATACATTAATAATAAAACCAAATATACACAAAACCAAACAAGGAGAAAACAGTTTGCTTATTATTTCCGTGTCCTTACAAATCTCCTGATGCTTGTAACGAAAATAATTCAACTGTGACGAATTCATAATTTTTCCTTTTAGCAGATACAATTTCACGTCTAAATTAAATTTCTTAAAATACAAAGCCAACAAATAGCAAATGTGCGCATAAAATGAAATTGTCACATTGAGGCACATCATACAAGAAAAAGCCAAAACAGTAAATTCAATTCCAAGTAAAATCAACCCGAAGTGCATATTTTCTGGTTCCAATTTCGCACCAGGCAAGTACAACTGGGTCAACAATTGTCCAGTTTCTTGGTCAGCCGTTACAAGTGCCACGATCGCACTGCCAGATGCAAGAACCATGGTCATTTGTGTAAAAAGCAAATTGATAATTGCATGACGCCATGTTTTCACTGCCCAGTCTTTTCTTACATGAATAACACGAATCAACCGATTGTTGAAACAAAACAATTGGTAACTTCTTCGATAAAGTATCCCCACACATAAAACTGCTAACAATGCGTTAATTGCTAAAGGAATTAAAAATGCGGCTGTTTGAACACCCTGACCGATCACTGTACCGAATACAATAGCTGATGAATAATGAATAAATATAGCAAGTTGAATACAAATAATAAGAAAAATAACTCCCTTTCTTGTTCCTTTTAGAGTTCTCCCTCCGTTGCTTATTCGAACACCATACAAGGAAAATAGAGATGACCACAAACAGTTCAATTTTGATTCGTAAGCCAATGATATTTTACTCCGTCTATTCGTTTTTCTAATATTTTCAGCAAAATAAGACGAAGAAATTGACATTTTGTACTTGCAAACCGTTTTAAGAAGAGTTTACGAGTGAAGTTTCATCTCAATAACACATTAGTTGTTATCTATTCAAGTACCCCAATTTACTCCTCACAAGATTCAATTTGCTGATATTCTTGTAACAGTTTTATGTTATTTTTGACAAGTTAATTGATGTCTTTGTCAAGCGTATAATTATCTTGTTTTTTGTTTAGTTTTCTTTTACTGTTCAATAAATTTCTTTTATATTGTTCATTAAATATTTTTAATGATAAGGACCAATTTACAATGCTAACATAACAAAATTACTCCGTGATGAGTTTGCAAACGTTATTAATTCACTAAAATAATATATAAAATAAATTATAATTTAAACTTTACAATAGACATTGATTAATTTTTAGACGAATTGCGTGTCGTCTTAATTTTTGCCACTCTTGCACACGCGGCGCACAACGAACAATGGGCCTATTAAAAAAGTGAGTTCCAAAAATAACAAATTCTCCATCATCGCTAGCAATTTGACAATGTAATGGAGCATAAACCACATACTCTTGGCCAACAAAAAAACTAGGTCGTAAAGGTTGTATTATTCTCAACTTCATTTCTGACAATTGCAAGTCCGAGTTATGATTGATACTAATGACTGAGGCACGTAAAACTAAAAAAATAAAAAATAAATAAACAAATCAAAATATTTCAAAACAAAAAAATCCAAAAAGTTGTCCATCAATGAGGAAATTCCTTTAGAAATCATTTTTCACGATATTTGCAACATCATAAAATAGTTTCCCTACCAAAGTACATTTTCCCATTGATTAATTGGAATTTTAGACATCATACCAAAATCACTGGTGCAGTAAAATTGGAGCAATTCTTGATCCAAACAGGGGCGACATTCTATAAAAAGTTAAAAAAGAAATAAAAAAGACATTTTTTAGACAACTTCTTCCCCCTCGTCTTCAACACATTAGCTACGCTTGCGATTATCAGCTGTCCACCATTTGTCGCTGTTTCTTCATCTATTAAAAATCCGTAGATGCGAGTTTCCGTGGCAACGGATCACAACCGATTCATTTTCCACAAAACAGGAATCACTCATGGCAGAGAGGACAAATATTTTCGGTAGACCACCCAAGAAACCAGTCGCTTTTTGTATTTTTACACGTAAAAAGACGAGACAGGTGTGTACAGACAGATTTTCGATTCAATCAGTTTAAGCACATCAGATATTTCCAAATCGGAGCGAAGGGAGCGAAATGACAAATAAAGACCTCCATAATCCACACAAAAAGTTTCCAAAAACCCGCGAACAGATGTTGAGAATTATACCGCACTACTTATTCAAATTCCTTCTTATCCGATTACAAGTTTAAAAAAACCTTTCTGAGTCCACAAATGTATGAAATCACATGTTTGATTCAGGTTAACATTCAATTGTCACGTAATGAATAAATTCTTTTGTCGTGACTTTCCCTTTACCTCCCACATTTGAAAATGCCTGAAAATGTCATGCCCATTTTTAGTTCGAAATTTGCCTGGAATGAGCATCATAAAACGTGTTTACTGTAGTTTAAATTACGGTACATAAAAAAAAAGTAATTGAAACGCACATAATTTAACAGTCGAAAAATTTACACCATTCGGACCATTAAGAATAAATCCTCTATGGAATTACCATCGTACTGAACTGAAACCAGAGGCTAACCAGATGTTGCACACACGACGTCCCATAACGACTTGGTGGTTGAATTTCTCTCCCCATCTTTATTTGTCATTTTTATGGCGTGTGTGGGTAGACACTGTCCAGACCCTAATATGGGTTTGCGCGCAGTCTGAGTCGGGTGAGGTAATTGAAGAAATGGGGGAGTGGATAATAATAAATTGGGTAAAAAATACAGCAAAAAGAAATGGGGCAGCTGTGTTCGCTTCGAATATTAGGGGAGGGGAAGATGACAAAACATTCCCTCTTATTCAAGGTGATTGTCAATATGAGAGAAAAGAAGCCTCCTCAGTCCTTTAAATGCAGTAAACAAGTGAATCTTCACTTTCTCTTTAAAAAGATGGGAGTCTTGGTTTTCGGATCACAAGGACATCCTATTCAGGGATAAACTCAACAGATCCCTTAGTTGGAGTGGACATGATATCAAATCCCCCCCCCCCCAAAAAAAGATCCTTTAATAGAAATACCATCTGTTTTTTGTTTACCTTCTGCACTGTCCATTCTGCTTCTCTTTGTTAATTTGCGAAGTTGATAAGAAAAGTCTAAAATACTTTTATGGAATCTCATGGGTCGGTTTTCTGCTTCAACGTAAAGTGCAACTTGACCATGAAAAGAGTTAAAACATCGATGGGTTTGTGTTGAGCGTCCATCTCCAGGCGCCATGAGTAAAAGAAGTCGTCCACGTCCTTCTATGTACACTCTTGTAGATGATTTGTCATCGATAATGTTTGTTTGTACACAACCTCGGAATTCCTTGCCAGAAGAACCGAGTTGAAGTACAAGGCGAAGCGCCCCCTGTGGCCAATTCCACACGATTCGTCCTTGAGCACATCTCAGATCGACCGTTTGGACGCCTGGGCCATTGGACGGTGCTTCACCGCTATAAAAAAAAAATAAATAATAAAAATCTTGAACAAGATTGCCTTTTTTTTGAAAAGAATTCAAATTGAAAAAGACTAATTGTCACAAGGGTGAGTGCAATGTCAGGGGTCTATTTTTTAGCCGCATGCGGTCGTGTGGTCACGTGGCTCGGTGTCCACTTCGAAAACTATTTCGTGCATTCAAGTTGTTTGTTCACTCGTGTGTATGCCTGGTGAGGTCATAGTCTGAACTGGACAATGGTCAAAGGACCAGGTGAGGGGTTGTCGACGGCATAGATGTTGGTGGGGTTTGTGGCATTTTTCTCCAATGACATTTTTGTGTGCCCGTCTGTATCGTTAATCCTGTTTGATGGGTTTTGGGTACGTTTTGAAGTGTTTACAAAGTTGCTAACGTCTGTTTACCAACGTGCGAGTTTAAGCTTCGCTGGGACAATGTATGTGATGGTCAGATTTGAAGAGAAAAAAAGTAAAAATGATGTAAATATGTGAATTTTTTTCTCTCTATTTCTTTCGTAAATTACCGTAAACTACCTAAAAAAACAATATGGAAAATGTATTTCATTGTGTGTATCAGTTATAGTGCCCCCATCCATTGACTTTATCCGTCTATTTAATTTTTTAAATGGTTTTTTTCTTTTCCTCTTAACATTGCAGGTGGTTGTTTTTCCCCTTCATCTTTTCATTGCAATGCTAATGAGCGGGTGTGAGTGCATATGCTGTGTGTTCTGTACGCCGTTGTGCGTTTGGCACGTGTCTATTGTTATCCCTCGAGTTGACCGTTAGTCGCTTTATTTGGCATATGCTCGGCTGTCTACAAAGTGGGGAAACGGGTGAATAAGTAATGAATCGACGGCAGATGGCGTCTATCAGCTGATGTGTAGCAGCTGCTAATTTTTTGATTTATTGATCCAAAATTTGGAAGAAAATGAAGATGTATGAAAATTTTCATGTTAAGCACTTGTTAATATAATTTGAAGATGTTACGGTCGAATTGTCTCCCCTTTTCAACAAGTTTAAGTAGGAAGAGTGATACCAATTTAAAGCACTTAAAAACGTAATGGTCCGTTTTAATGGATATTTTAAAAGGAAAAGAGTCATGCAAAGTCAGAGGAACTATAAACGTCATCCGAAAAATCCATGTTTTTATATGAGTACGATTTTAAAGAATAAATAATTAAATAATATTTTTTCAAAAAAATTTAAAATGGCGCTTACCTGCCAAGCCAGTCACATGTATCTTGAGAATATGACGTCATTAAGAAGTTGAGAAGAAGCCACGATATTTTCCAGAGAGCCATCGGAAGAATCCGTCATTGCCTTCGGGAACACGAAACTGGACTATTTGAATTACCTTTGTTTGAAAGTTCGAAGGTGCAGATGGTTTTTCGATGTTCTATTTTGTTTTCTTCTCGCATGAGCATGTGGTTTGTGGTTTGTGCACGTGGTGACGCTGGCACGGTCTATTATTTATGCGGGGTGGTGGTGTTAGTTTTATGTCTGAACTCTGTAACTTTTCAATGTAACTTGAAAGACAAAAATTTTGTAAGAAAATAAAACAAATGTTTTCCGGATACCTATATATTTTCCATATATACATTTTTAACAGTAATATGTATTATTATATAAATACTTAATACTTTAATAAAATTGTCGAGCGCCCGGATAGCTCAGTCGGTAGAGCGTTAGGCTTTTAACCTAACGGTCCAGGGTTCGAGTCCCTGTTCGGGCGACAATATTTTTTTCTTTTTTTTTTATTTTAGTAACTTTTTTTTAAAATTTTTTTTGTTTTTTTTGTTTTTTTTGTTTTTTTTTTTCTTTTCATAATCACAAAAAATAAGCAATTTGAGACAAATAAAATTGCATAGTGCTATGCATACACATGAATTTAATGTGTTTACACATTAAATTCTTTTCTATTAATCAATATAAATAATTTATCCAATAAATTAGATTAAATATAAAAAATGTGATGGGGAAAAGAAATTTCGATATGCGATCAGAGAGGGGAACATTCTGACCCGAAGATGCTAGAGAAATTGCACCTTGAGAGGGCTGTTTTTTATTTGATTCTTGACGTTCCAAATTCTGTAAAAAAAAAAAAAAAAAAAAAAATTAAAAAAAAATACTTTATAGATTTTATAACTTACATTTACCGATGCTACGTTAAGGGGAACCACTTGAGTTTTCTCTGTTTGCAGAAATTTAGAAGTGAATGATAATTCGATAAGAGAGGCAAATACTAAAAAAATGCAAACAAAAAGCCACACATCAATTGCTTTGACATACGACACCAATGGTAAATTTCTCTGAGCTTGATCAAGTCGAGTCGCTAACGTAAAGAGTGAAGTCACGCCCAACGTGATCCGAGCTTGCAGAGGTTCCGCTGGAATCCAAAATGCCATCCACGAGAGAACTACGATAAGAAATGTTGGTGCATACAATGTGAGTATATAATATCCTATTTGTCGAATAAAAATAAAATTCAGCTCCACACAAGCATGTTCTAAATAAATAAATAAAAAAATTAAAAAATGTCAAATTAATTTGTAGATTTAACCTTGTCCATCAAGAATTGGTGTAGAACAATTTCTCGGTGTTATGGGTCCAATTTCATATTCGGCCAAAGATTTGTTACTTGCCACGTATTTGTACGAATCCGGAAATATTTGTCTGAATTCGAGTTCATTAGTTGTTTCATAATCTTAAAAAAAAATAAAGTTTTATCAATCTATTTTTATAAACCAACCGATATCAGATACTCGTATTGTAATCAAAATGTAGTTATGTCCAGTTTCATTTGAATCACAATCATAGTTTCGTGCAGTTTGCGTCAATAATGATCCATCATAATCGTGTTTATTTGTGGTAATCAACTTCTTTTAATACTTAACATTCTAATACAACATTAAAAAATATACTCACAGTTTGCCAGTTGAATTTTACAATATTGACTATCCATTGGATATTTTGCCAAATAAATATTGCATGCAAAATTAGTTAAAGTCCTGAAGAAAAAAATTAGTTTGTTCATTTTTATTACTCACATCAGATATTTACCTTATTAAGATTTTAAATTGTTGAGTTTTAGGATGAACTAACACATCAATTTTCTGGGTATCTAGTTCAATAGGTGTACACCCTATGCAATTTCTAAATATGACGTAGGGCAACCAAATATCAAGCTTAGAACTTCCAATAGGACACCAATTTTCTTCATCAAGATTTAAATTAGGTAGAAAGTTGAGACGATAATCCTTCCACACAAAAGTGATATATGTGTCAACTTGTATTTGCTATAGAAAAAAAATGATTTCAATAAAAGGCAAACTCAATTATGATGCCGCTTTTACCATTTTTTGTGCAGATACTCCTGTTACAGCCCAAACCAAAATATCAACATCTATAATCAAAGTATCTTAAGACAAGAAAAAGTAAGTGTTGACTAGAATACTTGAAAAAATATATCTTTATCTTACTATTTTGAGGAATAGGCGCTCTATTTTTGTTGTATTGACTTGGAATCAAAAATAAATCTTGACATTTACTACTGTATAACAAATAATAATATATATTTTTTATAACGCAAAAATAAATGATTTTTTTTTTATTATTTTTAGATGATCTTTAGAGAGCAATAAAAACACAAAAACCTTCTATAATGGATTTTTAATTAAAGCATTTACTGCTTTTCCAATGATAAATTTTTATTAACAAAAACCAATTTCAGTAGTTGTGATTTTGTTTTAGGAGGTATAGTTTTTATATCTATGGACCATATCCTAATAAATTTTTATGACTCACGAGAAACTATCAATTGAAGGTTAAAGGAAAACGATTAAAAAAATATTGGGAAAGATAAGTACCTACAGTACATCAATTCACAATCCACACTCATTAACACGTAGTTCTTCGTTGAAATTGTATTTAGAAAATGCACCTTTGAATAATTTAATAGTATACCGTAGACAAAGAGTTAACTATGGTAATTTCTTCATAAAAAAAATTAAAATCCGATTTTTTGCGCCTAATTTTTTTAAGAATTGCAAGAAGAAATAATTATTAATCATAATTAAATTTATTAAATTCTAGATATTGATGCAAATTTATAAAATTGACGTTATAACGCAATAAATAATTTTACGTTTTTTTCCTCATAGATATTTAATAATTCAATTAATTATACCAATTAACGTTTTTATGTTTTTATGACATAAGTATTTATTATACTTTTCCTTATGACTTAACCCGGATTTCTGGCATGTATCTTGTTACTTAGCTTAATATAAATCCTCGAAAATAAACAAATTACTTATTTTACTACTCTATGTACTCTACCTGACATGAATGACCCAAACAAATGTAAAATAGAGATAAAAATTCCAGAAAAATTTTGACATCTTCATTATTCTGTGTAAGGTATCTCGAAACTTGTAAGAAAAACTTGCCAACCGTCCGTCAAAATAAACCACTGTACCTACTGCATGCAATTGGCGTACAAATCATCGATTTTCTAATCATACCTTTGGTCACTCACGCACTTCCATTAATCAAAATCATAAAAACACCAATTTTGAATACAATAAAAGTAATGTGGAAGATGCGAGTCGAGATCAAAAAGAACCTGCAGGGGATGCGCGAGAGGACAGTAGACACAGTGGCCAGGTGGCCATGACGCGCAATGATGAGGAATGCGGAAAATTGGGAATAAGAATAAAAAAGATTAAAAACTATTATTACCGTAGTTAAAAACCTATTTTCTAAATTTGTAATAAAGAGTATTCTATGTTAAAATTGGTGGTTGTGGGCCATTTTGGCCAAACTTATTTCTTTTCTTGATAATGTTTTCACGTTTTTCTAAAATAGAAACAAAATATATACAAAAAAAAAAGTGTCTTTATTCCATAGTACAAAAATCGATTATGATACGTAATCACTTTTTAAATACAACATACTGTATGTAAATATAAAAAAAAAAATTGCTTTTCGTCACAGGTGTCACACCACGGCCATCGTACAAGAAAACAAACTCCATCGCCGTTTTTTCAGGTTAATGTTTTTATGATCGACGTCTGTCACGAGTAAATTTTCTTTATCTGTCCTTTTATTGTCCACTTTTTGGTTGTTTGTACCAACGCGTCGAATAAAACGACCAAGAATCCTTCCTTTCTTTTTGATGGTATCTTCTTGAGCACTTATAATAAAATTTTTTTGCAACACAAATCGTCTCAGAGAATCGTCTCTCCGAGTCTGATGATCAGAGCTGTGGACTTTTCTCTTGCTGCGACTTCTGCGATCATTTGTATTTGCTTCCATAGCAGTTTGCATGCAGTAAACTGAAACAATGTCAAGTGTTACCAGCTGTGATATATAAAATGTGAAATAAATGATATTGCTTACTTGTTAAATACGAAATAAAAAAATCCAACTAATCAAGTTCATGTCGTGCTGCGATAACTGTTGACAGTGTCTAACAAAACGATTACTAACGTATTATTTTATGCCAGACTGACGGTGATTCACCCGTAAGATAACATAAAACGACTCATGCCTCATGCGATGTGTTGTGAATGGTAAGAGATAAGGGGATAATAGCACGTGATGAATGTCCCGTCAAGCACGAGTGAATAACATGTTTTGAAGAAGAGAAATCGAAATTCGACTAGATGCTAAAGTTTGCTACGAACAAACAATTGAATTTGATATCATCATATCAAATTATATTCGACGAAATAAATTATCGTATTTAATATGAAAAGTAATAAAAGATTCTACTAATAAAAAGTTCATGTCGTGATTTCAAATAAGTATTTTGTTTTGATCATTTTATTTCCAAGAAATTCCAGGATAAATAAATAATTTTAAAAAAAAGTTAAATAAAATTTATTTATTGACTTTGTTCATTTCCCCTCGCATTGGTGGGTTGTTAACCTCCTTTAATATTACATGAAACTATATTTATTTGACCTATATAGCACAAAAAAATAGTTTTACAAATGCGCAAATTTTTATATAATAATCATTTTTATGAATATAAAATGGGCACACAATCACTAAACATTAATAAAATAAATTTCAAAAATTTAATTTTTAAGTACAGAAAACGCCTTAAAATTGTTTAAAATTGTTTAAAATTGTTTAAAAATTTAACACATCACAAGTATGTCATGAAATCTGTGTAAAATCTGAGATATCTCACCATCTCTTGTCTTATAATATCAAATCTACAATAAATAAGAATAAGAATAATTTCGAAAACAGTCAAAACTACAAAAGGCTACTCTGAATTTACAAAATAGGAACTTGGCAAAGTAAATGACATCAATAATACAAATTGATGATGCAGACAAAAGAGTCTAAATTTAAACCATTTCGACTGTTGATTTATAAACAAACATTGCACTATAGCAAGATTATGTCAATATTAGCACAAAAAAATCATATCTAAAAAAATGTATAAATAAACAGACTAGGGCAAAGGATTAAATGATTATGCAAGTCCACAACAAACAAAAATAAAATGGTAAAATGGAAAAATAATAAAAATCACTTTTTTTTGGACACTATAGTCACTGTTACCGATTGACTATAATGTCCAGTTTTCGACGATGATGTTTGTTGAACTTGTTGTTGTTGCTCTTCTTCCTCCTCAGATTCTTCCTCTTCAGATTCCTCCTCCTCCTCAGATTCCTCAGCCTCTAATTGAATCGGAATATGACGAACTCGTGGGCCGGCAACGACAACTTGTTGCTGAGTGTTGGCCGGTCGTTGACGCGGGCCGGGAACTTGGGAGACTTGCTGAGTAACAGCCGGTCGTTGTACAGGACTAGAAGGCTTTGGCTGATTTTGCTGCGAATTTGGCACTGCTCTTTGGACTGGGCTCGAAGACATTGGTGGCGTCTGTGGCTGCACCGGGCTAGACGGCTTGGGTGGTGTTTGCACTGGACTCGAAGACTTTTGAACGGCTGTTAGAGACGCTTGGCGCGGCACGGCTTTGGCTGGTGGTGGCGGCGGAGGCGGCGGCGGCGCTGCTGCTGCTTGCATCGAATTTTGTTTCGGAACTGAACTGGGAGTCGTTTTCGTGTTTTTTTGCATCGATTCTTGGCGTTGGACCGGTGCCGGTGACGGTTCTTGACGTTGAACCGGTGCTGGGACTGGTGCCGGTAATGATTCTTGACGTTGTACTGGCGTTGCTTTAAGTTTTTTCAATTCTTCTTCGTAATTTTGCAATTGGCGCAAGAAACCGTCGTTTGGTTTAACCGCACGCTTAGAACTTACTGCTTCCTTGGCTTTAGTGAATGTAAGCCCCTCAGTTTTCATCAAATAAGCGATAATAATGGTCGCCGATCTGGAATCTCCGGGACTACAGTGAACTAAAACCGCACCAGACTTCCGCGCGTCGTCAATAAAAGCAAAACACTCTTCGAAGATGACACAAATATTGGTGTCGGGCAGGTCCGAAACATTAAGCGATTTATATACATATTGATCGGCAAATGCATTTTTAACGGCCGCTACCAAGTTGAGTATGTGAGTGATATTATTCTTCTTCAATACATTTAAATCTTGAGCAACTTCTTGAGACCCTATTAAAAAAAAAAATATGTAAATCAATTTTTTTTACGACTTTAAAATATCCGAGATATAAAAAAAAGTGAACCTGAAGCAAAAGATGCAACACGACTCTTGCGTCATCAGAAAACCAAAATAGAAAACTGTTTTAGATTATCAGAGGCAACATGCCAAGAGTATCGTTTCCTATTTTGGTCTTACTTTAAACATTCATTATACTAACAAAAGCCAATTCGGCATATTTTAGTAACAAAAAACTCCTATTTCACAATAAAAGTCAACGTAAATCATATTATTCTATCATTTTGATGTTAACACATGAGAAAACTGCATTGCTTATGACCAACTCTTTAAATAGAATGGGTTTGTCTGAAGCAGCAATTACTCGCATGTTACAAATGTTAAAACAATTATTTTTTTTTCATATTTTCATTGATTGATTGACAAACCTAAAACAAGTCCGGGTAATATTTGCGCGACTTGGAGTTGTAGATTGGGTGTTAAATCAGGCACAAAAAGTGGTAGTTCCCTCGCGGCTTCTTTAACTACAATAGCCCCACTTCTGTCTCGGGTTTCCACTAAAAGTTTTCCGTCTGATGTTACCACTTTGGTCTGAACTGGACGTAATTTGTTGGCTTTAAAATTTTTGATCTCAGATAGGCAGTTGAACATGTTGGCAGTCGAGTTTAGTCTCTTTTCATAACAAATCGGCTCCCTATTCCTCAATCTTGATGGTGCAGACTGGTCTGAAGTTCACAAGTGAGCAATCCAGTGCAACCCACTGTGACACAGATTTAGCCGAGGAATTTAAATCCATGACGACATGCACCTTACAAGAATAGATGAGAAGAAAAATCGTAAAAAACAAAATGGAGATCATCGTTCTTACATTGCCATCTCTTGACGACAGATCAAAGCTAATTATGTTATCTGCCCAGGACCAAAAAAATAACCATCCGCCCCCGATTGTATTGTTATGCATTGAAATAAAAAACAAAGGAAGCTGATAATGAAGTTCATGGCAATCAGAAAATCTAAAAAAGATGATTCTGATATGTCATCACTTCTTTTAGCAAATTTAATGCATTCTTTGAGCTTATGAGACGGAAGTTTTTTTTTGCTATTTTGCAATTTAATACAAACCAAACAAAGTAATACAAATCAAACACAAATCAAACAAAGTAATACAAATCAAATTACTATACAGTACCATAAGCTTATACAGTATATACTTGTTAAATTGTTGCTCGTTTTCCTCTGCATCGGATTATGTCGAACTCGTAGGCGCACAACGGCAACTTGTTGCTGAGTGTTTGCCGGTCTTTGACGTGGGCAGAAAACTTGTGAAACTTGCTGAGTTACAGCCGTTCGTTGAACAGGACTAGAACGCTTTGGTTGACGCTGCTGGTGCTTGCATCGAATTTTTGCTTCTAAACTGAACTTGGAGTAGTTTTCGTACTATTTTGCGTCGATTCTTGGCTTTGGACCAATGCCGATGATGAGTCATAAGCCATTATAATGGCTTCACTTTTAAGTTTTTTCAATTCTTCGTCGTAGTTTTTCAATTGGCGCAAGAAACCGTCGTTTGGTCTAACCGCACGCTTAGCACTTACCTCTTCCATGGCTTTAGTGAAGGTAAGGCCCTCGATTTTCATCAAATAAGCGATAACAATCGTCGCAGATCTGGAAACTCCGGCATTACAGTGAACTAAAACCGTACCAGACTTCCGCGCGTCGTCAATAAAAGCGAAACACACTTCGAAGATGTCACGAATTTTGGTGTCGGGCTGGTCCAATACATTAAGCGATTTATATACAAATTGATCGGTAAATGCGTTTTGAACGCCCGCTGCCAAGTTGAGTATATGACTGATATTCTTATTCTTCAACGTATTCCAATCTTGAGCAACATCTTGAGACCCTTTTAAGAAAATAAAGATATAAATCAAAATAAAAGTCGATATTTTTCTTAATAATTTAGATGTTAACACATGAGAAAATTGCCTATATGACGTCTGTCTGATGCAGCAATTTCTCACATGTTACAAATGTTTAAACAATTTTTTCACATATTGTTATTGATTGTTTGACAAACCTAAAACAAGCCCGGGTAATATTTGCGCGACTTGTAGATCGGGTGTTAAATCGGGCACATAAATTGGTAGTTCCCTCGCGACTTCCTTAAATACAATAGTTCCACTTCTATCTCGGGTTTCCACAAAAAGTTTTCCGTCTGATGTTACAACTTTGGTCTGAACTTGACGTAATTTGTTGGCTTTAAAATTGTTGATCTCAGATAGGCAGTTGAACATGTTGACAGTCGAGTTTAGTCTCTTTTCATAACAAATCGGTTCCCTATTCCTCAATCTTGATGGAGCAGACTCGTCTGAAATTCACAAGTGAGCAATCCAGTACAACCACTGTAAAACAGATTTTGGCCGAGGAATTTAAATCCGTGACGGCGCACCAGCGAGGCAAGGAGCCTCAGAAGCATTCACAACCGCTTGCTCATTATAAGAACAGTTGAGAAGAAAAATCGTAAGAAACAAAATGGAGTTTATCGCTCTTACATTGCCATCTCTTGACGACAAAACAAAGCTAATCTATGTTATCTTCTGGCGCCCTCTTTGTTTGTGTCCCACATTCCAAGATTTATCAATTAATTAGTACTAAAATTCTATAATTTATGTGCCCTCAAATGGTTAAATATGCCCTAAATTAATATATAATTGCTGAATAATATATTTACCCCATCGGCTTAGGTATAATTTTTTTGTTTAAATAAATATTTATGTTCAGGGACTCCCTAAAAAATTAGCCCAGGGGCCAAAAAATCATCATTCGCCCCTGATTATATTATTATGCATTAAAATAAAAGAAAGAATGCTGATAATGAAGTTTATGACTATCAGAAAATCTAAGAAAAGGATGATGTGCTGGGAATAATGATTCTGATATATCATCACTTGTTCTATGCAAATTTAATGCATTCTAGGCGCCAGATTGTTTAAATTGAGCTTATGAGACGAGAATTTTTAAGTAGAAAAATGTTTTGTTATTTGCAATTTAAAACCCACGTGTTATGAAATAGTAATAAATCAAATTACTATACAATACATACATTTATACTTGTGATTGCCCAAATGGTGAAAATCAGTACAAATTCTCTTTTCACTACCCACTATTTCGTGCCAGAATCCAATTTCTTCTCGCCATGTGGGCAGTGAAATGTGAAGTAATTGCGATGATTGCTAGTGGCTCGTGTTGGAAGTTATCAACAAAAAAAAGAAGTTTCAAATTGGTCACGGTACATGTAGGATGTGTTGTGTGGGCTAATTATCATTGATCTTTATTAGTAAAGCAGTTGTATCTTATTTCCGCTCGTTTTATGTATACTTTCAGAACAGTTAATGAGTACATTTAATTTGCCTTGAGTCATCCTCCGGGACTAATAGTATTCTATGACCTCGCATTATTACATCAAACAAGTCCGGAGTGCATCTCTCTCTTTTGATTCATTCGAATCAATCGTATTAAAAATTCAAAGCAAATTTTCAATCAGATTCCGCACGTGGCGACTTGTAATACAATTGTAATACAATGAGAACACCACTGATGTTATTCACAGATAAAAGAATGAAAAAGAAGAATAATTTCCTTTTGTGACTGCCCCTTTCATCGTGGGCGGTTCCTGCAATATGCGAAAACTACTTGAAATGCACAGCTACGTCTGCTGCATGGCCGGAGGTTACCATGGAGACCGTGGGAGCGCTCGCCTAGCCCAGCTAAACTGCATGGCTGCCGAACCCCCATCGCATAGATTAGACATTCAAAGTGGGCGAGACGGGGTCACAGGTGAGAGTGAGACAGGTGCCTGTGACCTGTTGCTTTTGCTTTGAGCTCGAGCAAAAGAACAAAGTTGCTGAACCGCCTCATGTCGAGTCGAACCCAGGTCTTTCTTCCCCGCTAATTTACTGACGCTACGGAATAGTGTGGGCGAGGTCACGCTGAGTTGACGAACCCGATGGATCCTCCGTACCCATGCTCAAGCACGTTCGCGAGTCGAAAATCAGTGACATCACTGACATCACACCTGTTGAGCGAGATTAACTTTTCTAGTTTATTAGGGATTAACTCGTGCTTTTGCAGCTGCACTTGCACATCAGATCATTTGTAGTTTTGTACATTTTGATTTTTAAAACAATAATAAATCTCGGGCTTATTGTTAGCAACACGATGGGGATTAGTGTAATCCTAATCGTCACCTTACTGTCTGAGTATATTGTGAAATGAAGGAGGGTGCAAGTTGAAGTTGAACGCACGTGTTGAGGTGAACATTCCACAATGACTCCCTATTTTGGACCCTTGGGCGAGTGAGATAAGGGGGAATGGCAAAATGGCAGGTTACAGCTAAGAAAGAATGCACTTGTTGTCTACATGGGGCCAAATCACACAGAAATAAAACGGGAAAAAATATATAAATAAAAACAAAGACTGGTATTTCTTGTAAATGTATTTTTTATTAGTAATAAATAATGGTAAATTTTTTTTAAATTTCTTAGTGTTTTATCAGTTTGGTGTTTGGTACAATGTAGTATGAAGGCCTGAAGCAATTGTAAGTAATGATTGCTCAAGGTTTCTTATCTATCTATCTTGTTGGGGTCTTTTGTGTCAAAAGCAAATGCATTAGTTAAGAGGGGGATCCAAGTTGAAATTGACAAAGAACTTGTCTTCAGGTCTGTATAAAGAGATTAGTAATTATTTTTTTCTTGTTAAAGTGAATATTTAAGAACAATAGAATACAAATGATTTTTTTCTTTCTAATTTTAAAAAGTCATAGTTTTATTATTAGTTTGAAAACTTTATAACAGTATAAATTGAAAGACTAGGCACAAATGTACTTACAAATCACATAAGTAGAATCAAACTGTAGACAAAACATTAGTCAGCACATTCCTTATGTCATTATTTTGTCGAGTTTAAACTGTATAATTTTCAAATTACTTTCAAGTTTTACCCTAATTTGGCAAATGAACTTTTCTTTAAAGTCTGTACAAACACAGAAAAGAAAAATAAAAGTTTAAAAAGGTGTTGTCTTTTGTACTTTTTCTTTTTTAGATCACCAAACTAAACTGTTTTTATTTTTTAAATAAAAAATTAATAAGTAATCAGGATTCTCCATTCAAAGCACTTTTTTCATGTTCTTAACATTCTTGCCCTCCAGAAAAATTTTTCCATCTTATTTTTAATGTTAAAGAAAAAAAATTACCTATGAAGATGGTGGTCTAGATATTTCCTATTAGCTAACACTGGCATATAACTTTACTTAATGGCAGAAAAACTTCAAAAAAAATATAATAATAAAACAATTTAAACATTATAATCACATCATATTTCAACTGTACATAATTTTACAATACTATATACATAATAAGGAAACAGCAGTACAGCTCTTTTTTCTTAATAGTCTCCGCCTTATTTTTTCTTTTTTTTTTTATTAAAAAGTGATCTTTTATGTACAAAAACAAGCACCAAAAAAATTCCTCTCTATGATTAATAACCCTTAACTACAAAGGTACATATTTGATTTGCCACAGGACAAGCACATTTGCAAACAGGAAAAACATTCATCAAAAGGAAATTCATGAGCCATTACTATGCAAATGCACAACTCGTTAAACCAAACAAAAAATGTTAGATGGCACAGTAAAATGTTTGATTTTGTCTTAAATTTGATTCTCGCACTTGTTCATCACTCTAACGTGCACTGACTTCGTCCTGAAACAGCCACTTGGTCTTTAAGTTTATTCCATTCTTCTAAACGAGGTGCACAACGTAGGATGGGGTCGCCAAGCCTTAGTCGACCCATGAAAACAAATTCACCATCGTCCTGCATGACATGGCACTTACTTGGCACGTGCAAAGTTGTGTATTGTTCTTGTAACTCATCATTTGTAAACATATTTTGTTGTTGCTTGAAAACTGGAGTTGTCGCTTCCCTGATAACTTTGTGCGCTTTGATTTTGATTTCCGATCTTTCAAGTTGATTATTGTCTCTGATTGATGTTATTATTCCTTTGGCAACTGTTGAAGAGTAATATGAAAATGAGGTTATTAAATATTTATTTTTTATTTTTGTTTGTAAAAAAAAATAAATTTAGAACTAATTAATTTGAAATTGAGATGTGCAAAAAACCTGATGACGCATTAAAGACGTCATTAACTATGTTTCTGCAGCCTTTGCCATTTGTTATATAAAATAATGAAGTCGGGCTATGAATGTTCATGAGTTCGCTATAAAAGTGCATTTTGCCTTCAGCAAAAAAAAATTTGTTTTTAATTTTAATAAATCTAAAAAAAAAAAAATTCAAAACTGCCATTTGAAACGGCCAGCACGACGCATTAAACCGTCAAAAAAAATGGTTAATGCGCACCTTATAGCGTATATAATTATGTAAATATAGCCCTACTTTTGCAAGGACCATATAAGCGCATGCATCTCTAATTAGTATACTTCCCTTCACCTTAAGCATGCAATATAAACAAAAGAATAGTAAAAACTCATAAGTTAGGCCAAAAATAGACTTACCAAAATCGCTAACACAGAAATTGTGTAAAAGCTCTTCTTCTGTACATGGTTTACATTCTATAAATAAACAAAAAATAAAATAGAAAAAAATATAAAAACATGACATTTATTGATGTTGACAATCTTATAAGCTTTGCAAATAATAAATTCTCAACCTGAATTGTAAACACGGGATCTACAGCGAAAATCAAATAGGATGAAAAAGGCCTTGTCCTCTTTTCAAAGGGTATAATCCTTCGGTTCGTATCCCTGTCCACGGAACCATTTTCCAGTGGACAGGTCATGTGGACATTGAGTAGCCACAGGGTGCCCTTAGATACAAAAGAAATGAATGGTAAACAGCCAGATGCGCTTATTGGGTCAATATTTTTACACCAAAATGACCAAGGAAACTAAAAACAGGGTCCTAATCCTGAGTTTAGGTGGGCACACATTCCAAAGTATTTATTTGAGTTTTTTCATCCCTGTGTTTAACTCTCCCTTAGTACCACTGTCATCATTTTCTTCACTGCAGTATTTAGGACATTCTTCTTCTCTTTGTTCATAAATACCCCCCTTATGTGTATACACCAATCTAACTCCACCTAAGAATTCCAATTTTTTTTTTCTTTTTGATTCGGAACACGCCTCAGGGGGATTGCTTTCCCGCCGAGAAAGACTTTTTACTGGGAACATTTTTATGTTATAAAAAAGGAGAAACAATTTTTTGAGACACCCCTATCATGACATTGTGAATTATTATTCTTATTTTTTTTAATACAACAAAAGAAAAAACAATTTTGTGGTTTTTTTGGACATGTTTTAGTGTTTTGTGCACTTCAATACGAATTCATAACAAAAAAAATAATTTCCGGTACAGGTATACAAATTAGCACTCAACAGGTTGTGGAACCACTGTCTCATCATTAAAACTAAAATTAAAAAAATTAAAATAAAAATCTCATAAACTTCTGATGAAAACTCCTGAACAGTAAATCATGGACTTCTTTTCTGTCTTGCTAATTAAAGTGTAAATTCAGTCAACATAAAGTAAACTAAAAACATAATAATAAATTTATTTAAATTAGCTTAAAAAGTGACTAAAGGGCAACTAATTTAGCCTAAAAAAATGTATTCACACATGCAACATATATATTTCTATCAAAAAAAAAAAAAAAATTCCTGCCATTGCCACCGGTTTGATGTACAACCCACAAGCCATAAGTTGCCATATTTTTTCACCACCCAACAAATCTTCAACTGCACGTGCAACCCCCTCACCCCGAGACTTCTGCTGTACATTTAGGAGGTTTTAATTTCAAATTGAAAAGTCTCAGTCTGCTTATTTTTGAAGGTCTCGCACGTGCACACTGCAAGGTCATCTGACCCATAATTACCCGGGAAAGGGCTCCTATTCTTATTGCACACACCTGAAGAGGGCTCCGAGACAAGACTTACCACGCCCAAATGGGGAAAAAAGGGCCATCAGGGAGTCATGTTCCGCTCGCTGGCATTGTGGGAAGAGGAGAGGGCGGTCTATCACGCAGAGATGGTAAAGATAAGTTGAGACTTGAGAGTGTCTTAAGTTTCACCCATAGAAGAAAAGAAAGAGCAGCAAACCCACCGGAGGAACCTGGTGGTAACGAGTGATTATAAACACGAGTGGATTAGATGATGAAAAGTGGCCGCAAATTTGAGTTTCAAACGAATTCTCCAAAGGAAATTGGGGCTAACACGCCTTAACAGTTAGGGTGGTTGTGTGGTTGGCTCGATTAACTAGTACCACGTGTGCCCTCCACACTTGGTTAGTTCCATGTGCTTAGACTTAAATTACAAATGGAGACACGGTGTTTTTGAAGTCACACAAAGTTTCTTTTCACTTTTTATTTTGCTTGACGGAAAAATGAATTAGAAGAGAGAATAAAAGCTCAAGTTACCTTCGAGTGGGTCTTTGGATGACCTAAATGGCTGTAGGTCGTATATAAATTCGAATCGATCGTCTAGAGATGAACTAGCGGTGTCAGCTTCGACGTATAGTGCTACCTGCCCGTGATGCGAGTTGAAGCATCGGGGCAGTTGAGATGGACGTCCATCTGTAGCGGCGAATAATAAATGCAGTTTTTGTTTGCCTTCCAAATACACTCGTACTCTTGCGGACTCTGAGCTGTTGGCTCGTAAGCAGCCTTTGAAGTCGCGTCCGGCGGAGCCCATTCGCAGGACGATGCGCAGTGCCCCACGAGGCCACCGCCAAAAGACAGTTCCTTGCGAGCAACGCAAATACACTGGTTGTACCCCTCGTTCTTGGTTTGGATGATCCAGTCCACTAGATTAAAAAAATAAAGAAAAAGAAATAAAAAAATGCATTAAATAAACTTGTTTTTGTTGATTTTTAATATTAAAAATATAAAAAATTGTGTTGTGAAGGCCGACTATTTTTTTTTTTTTGTTTTTTTGTTGAATTATCAATATCACGGATAAAATTTCATTAAATTAAATCTTGGTTACAACCATGCATTTTGTGCGTCAAGATTTGCATGACAATAGAGTAGAATCAACTTTTTATTACCTTTAATTTAAAAGAAATACGCACTTAAAACGAATTCGTTCCACGGCCATCAGTCTCATGGCAAGACTTATCATTATACATTTTTTGCTCCGTGTACATTTGGGTCACTTTTCTAATTTATTCTCGGCCTCCAAATTGATACTTGTTTCGCTTTTTACTGCAATTTGAGACCTGCTTCGTGCGTGTTGCGTTTAATTAATTGAAATAATAGTCGCACTTTACCACGGCGACAGCACCGAGCGACTTTTAAAAATTAAAATAAATAAAAACAAAACAAAAAATTTATTATATACTTGTATATAAATTATTACACTGTCAATTTGCTTTTTCACGTAATTACTACAGAAGAGGTGGATTCCAGCATTTTGTTCCGCCGTGCATGAAGGCATTTTTAATGGGACAAGTGTGTGGCGGTTCGTTTTTTGCGAAATCGTCATCAAAAATACCTGCGGCGCCAGCACGTGCTGTATTTAACAGGTGGCCAAAAACTTATTTCTTTCTTCCCCATCACATTTTTTTACTTGGAATGAGACTTTCAAATGAAAAAGCTCCTAACGGGTTGTTTACCTTGCATAATTTAAAAAATTCAAAAACATTCTGAGAATCGACTTAAACAATTTTAAGCGACGATGCACAAAGTAGATGTGATGTTTTGTGTTCACCAAAGTATAATAAAAACAAGTTTTTATGAGTAATAAGCATTTCCCAATAATTTCGCAACGTATAGGGCGGGCGAGAATTTAAAAAAAAAAAAAAAAATCTATCCGGCGTCTCAATTTGATGAGCAGTTTGAAGGAAGTGACAAGTACCAGTTTGGTTCTAGTGTTCGCTGATAAAAAGAGTTTATTTAGAATAGATATTTATAGTTTTCAAGTACATATTATTATTAATTAAATACCTTAACCCTGAACTTTACAATTTTTTTTTCCCCAATTTTTTGTTGTTGAATTATTTAGAAAAATCATGATAATTATATGAAGTTAATATTGTTGCGCAACACTTCGTGACTATTATTTCCCGCCATTTTTATGCTCTAATCTGAAATTTCACATGCAATTCAATAAGTTATAGTTGCATAATAGTTTTCAATGAGTTTATCCTCACAAAAATCGTGACTTTACACAAAAAAAAGTTACTGATAGTAATAAACAAACATCAATAACATTTCCTTCAAATTTTTTTTTTACTGAATAAATTTTTATCTACCACCTTTGAAGCCAATTCCTGTTTACCTTCATATTTTTCCAATTTTTTAAAAATATTCAACTTTCATGAGAAATAATAGTGAAGGAATCAATTGAGGTCAAAGTAAGTTCTAATCTAATCAATCCTTTTCAGTTTCGGCCCATTATTTCTGATACCTGTCTTGCAAAACGTCCATTCTTTTATGATTACAGTACATGTCTGATTTTTCGAACAAATTCTTTCCACCCACTATTTACTTGTAGGGTGAAGTGTAAGTCGTTAGACATTTCTCGGGCTCGAGGGGAGCGGCGAAATAGAAGTGAAGAGGGGTTCGTTCACCTATTCTGTAGTGCCCTTGCCACGAGAGGTCGCTCGTTTTATGTTCGAGAGGCGTCTGATGGACTATAGTGCTACGTATTTATAGGGCGTGTTGAGAAATATTGAGGCATCTTTTGTTCTTGGTGACTCCTCCCAAAAACAAGATCAAAAAGAAGTATTTTTTTTTTTTTTTTAAATCAAAAAAAACATTAAAAATGTAATAAATATTTTTTGACGACTAAATTTAAGTTCTTTGAGCTATAACCAGAAGAAAAACAACTGGTTGGCTGGGCCACGCGTTTGACTTGCGCCACAACAATTTTCATTTTTTCTATGCATTCAACTTTTTTTTCCTTTTAACTTGAGCAGTTTAGTGGCTAGAAATTTGATTCGTCTGCTGCCTATAACCAGCTTCCTTCGCATATCAGCATGAGGCCCTTTTGATATATTTTATAGAAGATTTAGGGCACTGCCATAGCCCATAAATATAAAACGATGGAAATAAATTTTAAAAAAATAAAATAAATGTAAAATAAAAAATTAATTCTTTGTTTATAACAATTAAAGAAAGAAAAAAGTTGTTTCTAATAACAATTTGTGATAACTTTGCCATTCTCAGTTCTGACCTCGCCTGTCTCTGACTTAGTTAAGCGCGTGCTGAGATGTCACAAAGGTCAGGGGCAGTCGCAGAAGGCATTCTTCTTAGACAAGCGACGGGGTGCAGGGGCCAAGCAAAGGGCTTTTGCAGAAAAAGGGGGCTTGGTAGATCGAGATGTCGTCAATCAGGAGGTAAGAGAAGGGGGTTGTGAGTTGCAACTCACTGCTGCGACATCCCGTTCAATGATTTGGCCAATTGGCATTGACGTCAACGCGTTTAAAAGAATTAAAGGAAAGTTTAACACTGACTTGTGACTTAAAAGTTCGAAAAAATTAAATATTTTTAAATGGGAAAATTGTTTACCTGCCAACCCAGTCGCATCCATCGGAGTACCCAGTAGGCCGAGCCTCGCCCGCTGTCATAAGAAAGGCGGCAAATAGCAAAAAGATCCACGTAGCCATATCACACGACGCACAAACACCGAAACCACTCGGCCATATTGCTGACCACTGGCTCGGTGTATCTTATCTCGAATTCAAAGATCCCATGATGAGGAACGTTAGAGCAGTAACGTGGCTCGCCGCCAAGCCAAGAGCTAACATGCCAACCACCTCGTTGGATCGGGTCAGTCGAGTTGGCGCGTCTCGCCTTGGAGTCTGTGACGTCAATCTGCTTCCTGATTGGCGAAGTGGTTGAAGAGGGGTGACCAGTGGTGTGCTTTGCAAACTCATAAGGCACCTCCTGAAAATGCTGCGGGCGAGGAAAGGGGATTTTGACAAATGGTTAGTTGAAGTGAGTTCATTCCAAACTTTATTTTTGAGGTTAGTTGAGAAAAATAAAAGTGCCAAAAGAGGCCATAATGGATTCTAGTTAACTTTGAACCTTGTCTTCATATTCTTGATCTTATCGGGGTTTGGAGTTTGACCTCTTTTCTTGAGATAAAAGTTTATCTAAACTGAATTTGATTTTTTGATAAGTTTAAATGTAATAAAAAATATTAGAAAATATTAAACTTCTAAATTTTGTTTAAATTTTAAATTTAAAAATTAGTTGAGGAAATGTTCGAGGAAATGTAAAGTAAAAGAATTTCTTGGGTAACGCCGTTTTGACGTTTTCTCCCCCTTGTGCATCACTTGCGGTTGCGCGCCACTGGCAAATAAGGCGCGAAATTCTTATTCAGGTTAATTACAAGATTTTATACTAAATACTAAAATATAAAATTCGTTTCCTGACCTTTTCGTTTATTGTAATCGTTTTTTAAATTCAATTAATTAATTAATTAATTAATTAAATTGTTAAATTAAATCTGATTAAAATGTGATTAAAAGCAACAAAAAAAAGTTTATAAAATAGTAAAAATAGCTGAAAATATTAACCTTGTTACAGGCTATGAAGCCACATCAGGCCTCAGGGGGATGTGACCACAATTTACCTTCATCTGGCGCCATCTGTTGACCGGCCGTAAATTATTTTACTCATATGATCACGACTATGAGCGTGATGATTCTGATGACCACTTTTTTTAAATGGCAACAATAACTGCAACATTTTGAATATAATTATAATTTAAACATGGTAGGTGGACACATAATGGTAAAAACAAAATTCTATAAACTCGAAAAAGTGTATCACCTTGAAAATGAAATTGAGGTTAAATCATTGGAATGTGCTAAAAAAATTGATTTTCAATTTTTTCCACACTCAAGAAATCCTGTTTTTCGAAACCAAAGTGCAATATAAGGAAATGAAACAATACCATAAATATTAAACACAGGTAGATAGATGACAGTAAGTAAATACGGATTTAACAGAGCAATAAAAAAAGACTTGTAAATCTGTTTGACATCGGCCTCCTTATTCTAAAATCGAAAGTAAAACGAAACGCGTTATAATTTTTTCATATCTAATCTTCTATATATGGAATTTTATTTTATTTTTACTATTTTTGTATTTCCCCCACGAAATCTGTTTGCAAAACATGTCGCTTGTCGCGTCAACTAAAATTAAAAATTAAATAATTATTAAAACTTAATTCACCTGGCATTACATTAATTAAAGGAAATTTTAGTCTCCATTCAGAAATTCCAAGAAGAAAAAAATTACTATGACCTTTTAGGTTTTAAAAACAGCAACAGGTTTTTCCGTGATATCATAAACTATTTTTTTTTCTTCTAAAATTAGTAAAATTAATAAAAAAATTAAATAAAATAAATAATTATCATCCAGGAAAAACCACCAAATATCTGCCAAACCATTATCCAAACAAATTCAAGCCACATCACCAGTTCCTTTTGATAATTGTGACAAGACTCATCACAGATACAGCTATCAAAACTCACATACACAAAAAAAAACTAAAAAAAAACAACAATTAGATTAAATGATACTAAAAATTATGTTCCGCAACAGATAAATTTTCGTTCCCTAATTCTATAAAAAAAAAAATATTAATTATTTCCTGTTGACAAAGAATACTTCACAATCGATGCAGAAAAACCCAATTGCATAACACAGCTACTGATACCCAAATGCAGTATATAAAAGAACCATATGTTGACTATTTGCTAAAAAGAAAATTCTGTAATACGAGACTTTTTATGTACACACAATGACGACTGAAAATAGGAATTTGACTCAGCAAAAACATACTTCTGATAACGAAAACATTCATTTAATTGGTAAATACAGATATTTCCTTATCTAGCATCAATTAGTTAAACCAACAGATATTTTACATCTGAGTTTGACTTTTTCACATTTTGCTTGGAGAAGGCGGCATGATGATCTTGTATCTTATGGTTGCTTTTTTCGCTGTAGATTTATCAGGTTGTAATCATAAAAAAAATTATTTTTAAATAATTGTAATTTAATTACTATTACAGAACAGAACACCAACTGTACTGGGGTTACGTTTGTAACGAGAAAAGAGTGGAACGCAAGACCACCAAAAGAAAGTTATCAATACATCAATGAATCGGTGCCCTATGCCTTCATTCATCACACTGCAATGACTGAATGTAACGATTTCGAGTCGTGTTGTGCCGAAATGAGAATTATTCAGAATTTTCATATGGACGATAGAGGTAGAAATTGTAAAATTTTTATTGTCATGACGTCATAATATTTTTAAATTGCTCCGTAGGTTGGGATGACATTGGTTATAGTTTTCTTGTTGGAGGAGATGGACGAGTATATATTGGACGCGACTGGGGTGTTGTTGGTGCTCACACATATCGCTACAATACAGTTGGATATGGAATTTCCTTCATGGGTACATTTACTAATAAATTACCTAATGAAAATGCAATGGAGGCGGTGAAAAAATTAATTGGATGTGGAGTTGTTCAGGTAAAATGATTATTAATATTTGAAAAATTAATCTCTTTAATTAATATTTTTTTTGTTGATTAATTAAGAAATATTTACAATCTGACTATGGATTGTATGGGCATCGAGATGGACGTTGTACCGAATGTCCAGGTGATAAATTTTACGAACATTTGAAAACGTGGTATCGATGGCATGCGAAAGGCACGATAACAAAATATTGTTGATAATAATTAAACAAATTGGACTTTGGTTCAGATTTGCAGCAAAAATACATCAAATTCAGTAGGATTTTTTTTTTTTATTAAAAAAAGTGAATTTTTGCAACAAATATGAATCATGAGTCTTCAACATTGATGTATCAATTATAATAATAAAGTATTAAAAAAGCAATTTAATGTTATGATCTGTACAACGTATAAAAATTCTTGTTAAATTGCATGAATGGTTAGAAATGGACATAAAAATCTTATCCTCACGTTTCCTAGCGCTTTTTGAAACCGTATTTTTTCCGTTCGTAGAATAAATCCGTTTTTGAACTGCCCAAGTTTACAATTTTAGGACAACCGTCTCTCTATTAAAAACAAAAACAAATTACATAAACAAATAACATGAAATAAGTCAATTTGTCAATTTACATCTTTCTCTTGGATCGTGCATTCTTTACAATAATATGCGTCCGAAACACCGGGTCCACCACATATCACACATCTTCCTTGATACGAACCGTAATTGCATTCATCACAAATTCGGACTAGTGTGCATGGCCGCACATAAGAGTCGCAAATAACACATTTTCCATCACACTTTTCACACAAACGTCCGATGGCTAAAAAAAACAAAGAAAACCAAATTCTAAATATCATATAAAGTTTGAAAAATTAATTATACTTACCAACCCCAGCCTGTTTTCTACAGAAAATTAGATCTGGATGATGTTTAGCCATAACTTCAACTAATAATTTCGATTTTTACACCGGCAACAATGAGGTAAACGTAAAAGAAACGAATTATTTTCTCGTTCCAACACTAAGAGGCGCGCAAACGCATGCTACAAACTACGGCGCTAGCGAAACTACGGAAACCGATTGGAATTTGTTGCTAGGAGACAATTATTGAAGTAAATAAAATTTCCTGTCTGTAAGTTGAAGTAGTCTTCCATTTAATGTTTTTCTACTGTTTTCATTTTTTGTTTTAGGGATAATGTTTATAAATGGCGACAGTTGATGAATTAAAATCTGGTAGGTATCCAAATTGGTCCAATTTAAAAGTTTACATTGTGATTTAATTCCTCTTTTAGTGTTGAAGGAAACGTTGAATAGACGGGGTATACTAGGCCAACTCAAAGCACGAATTCGAGCAGAAGTCTTCCAAGCCTTAGATGATCAAAGCGAAACGAGACCTTCATTGAGCAATGAAAATTTGCTGATTAACGAACTAATTCGGGAATATTTAGAATTTAATCAGTACCGATACAGCGCTTCCGTTCTGAAAGCAGGTTAATGTAAATGTACAGTCGATAGCAAACATATTTGTTACCATACATTTACAATTTTAGAATCGGGCCAACCAGACACTTCCTTTGATCACGATTTTTTGAAGGCCGAGTTGAATTTACCCGAAGATAACGATCCAACACCAGTGTAGGGTTTGAAATTGTGTTTAATCGACTGTATTATATCCGGCGCATTAATATTTCAGGCCTATTTTGTATCAAATGGTTTCCCATTACATTCAGACACAAAAAAATGATCAGTCGCGCCAAACTAGTAACGAGCAATCGGCGGGAACGAGAAATATAACAATCCATCATTTGCAAGACGAAAAGGGTAAAACATAGTTTAAAAAAAGAAGAAAAAAATTATTAATGAAGCATTTTATTTAGATTTGTCTTTGACGACAGTGGACAGAAATGTTTAAACAAAATTTAATTGTTTTTTTTTGACAATGTTGAACGTTAAGATGCCACGTTAAATTTTTTTGGGTTCTCTTCCAGAACGAAATGTACAATTTATTCTAAAATTTCGCCTGTTTAAGGAAAATTACCGGTATGAAATAAATTTGATTTATTAAACACATCTGAAATGTACATCCTTTTCAATGAAATCACGTGCGCACTTGAAAGCGACCAGCTTTGGTTACATATTTCACACCTTTGAATGGTTTGTATTTCTAGAATGAAATGATTAGATGTAATTTGGTGAATTTTTATTGTTTTTGAATGTCTTACTTCTCCATACATGTCCAATCGATTAACTTTCAATCCGGAAACCGCCAGTTGGTTGATTGCAAATTGGAGCTAAATTAAAATTTACATTAGATTAATGTATAAACTCATAGTGTAATTAGTGTACCGTAATAACCGGATTTGATTCCGGTTGTGGAACACCGCTCTGCAAGTTCAACTTTATTTTAAGGAAAAAAAGAAATTATTTTTTTGTTAGGAATTTACTGAATTTAAGTCATTTACGGTTCCCCAAATTCGTGGAGATCGAGAAACTTCCATTCTGCCAACTTCCCATGTTAAAATTTTATTGACAGGGTCGAACGAGTACTTTCCTTGAGTGATGGAAAGTGTCACGTTGAGTACGGATTTTGGCATAGGCACTTCTAATATTACACCTTCAACCTACAAAAATAAAATGATTTTTAAATTTTGTTTAATTTTCTTTTATTTCTAATATTACCACTTTGCCCATGGTTTGTTTCGTACCAACTGTGATATCCAATCGTCCACCATCTTTAAAAGAAATAGTATGCCGAACAAATAGTGGAATAGCAACAATGCTGTAAATATAAAATAAATAAATAAATAAATAAAAAATTAAGAGTATAACTTTACTTTTGACTTCCAATATGATACGACATTAATCGAAAATTACCATCTGGAGGTACAAATGACAGCATTTTCTCAGACTAAAGTACAAAAATAGAAAAAATATACTTAATGCTATATAGTATTCAAGTTTACAATTAAAACACTTACTTCCCAACGTTTAAACCGTACACACGGATGGAAACTAACGTCATCAAATAACCGTGGATTTAAAAAAGTCAACGTTAAATCTGGCATACCACTCAGTTTGATACAACAATCGATCTGAAATGTCAATTGCCATTAATAAGTTTTTTTCACAAAATTCTTTTATTTTCTCACATAGCCTTGAATTTCTGCAAAAACTGCTGAACCAGACTTATCAATAATAGCATCAACTTCTTCAATCACATCAAAATATGCTTCATTATTTGTATATTTAACTCCAGTTCGTCGCCATGGAACATTGGACAGTTGACCCGTGGGCAATGTTGAACTTACACTGTAAATTATTTAATTAAAATATATAAAAATTTAAAAAAAACTGTCAATTGTTATTTACTTGGATCTTCCAGTTACAGTGTTGGCAATCGTTCTTAAAATATTTGGCGGTTTAATCAATTCCTTTAAAATGTTTGATTCTGTTGCTAATGGAAAGCCATTATCGAGCATTTCATCCAATAGCTTCAACATTTTAAACAAATTAAACACTTTAATACAACACTTTAACCCACGATTTTACCTCATAAACTACAACATAATGTTCTTTGATTAATGTTTCCGTACATTCGGTAAAATAATCTTCAAAAGTGTCAACTACTCGATGCAGGAATTCAATAACAAACAACGGAGGAACTGAAATACACAATTCACAATTAACTTTTTTGTTTTTACATGGAAAAAAAAATCTCTACCTTCACTCATACAAACAGCAACAAAGAACATTTGGCACCTGTAAATACTTATTAAATAATGGTGAGGTGTTGCTATAGCCGAAGGAATATCGTCTGGTGAGAGGGTTTTTCTTTGCACGTCAAAGAAATAATCGCATACCGATTTATTCACGATGCTCTTCCAATGTTTCTCCATAAAAACGTCCCTAAAAATAAAAATAAAATTACTTACATTATAAACTCTAGATTGTTAAATCGTTACCCAGACGAATTTATAATGAATAAGCTGTGGATCATTTTCTATTTTGCTCTAATATACAAAACATAGGATATGGGCGACTAATTACACGAACCAAAGCCTATATACATCAGTACACGTAAACAAAATAAAACAACTAGATTATCCATTTAGTCACTAGATGGCAAGCTATGTACACGTCTATTGACGATAGATAATGATCGATATTATTTTTCTGACCGTATAAATATTTTTATAGTCTAATTGAATTAAACAAAAAATAAAATTATCTTAATGTAAAAAGCTAGGATAGTAACTAAATTTTAAATATTGATAATTTTATTATAAAACAGATTACGCTTTATATTCTTATTATAAATTATAATGAATGCAGTACAGTAAAATGGCACGTTAAAAGAGAAATACTGTGATATTGATTTGGTTGGTTTGGTTTCTAACATGCCATTTCAGTATTAGACGGGCGTGGTAAACGAATAAAGGTGAATGAACTCCATCTTCAGCATCCAGCATCTCGTTGCATCTTCACTATACGATGCATTGCGGCAAAGCTTCTTTCCTTTGGCTAAAACAAGTAATAATAATTGTCTTTTTCTACTATAGCAATTTTTATACGGTAACAGCAGTAAAAATTAATCCTTCAAAGCCACTAAATATTAAAATTGGTAAGTACGTGTACAAGCCAATCCGATTCTGACTTTCTTTTTGTTCCTAACATTTATAATCAATTTATTGTATAAATTATACAATTTAATTTCATACATTACTCTAGGAATTATTTTTACCGATGATCAAAAAGACAGTAACACAGAACATGCATTCAAATATGCAATACATCGAATTAACAGAGACAAAATTTTGCTACCAAACATTACTCTTCTTTACGAAGTGCAGTACATAACATCAGATGATACTTTTCATACAACAAAAAAAGGTAATCTAATAAAATAAAAATAAATCTTAATGGATAATCCTAACAAGTGTTTTTTTGATTTTGACATAATGTTTTGTTTTTGCAGCGTGCAAACTTATCCAGAGTGGATTGGTTGCTCTGTTTGGTCCTTCAAATCCTTTGTTAGCTTCGCACATACAGTCAGTTTGTAATGCTTTAGATATTCCCCACATCGAAGCCCGACTTGATATGAAAGTGAACGACAGAGAATTTTCTATAAATTTGTATCCAAGTTATGAACTTTTAGGACAAGCTTACCAAGATGTGATTCAATATTTGAATTGGAGGAAACTTGCTCTCATATATGAAGATGATTTTGGTAAAAGAAAAAAAAAAATTTATTGTGTTGTTGAAGTTTATTGATATTTTGGTTTTTAATAGGATTCATTAAAATGCAGCATTTACTTCGCTCTTCTTACAACATAGATGTATTGATTCGACATGCAACGCCTTCCACATACAGAACGGTATTAAAAACGATACGTGGAAAAGGATATAATAACATTTTTGTAGACACTCATAAAGAAAATATGGACTTATTTCTTCGAACGGTAATTCATAAAAAAAATAAAAAAAAAACATTCATTATTAATTTATTGATATTTTTTCAAATAATTAGATATTGCAATTGCAAATGAATGATTATAGTTATCACTATTTCTTTACTAGTTTTGTAAGTATTAGTTAAACAAATATAAATTTTTAATTAATATTATATTATATTAATTCTAATATAGGATGCTGATACTTTTGATTTGGAAGATTTTAAATACAATTTTGTAAACATGACCGCATTCCGCATTGTAGACTTCGAACACCCTTTGGTGCGCCAAATATTAGGAGACATGGAGAAATTTCAACCAAAAGGACATCAAATTGTGAATAAAATGAGTGTCATAGAAGTATGTATAACAAAAAAAGCTAACTCTGCTCAATTCTACTTATTTTAAATTAATTCTACTTTTTTAGACCGAACCTGCCCTCATATATGATGCCGTCCACGTTTTCGCTCGAGGTCTTCATAATCTTGAACAGGGATCCACACTCAGAATTGCAAATGTCACGTGCGAAGATGAAATCCAATGGAACGATGGAATAAGTCTTTATAATTACATCAACGCGGTAGAATTTCACGGACTAACGGGGAAAATACAATTCAAAGAAGGAAAACGAACAAATTTCAAACTGGACGTGATAAAATTAAAGCAGAATGCCATTGACAAGGTGCTCTATTACCTTATACCTTATACAAAAATGTAGAAATGTATTAATTTCTATGTTGATGTATAGGTCGGAGAATGGACACCGACTGGTGGTATAAATGTAACTGAACCAGGTGCGTTTTACGATGGCAGTGTCCCTAACGTAACACTCATCGTTACTACTATTGAAGTACGACAATATTGTCATACGATAAAAATATTAAAAACAGTTTAAATGCTAAATTTCGAATAATTTCAGGAAATCCCGTATGTAATGGTGAAAAAAGACAACATAACGGGAAACGAAAGGTTTGACGGATTCTGTATCGATCTTTTAAAAGTGATATCTTCAATAGTTGGGTTTAAGTACCGCATCGAGTTAGTTCCAGATGGCAAATACGGAGCTCCTGATAAAGAGACGGGAGAATGGAGCGGGATAGTTCGCCAACTGCTCGATAAAGTAATATTTACTTTAATATTTTTAATAATTTATATGCTATTTTTAAATTATTTTAGAGGGCAGATCTTTCCGTAGCAGCATTAACCATTAATTACGCTCGTGAAAGTGTTATTGATTTTTCCAAGCCATTTTTAAACTTAGGAATTGGAATTCTTTTCAAAGTAAGTAAAAATTAAAAAGTTGAATTTGTAATTTTTTTTTTTGTTTATTAAGGCACCCACTGGTCAACCTATGCAATTATTCTCGTTCATGAACCCCTTGGCCATCGAGATCTGGCTTTACGTGTTGTGCGCTTACATGTTGGTCAGCCTTACTATGTTCATAGTGGCTCGTTTCAGCCCTTATGAATGGAATAATCCACATCCATGTTTAAGTGAACCGGACTACTTCGAGAACAACTTCAGTATTTCAAATAGCTTCTGGTTCACCATTGGCACTCTTATGCAACAAGGGTCCGATCTTAATCCAAAGGTAGATTATTAAATCTACAAAAATCTACAAAATCTACAATTGAGATTATTGATTTTTATATAGGCTACTTCTACGAGAATAGTTGGAGGGATATGGTGGTTTTTTACTCTCATCATTATCTCTTCGTACACAGCCAACTTAGCAGCGTTTCTCACGGTCGAACGCATGATATCCCCTATTGAAAATGCTGATGACTTAGTAGAACAAAATGAAATTGCTTATGGAACACTTGAACAAGGCTCAACTATGACTTTCTTTCGGGTTGAGTATTGGCTTTTCTGCACGTCTCAAAATCCAGTATTGAAATCAGATGATTTATTGGTCCATATTTTGAGGTTTCTGACATTTTTTATTTTTTTTTATCAGAAACTTTGAATAATTAATTTCTTATGACTAATAATAGATTGTTTAGAAATTTGATTTCAATGAAAAATAAATATTCACATGATTAAAAAAAATCAATATTTATAGGAATCTAAAATGGATACCTATCAAAAAATGTGGAGGTATATGGAAAGTCGAAAACCATCGGTTTTCGTATCCAGTTACGAAGACGGAATTAAAAAGGTTTTAGATGGGAATTATGCCTTTCTGATGGAATCAACAACCATCGACTATTTTGTTCAACGTAATTGTAATTTGACAAAAATAGGAGGAACCCTTGACTCCAAAGGATTCGGCATTGCTACACCAATAGGTGCTTTTAAAATAACACATTATTATTTTCTATATTTTTTATTACAAATTTACAATATATCCAATTTCAGGATCTCCTTGGCGGGATAAAATTTCACTAGCCATTTTAGACCTGCAAGAAAAAGGAACGGTGCAAATGCTTTACAACAAATGGTGGAAAAACACCGGCGAGACTTGTCACCGAGAAGAAAAATCGAAAGAGTCTAAAGCGAGCGCTTTAGGACTCAATAACATTGGAGGAGTTTTTGTCGTTTTACTCAGCGGGTTAGCATTGGCTATCGTTATAGCAATTCTTGAGTTTTGTTGGAATTCTAAGAAAAATGCTCAAACAGATCGAGTATGCAAATTCAAATTCAAATTCAAATTATCTTTAGATAAAATTATTTTACATTTTATTGCAGCAATCGCTATGTTCGGAAATGGCGGAAGAGTTAAGATTTGCATTGCAGTGTCGAGGATCTAAACAGAGGCCGGCTTTACGAAGACAGTGTTCGCGCTGCGTACCGGGCACAACGTACGTACCAGCAGCGATGGAAGTACCCCATGAAAATGGGATAATGCAGATGATAAATAAATCTTCCTCAGCAATGCACTTTGAAAGTTGCGATTCGTGAGATTGCTCAACGTTTGTACTGTTAAATAATTCCCAAATTATATATTGTAGTTTTTAATTTATTATACACTGAAGAACCAAGAGAAAAGAACATTGCTAATACATAGAGAGATCTGTATACACACTTCCTCAATCAATATTATAAATTGTAGGCATTTATGTGCTCGTATCGAATTAAGATTCACTGTATACAGTAGAATTTTACAACTTTTATGTATACCGAATGTAAAATAATTTCAATAACAAATACATTGTTGAAAATAATTACAATAACTTCTTAAAAAGCTATAGAATTGACATATGGCTTCGCAATTTCCAGGTATGTCGCAGTTTTCCGGAATGTCGTCTATTTCGTCTGCATTAAAAACATGCAAAATAAGAGAAAAACAATACTATTTACGATAAAAATAAAACGCATCAATATTGAGAAAAGTTGTGTTTAGAAGAAGTAACTCAATGCCAGGAATCGATTCTGAAGAAATTACTTTTTCTATGAAAAGCTACACTAAAGCTACTTACAATTAACCGCAAAAATGTGCACAAAATTGAAAATAACTAGAGCATAGACTAGAATTAGTGTCATTACTAATTGTAAGGCTTCAAACAGTCAAACAGTTATTATCCGGTAATTGGATAGCAATAATAGTCTTTATTACTATTACAATTAATTTTATATTTCTTTGTCTTAAAATGAACATTGCGTATTAAAAGAATGATTAGTTTACTGTTTCAACACGTCTCTCTTAATCTCTTTGGTGTTAGATACTTCGGTCTGAAGACTTTTCGTGTACTGCCCCTGTGCTTCGCTGCAGCACAAAAGTTATCTCACATAGACGATAACTGTTGCTAGATATAAATATTACCCAAAAGTGAGATGGAAAGATCACTTGATTACAAAAACATAATTTTTTAATACGTAACGGTAACACTATTAATTAACACTATTAATACTCCAATATTATAAATACTAAGTGTATAAATACCTAGTGTGATTCAATTAATATTAATGCGATATTCAAGTTCAATGTTGTCTACTTAAATATTAATTATAAAAAAAATTAAAAAAATTTTAAAAAATTAAAAAAAATTAAAAAATTGTAACTAAACTCCATATATAATCAGAGTTGAAAGTGCAGCTGCCTCGCCTCCTGTGGACTGATAATTGTCTATCAACACTTGGAAAATCAACAGAGGGTGCCGTGAAGCATGAAGCAATCGCACTACTCTTCGTCATAATGAATACTGAAGAAGTTTACCTGCTTAATACGACTAAATCCGGTAATTATGGAGCTAGAGAAAATACTTTTACATCATCTTTCCAGGACACCAGTTCTGATCACATGACTCAATCCGCAGACCTTTCACAGTAAGTTTATACACACAAACAATATTTAAGTACCGTACAATAATGTTTATTTTAATTTTTTTTTCAGTCACAGACCATCTATTCATGTAACTGACCCATGTACCAGTTCGAACTGGCCCCGTACTCAAAGCCTTTTGGCATTGGTATAAGATATCAGCAAGATTTACATGTATTAAATATCATTCAGCATTTTATTTCCTTTTTTTTATTATTAGATTCTTCACATGGATACATTTGCTCGGTTTGTGATGATAATAGGCTTCCTAAGTTCCATTATACATGGTTCAATTTGGCCTATATTTGTGTATTTATTAGGTCAAATTATTGACAGATTATTTTTTGAAGAAGCACTTTTAACTTTAAGCAATAAGAATAATCCCATTTCAAATCGGATCAATTCTGACGAAACTTTAAATTCAACTGTGACGATTATCAACTCACAGTCATTTTTAAATGACAGCAATCTCATTAAAGAATTTCATCAACTACAAACCATGACTAATTTAATTATCGCCTTAGTGTCTATGACGGGAATTACATTTTTGTCATCGTATTTACAGGTTTAATTTACAACTTTTGATTAGATTTTCTTATCATATACATATTATTTCTAGTCATTGTGCTGGCAGTACAGTTTTGAGAAACAGGTGTACACGTTACATCAAGATTTATTTTATCAATTGCTGCGACAAGATGTCAACTGGTTGTGGCGAGGTCAGAAAAATGGATTAACAAATTTACTCGAGTAAAAACTTAATTACATTAGGATATTATGTAAATTTACTTACATTTGTTTGATTACATAGGCAACTTGAATGCATACGCAATGGGATTAGCCTTCATTTAGGCTCTATCGTGAGATACTCATCTACGTGCATCGCATCACTTATTATTGGCTTCTATGTCGAATGGAGATTGATGTGCATTGTTTTGTGTATGCCAGTTTTAATAACCGTATTTTCCAGTGTAATTGGACAAGTAATAACATTTTAAAACGCACATTTATTTTAATTATAAATTTATATTTGTAAACTTTTCTCTGATTTCAGTGTTTACAAAAAAATCTTAATAAATCCATTGAGCTATTAGTATTAAGTAAAAACAAAATTGTTGATGCCCTTGACCGCATTCGTGGCATTTCAGCGTGGATGGGACAGAAAATAGAATTAGTAAAGTATATAACAACTAATAAGACCCTTATTGCGCAATATATAATTAACTGTTATTATTTTTTGCTAGTTACAAAATAACATTACAGTTGTTGCTTCAAGCAGAAAAATCAGTCATTTTTTATAGTTCCATAAATATTGGAATTGTAATTTTCATTTTTTATGCATCGTTTGCATTGTTTACTTGGTATGGAGCATATTTAATAAGTGCAGATTTCGAGCATTTAAATAATCTACATAATGTGAAAGATGTATACGTGGTATGTGATATTCAGCATATGTTTTCAATAAATTCTTATTAATTATATGTATTGTATTTAACTTACAGGTTATTTTCTCAGCTCTTACAGTAATTTTTTCAATAACACACATTGCACCTAGATGTGAGGCAATTGCTGAAGCGGATAAAGCATGCTCAAATATTTTTCCAATTATCAAAAAGGTTATTTATAGTTTAGTTATCTAAGTTTTTGTTTATTTAATTATTACTTTTAGGTACCGCCAATTGATTCTTATTCATCCAAAGGCAAAGTCATGCGTGATTTTAAAGGAAATATTCAATTTATCAATGTTAGTTTCTCCAGTCCGAGTCAAAAGGTTTGCAAGTTTTATACAAAAATTTTATATTCATTTTAAGTGGATTCTTTGTTTTGTTTTTATAGACTGGATGCGGTTACATTCATCATGCAGATTTTCATTTAAAATCGAATACAGTTACTGCAATTATTGCATCGGAATACTGCAACACATCATTGTTGAAGTTTTTGCTTTTCCGTCTGTACGATCCTTTGGAGGGTCAAGTAAATTAATGCAAGTAACATGGTTAAAATTTAAATGCGTTTATATTTTTGTCGTTTGAATAAATTTTAGATATTGTTCGATGAACACAACTTAAAAAGTTTAAACGTTCATTGGCTTCGAGAAGAAATTGGTATAATAGAAGAAACTCCGTTATTTTTATCCGATTTGGTAATAGATAATATTCTCGGTGGACTAGATTCGATTCACTTTGATGACATAGTAAAAGCAGCAAAAGCAACTTTTGCTCACGATTTAATCCTCTCTTTACCACAGGTAAATCTTTTAGATAAAAACAGAGTTGAAACAAATAACAATGTCAAAATTTATTTTTGAAACAGGGTTATGCTACTGCAATGAATAATTGCTCGTTATCAGCTGAGGAAAAACAAATTATATCAATGGTTCGAATAATGCTACAAAATCCGAAAATTGTAATTATAGAAGAACTTGAAAATTATGAAAATGAAAATCGTTTTGAAGCGGCTGTTAATATAGTAAACAAACTCTGGCTATTTAAAAATAAACAAATAAATCCTTTATGTACGATATGTTTAGGTTGGGATCGGACGAACTGTTCTTATATTCAGTAAACGCGTGTCCACTTTAACGAGAGCAAATCATGTGTTAATGTTTCAAGATGGATGGATTGTAGCTGATAGCCCGTTCGAAGAACTTAGTAAAAACGCAAATTTGATAAAATCAAAAAATAACAGTTGCGTAACGACAAATAGTGATTTAGATGATATTTTACAACGAACAAATTCTTGTATCAAACAAATCTGTCCAGAGGTTTTGACTAAAAATAATATTGAAACTGTAAGTATGATTTTTTTTAATGCTGCAATTAAAATTATTAATTTTTTTTTAAAAAAAAGATTGATTTTAGTTCTGTTTTTAAATTTTTACGGTACTGTCGATCTGAACCATTTTACATTTTCACTGGGATTATTTTTGCAATATTATTTGGAATAAGTGCACCAATGTATGCTTTCCTACTGTCCAGAATATTTTACGTAAGAAGAAAAGATTTTTGTCAAGTGAATTACTTACGTACTAACAATTATTCAATTGCCTTTCAGGCATATTTAAGTGATGCTGATACTTTTATGAAGTGTACAATTGAAGTATCTGTCAGTTTTCTAGTTTTGGCTTTGCTTTCTGGATTAGTTTACTATTTAAGGGTATTTCTTTTAGTCATTTACATTTATTCATATGGATTTCGTAATCTGAGTAAAGCATTGCAGTAAAGCTCAAAAGCCAGTCGAACCAACCATTTCTCAAATCGACAGCATTAAAATTTTATTAACTATTAATTTTTATCTTCATTTAAGCGTTATTTATTTGAAATTTCCGGTGCACGAGCATTACGCAAATTAAAAACCGATGTATTTGCTTCAATTTTACATCAACCGCCATCATGGTTTGACAGTGATCGCACTCATCAATCAAATTCACTTTCCTCCATACTCACAGATACTACTTTATCATCCGTAATAAACGCTGAGATTTTTACGTTTAAACTAAATTATATTAATTTCAGTTCATCTAGATTATAGATAAAGGAATCGGACCATTTATATCATCTATCGTTACCATTGGATGCGGTGTTGTATTCGCAACTTTATATTGCTGGCCATTAACATTCGTTATTATGTTAGGATTAGTTACATCTATTTTATTAGCGCTGTTGTCAGTTTCAAGTATTTGGAAAAAACAACCGAGTTTCATAAGTACATGAATGAAGCCATGCAGGTGCGGATCACATAATCATTAAATTGCCTTTATAAAACTTTTCTTAATGTCTTCTAACTTTAATTTAAGGTTGTGTGTGAAGCTATTAACAACTTATGGTCGATTCAAATGCTGAGATTGGAAAACAAAACATTGGATTCGTTTGTGGAGAAATTAATTATTCCTTACTTGCAAGTAGTAAATTTAAATCCCACCTTTTCCAATTTTTATATTTAGTATTTAATTTCAGTATGTACAAAAAACAAATATATATCTATTCTTTGATTTTTGCCCTGCATCAATCAGCTGTGTATTTTTTATATCTTATAATATTTGCTATGGGAGATCATTTAATGAAGCAGTGGTTTTATTTACCCTCTCAAATTTTCAGGTACAGGGCTAGAAAATAATATTTATAACCTCAAATTTTTTTAATATTTTTTCATATTTAGTTGTTTTTTATTCTTGACTGTGTGCGGAGTGTCCCTGACACAATTGACTAATCAGTGGAAAGTTTGGAAACAGATTGGTGGAGCTGCATGTCAACTTTTACAGTTTATTGATGATCAGAAGAACCCTGACTGTAAAAAACACAAAAATGGTCTAAAACCAGTAAGCATTAAGTTGTGTTTTACCATAGCCTTTTGTAACTAAATTTGCTCTTGTATAGGACATCACTGGACGAATAGTCTTTCAGAATGTGCACTTAAGAAATGAATTAGCAAAACTGTTATTGACAGATGTTTCATTTACTGTAGAAAGTGGTCAATTTGTTGCTTTGGTAGGCAAATATTCGGGAGAAGCAGTTTTTAATCTGCTGGTTCGATTTTATGAACCGAGTTCCGGCCATGTGGTACTTTAAAATTGTTGAAATGATTGGGTACCGGTATGTAGATTTATTTTGATGAGTTTACTTATATTTGATAGATGTTAGATGATGTCCATATTGGTGTAATGTCTATAGCTCATTTGAGAAAAAATTGCATTTTGGTGTGCAACCCTTTGATTACTCCTGGATCACTATATGACAATATAGTATATGGATTAGATGATTCACATGTTAATCCTCAAGATGTAGAAGATGCAGCTAAAAAAAGTGGAGTGATCAAATTTTTATGGAGTTTACCAGAGGTGAAATAATGGATTTTTTATCGCGAGTAACAAAATAGTAGCCTGGGCTACTATTTCAGTGCTATTACCTGATTACTATTTTGTCACATAAATGTAATGATGTCTCGTTTAATAGTAAATGGTTTATTTTAGGGTTGGAACTCGGTTTTAAAAAATGGAGAAGAAATAATTTTGAAACCATGCGATCAATTTCGAGTGGCATTAGCCCGTTGTTACCTTAGAAATCCAAAGATTGTTTTGATTGATAATGTGTTTGATGAGTTATCCGAGAAGGATATACATGTAAGAGTAATCAACTGTAATATGAAATGTAATATTAAAGAAAAAAAATTTTTCTCTGCAGGATATCATTGTGCTTCTGCAATCATTCTGTAAAACTCGTACTTGCCTCGTTTTGACGGCCAATGAACACATCTTACGTCATGTTGATCGAATTATTTCATTTAGTTAAATTGATTTAATAAACCCGAGCTGTTGATAACGTTAAGAACTTTTAATTTATAAATTGTTTTTCAATCAAGTTTCAGTAAGTTATACACAATGTAAAAAAAATCTGAAATTATTTTATAAGCTGGAACGATTAAAAAAGTCATGCTGACTATATACATCAAATAAGACCAATTTGAATCCGTGTTCTGAATTACACTTTTGAATGCATCGTTTAGTGTGACAGCAAATTGAGGAGAACAGATGACAACCACTCCGAAGCCCAGAACCGCAAAGATCGCCACTAGCAATTTTTGATACATCAGTTATTGATTCTAGAATAAATAAATAAAATGAAAACATAAGCTGAGGGTATCGTACTTTTGGTTATACCATGATTACTCTACTAATCATGGTTATACTTATACAGTACCGTACTTACAAGTGATGATGCAGCTCAAATGCTTTGGAAGGTTTTGTGCTGTCTGGTCTAGAATATTGACCTCAAAAGTTTCAGGTCAAGAGTTCATTTGAAATTTGTAAATAAAGTTCTACTAAATCCTAAAAAAAAAATTTTCGTAAATCTTAAATTATACACAGTGTACTTGTTTTGAACCCCGTCCGTCATTTGCTACTGGATTTTAAAAAACCGCGATAAAAGCATTACGGTACGGTACCGATCTTGAGTTAGTTAGGTAATAGTATTTGACAAATCGAGATTTATTAATGTTGCAGAATCTATTAAAAAAAATAATTCAAAAATTTTATTTATGTTTGTTAATGTTTAATGTTACTGTATTTACATTAGCAAATTAATACATTTGTTTTGATTTGTGCCAGTTAAACAGAGATCTATTCTGTATTTAAACATGGCGTCACCTGTGTGACAGCGGGCACTTGTGTGAACTTTTTACTATAATTTATTCGATCACTTTCTGATATCATTTTTCGAGCATTGTCTGAAGTAAGTAGTTAGATAAATTGTACCGTTTAAATTCATAAAATGAGTCTCGAAGTGCAAGTAAATAATTTTGTCCAGGAAGTTTTGGTGAGTTAACGAGTATGCGTCTCTCTTTTCTTAAAAAAATTTAATATTTACAGAAGCGAGAATCAGTAGAAGAAGCATTTATTTGCTTTATTGTTGATTTACCTAATAAGGATCAATGGAAAAAACAAGCATTAGAAGATTATATAAAAAATTTATTCTCATCCATACCACAAGTAAATCAGAATTTTAAAAACTAAATTTTAAAAACTAATAATAATTTCTTATTGATCGATTTTTAGGATTCTTTACCTACAGCACTCAAATACTACGTTAATGCAATTGCTTCTCATTCTAATCCGCAAAGACAAAAAACATTGTTTTCGTTGTTGGAGCATACAATAGCTACCAATCTTGTTCCAGCTAGGTAAATCAAATGAATATTTTAAATTTATTTTCAATAATTAAATTTCGTTGTCAGACTTGTATGCGAGTCGTTACTGAAATGTGAGAAGCTTCAAAATCAAAATAAGGAATTTTGGTGTCAGAGTTTTCAACTAATTAGAAGAGTTATTGGAGGTGTTGATTATAAGGTAAAGAATTTAAATTTAATAAAGTATGTGTTTGATTTAAAAAAAATATTATTTTTTTAGGGTGTTCGTGATTTGCTGAAAGTGATTTTGGAAAAAGCACACGGTATACCAGAGCAAGATAATGTTTGCGTTCTAAAAGAACTTCACGCTTTACAAACGGTGGTAGAATACATGTTCGATCGAAACGCTTGTCTTCTTCCGAGTTATTTCATTATAAATGAAATTCAGAAATATTATCCAGATTATAAAAATTGGCCTCACTGGGTAGGTTGTTAAAAAACTAAAATAATAACTTATTTTTTTAAATTCTTGATTTTTGAAGCGTTTATCTAAACTCATGTCGGAATTCGTGGACAGTTTTCGACATACAGCACAAATGGTTTCGGTTATCGGTATAAAATATAAATTATTACTAAATAAATCTTGATAACTAAAAATTTGATGTATTATTTGAGGTCGCTCAAAGTTGTTGCCGGTTGTTGGTCATTCGAACGCGATTGGTAATGTTTGGAAATTAGAACCGACATCTTTAAAATTTTCTTTACGCGGTTTACTTCCGTATGATAAAGTAAAGGTTAATTTCGCAATGCGTAAACTTTTTTATGTTCAATAAAATCGAATTTTGTATTAGGAACTCCAAGAACCGCAAACAAATTTATTACGCTATGTGTTAGAACAACCGTATTCCCGAGACATGGTATGCAGTATGCTCAATCTAAATAAACAGGTAAATTGATATAAATGTCGTGAGAAAATTAATTAACACTACTTTTATACGCTGCAGCATAAACAACGTTGTTCCGTGCTAGAAGAGCAATTAGTTGACTTGGTTGTAGTGGCAATGGAACGATCCGAGAATGAATCTGAACCAACTGATGATACAGGGACCAGCCAATTGCTATGGCAACATTTGTCCAGTCAGCTTATCTTCTTCGTGTTATTTCAGTTTGCTAGTTTTCCTCATATGGTGGTTGCCCTTCACGATAAAGTAAATTTACATCAACTAAATATTATTTTTTAAAATATAATTTATAATTTATGTTTGTTTATGATTAGTTGGCACAAAGATTACTTCGAAAAGGCAGAGATCATTTAATGTGGGTTTTACTTCAATTTATTTCGGGCAGTATTCAAAAAACCCGGTAATATTTATATTTATATTTATTAAACCATTTTTTTGTATATAAAATTATATTTTGTTTAATAGTTGAGCGATTTTCTTCCAATGATGAAACTGTACAATCTATTATACCCCGATAAAGAGCCTCTTCCAGAACCAGATGCAACGAAAGCTATATCAACTCATCAAATGGCAGTGACTTGTATTTGGATCCATTTATCTAAAAAGGCACAGAGTGAGCAAGTTAATCTCCAGAGACCCTTTCCGCACGCTCTGGATGCCCATCTTGAGTAAATATGGAAATTTCTAATTTCTTTCAATTTAATGACTCTTCTCGTATCGCTCGTTACAGATTTTTAAATCAAAGTTTAAGAAATCCAAGTTTATCGATGAGTATGGGTTCCGATTACAGCATTGCATTGCTTTGTGACGCATGTTAGTTTGAATATTCAATTTTTGTTATCTGCTAAGCGCTAGATATATAAATGTTAATATTTACAGACAGCACCAATCCGGAAATATTTCCTCGTCCAATGGGTGCATTAGTGGAGACAATTTATGGAAATCAAAAGACCCAGACTTCTATGCCGGGACCAAACTGTTTTGCTAATGGTCCGACGCAACCGTTATCAATGAGTTTTCTCGATTCACTTACAGTTCATGCAAAAATGAGGTAAAATTGACGTAAACTAGATGTAATTTTTTAGCTAATGTTTTAATTTCAGCCTTATACACAACATTGTTACACACGTTGTTAAATTGGCGCAAACAAAGTCATCTTTGGCACTTGCTCCAGCTTTAGTTGAAACATATAGCCGTCTTTTAGTTTATATGGAGATAGAATCACTCGGCATCAAAAGTTTTATAAGTAAAAGGGGGGAGAAAAAAAATTATTTTCAACAGTTATGAAATTATTTTTCTTTAGGTCAGTTGCTTCCAACAGTTTTCAAGAGCCACGCATGGGGAATCTTGCATACGTTATTGGAAATGTTCAGTTATCGTTTACATCACATACAGCCGCATTATCGTGTTCAACTTCTCAGTCATTTGCACAGTTTGGCTGCAGTTCCACAAACGAATCAAACGCAGCTTCATTTATGGTTAAAAATAATGTACCGACATGTATGTACAATAAGTTTATGTATTTTTAAATTTTTAGTGTCGAAAGTACTGCATTGAGGCTAATAACGGGTCTGGGTAGCGCCGAGGTGCAGCCGCAGTTGTCACGATTCCAGAGTGAACCGAAATCATTGCTCTCTGCTGAATCTGAGGAACTTAACCGCGCTCTCGTTCTCACGTTGGCTCGAGCGATGCATGTAACGGGTTCGGAATCGTTATCTGGCACGTGGTGCAGAGACATTCTTTCAACAATCATGCAGAACACTGCACATTCTTGGTCTAGTTTTACCCTCGTATGTTTCCCACCGGTTTTGGCCGATTTTTTCCAACAGTATCCAGTGCCAAAGGAGAATAAGGCGCAACTCAAACAGCGCGTTGAGGAAGAATATCGAAAATGGAAGAGCATGACTAATGAGAATGATATTATTGCTCATTTCTCGCTCCAAGGAATTCCTCCTCTGTTTTTATGGTGTGAATTTAAATTGTTGTGTTATAAAATAAATGAAATAATTCTTCTTTTTTTTATTAGTTTATTATGGAAAATGTTACTTGAAAATGATCGCATCAATCCAATCGCATACAAGTTTGTGAAATCTTGCTGCTTATTAATTTTTTATTATTTAATCTAATTTTTTTTATTTTTTTTTTTTAAGAGTTTTAGAGCGAGTTGGGGCTAGAGCTCTATCTGCTCATTTACGAACATTTGCGGACTTTTTAGTATTTGAATTTGCAAATTCCGTCGGTGGTCAACATGTGAATAAGGTATGAATAACGAATGAAAATTTTGAAAATAAAAATTGATTTTTATTTTTTTTTTAAATAGTGTATTGATGCGTTGAATGATCTAATTTGGAAATGGAATATTATCACACTTGATCGACTGGTTTTATGTCTAGCTTTAAGAAGTTTTGAAGGGAATGAAGCGCAAGTGTGTTTTTTCATAATACAGTTGCTGTTAATGAAACCAAACGACTTCCGAAATCGTGTAAATGAATTTGTTAAAGAGGTAACTACAAACAATTGTTTCCAGTTACTAAAAATAAAACATTTTCCTTATTTTACAGAATTCTCCAGAGCATTGGAAACAGTCAAATTGGCACGAAAAACATTTAGCATTTCATCGGGTAAAAATTCTCACTAAATATCATCACTAAACTCGATAATTTTTTTTTATTAAGAAATATGCAGAAAAATTTTACTACGAAAGCCTACAAGATCACGCAAACCAGAGCTGTCAGCATCAATATTTACCAGTTTACTTTGGCAATGTTTGCCTCCGGTTTTTGCCCGTAAATAACCAAAATATATAATTTTAAACTAATCCAAATTGAAAACTATTTTTTCAGGTATTTGATATTGTTATTCATCGATTACTAGAGCTCCCACCTGTTACCAAATCTCTAGAAACTTTACTCGATCATCTCGGCGGCCTGTATAAATTCCACGGTAAAAAAAATCATTAATTTTAATTCATTAGTGTTTACTAATAAGAATTACATTTTTAGATCGTCCCATTACTTATTTATATAACACATTACATTATTATGAACGGAAATTAACTGAACGACCAGCATTGAAAAGGAAATTAATTTCATCGATCATAGGTTTGGGAAAAAAATATCACCATTAAATTAAATATATGATAATCTCTGTTTTTAGGTTCGTTGAAAGATATTCGTCCTAAAGGATGGTGTTTAAGCGAAGGTTATTTGACATACATGCAAAGACCTGCGGAAGACGTTAGCTGGATTCCTGAGCCTGAATATTACGTTCGATTAGTACAGCGATTGGTAGACAGTATCCTTATTCACAAATATCTTTATTATTGAGATAATGACTTATTATTATCTTAACTGTGCTGTTAGTTATGAGTGGCAAATCATCTTTCCCGACAACTGATTGGCGTTTTAATGAATTCCCGAATCCAGCTGCTCATGCGTTACATGTCACATGCATAGAATTAATGGCGTTACCGTCCACTGGCACAGTTGTGGGAAATGCGCTTGTTGATATCATTTTAAAAGGGTTAGCGATATCAAAATGGTGAATATTTTTTAATACAAATTGTACTTTGCGTAGGCATATGCTTTTTCCTCGAAGTAGTGTCGAGTCTTGGATGAGCACTATTGGTCTGGTTTTAACATCACTTCCGGTGAGATTTGATTTTTTCTCTAGTTTTGATGTGTGTTTTATGGTTGTTTTTTATATTTCAGGATAGTTATTGGGTTGTTGTAAATGATCGTATTGTTGAGATGATGCAGAGTCCAGCTTTAGCAGTACTTAATCCCACCACGGATATTTTTGAGCGACTTAATTTTACTTTCTGTCATAATACTGTCAGCGAGACTCCTGCGAGCTATTTGTTAGCGTTGACTCATGCAATCTGGCATCACGCGAGTATAGGGCAGATATCTGTTTTACCTCAGTACGTAATTAATTATTTATTTATTTTTATTTATGTTTTAATGGGATGTTTTGTATTTGTTAAGGTTTATCAAAGAGCGGCTAAAGACGGTTATTAAGACGGAAGAACAGTTTATTTATTTGTGTCATCTGATTGGGCCGTTCTTGCAAAGATTTCACACGGAAAGAACGCGTTGTTTAATGGATGTAATATGTTTGAGTAGAACTAATTAAATTGTTGATTTAATTATTAAATTTTTAATTTCAGTTGACTGTGGAGCTGTACGAAATTTTGGAAATTGTTGATAAGTCGTGCGAGCACATGCGCTATATGGATCCTATTTGCGATTTGTTGTAAGTTGCGGTATGAAGCTTTTAAGAAAAGATTAAGCTTTAATGTTTTTTTTTTAAAGGTACCACATTAAGTACATGTTTACCGGTGATACAGTGAAGAATGAAGCTGAGCGAGTAATTAGAAACTTAAGACCAGCTTTGCAAATGAGATTACGATTTATTACTCGCATAAATATAGATGAAGTCCCATTAAGTTAGGTTATCATTCAAATCAAATTGAAATAATTAAATTTAACTTTTGATTCAATTGCGATGAAATGTTTTAGGCAATGTAAATATATTTTCTTTATTTCAATAAACTGACAAAAAATACATTTATATTTTAAAAATTAACACAATTTTCTCTTATTAACTACACTTATTTTAGTACCTATTACTTTTTTCGTACCCACGTATAATTGTTGCAGTAGCTTCCATAAAAAATGAACGTGCTCCAACCATAATATCGCCAACATATCAGGTTTTTGATTAAACTATAGTATGATAAATAAAAAATAGTCACAAATAGTTCACAAATAACTTGGGATAATGGGATAGAAGACATTGAATACGGTAACATACGTACATTTATAGACACCATGTTGCAAAAACATCAACAAAATTGAAAATAAAAACTCCCAAAACATGAACATTGAGTGTCTGTTTTTAGGTCAGAAAAAATTTCAATTTTGATAGTTATGTTAACAATATAAAGCATTTTAACGTGGCTTTAGCATTGCCCAGACGAGCCTCGGTGGTCCGGGGTGTAGGCTTCAAACCTGCAGCCGATTAGCGTCGGAGTGGTTCAATTCCACCTTCTGGGCGTAGCACATTTTTTTGCTCAGTTTTTCGTCTTTTATTCATCACTTTTTAAAATAAATTAATTCTAGAAATTAATTTTTTGTTTTTCAACAGGAATTTATTTTTAATGAAGAAACTTAAATATATCATTTCACGAATGAGCTCCATCTAGTGATATTAAATAAAAACAACAGTAATTGCTAAGTTATTTTTCTTTACTATATAAGTCACTACTTTCTGAATTCCCTACTATCGTGTTGTTTTGTTGAGAATAAGCATTAAAAAAAAAATTAAAATTTATTTTTAATGTTTGCAAATAAATAATGCACATTTCTATGATTCAAGCAGTTGCAGCAATCTTTTGCTTGTTGGCAGCCCGCAATTTCGCTGAACGACTCCTTGGATTCATTTTAACTTCCTCCTCCGAAGGTACAATCACTTTTTTATTAATTACACTCCAAATTTTATCATTTAGAACTTCATCGAGTTCTTTATTGGTGTGCCACTTTGTGCAACTGCGGTACTTCTGACTCATGGTCATATTAAAGGGTTCGTTGAAATCAATTTCCATAAAATGCCGTTTGGCAATTCGGTCTTCTAATGAATGAAACGATATTACAACTGCTCGACCACCATACTTCAAGTAACGATTAGCCAATTGAAGTCCTCGATGAAGTTCATTTAATTCGTTATTAACAAAAATACGAAATGCTTGAAACGTTTTAGTCGCAGAATGCGCAGGTCGTTCAAGTTTGTCCAAAACACTATCCCTAAAATTAAATATATTTTTAAAATATATTAATTATTTCTTAAAAACAAATTAATTACTTCGCCAGTACTGAAGCCACAACTTGCGCAAGTTCATTAGTAGTAGTTATTGAACAAAACGAGTATCGTGACTCAACCAAAGCTTGAGCAATGGGTCGTGCGGCTTTCTCTTCTCCGTATACTTTCATAATTTTATACAAATCATCTTCATCTAATGTCCTTATGACGTCTGCGGCTGTTGGTTGATCCGGATATCTAAAAAAAGTGATTATACTCCGTTAAAATATTTTAAAATAATTGATTTATATCAAATAACCTTTTCCCATCCATTCGCATATCTAATGGACCATCTTTACTGAGACCAAATCCACGACTAGGATCATCAAATTGCATCGACGAACAGCCGAGATCAAATAAAATCCCATCTACGCTATTTTCGGGTACTTCTAGCTCATGGAGAAGATTTCCTAATTCGCTAAACCTTCCCAACAGCGGAATCACCTGATCACTATAACGAACAAAACATTAGGTTAAAGTTTGATTTCATTTAAGTGTGTAAAGTAATCACACGGATAATTCTGCGCCATTCTTCGCGCTGCATCATGAGCCAATGGGTCCCGGTCCAGTGCATAAATTTTGATGTTTTTTGCTGAGTCAAGAATTGATTGTGTGTGGCCACCAGCACCATACGTCATGTCAATGAAAATCTGAAAGTAAAAGAATTATATAGGCTTCACATATATTAATTTGTATTATAAATTGCATTACTTGATTATCCTGTGGTTGAAGAATATTTAAGGTTTCTTTCTCTAATACAGGTATATGATGTAAAGGTTTAGTTTCTGTTATAGTCTGTGTACTGCAGGTCTTGAAATTAATATTTGTCAACAGACAGCAATGTTTACTACGTTGCAATAGCGCACGAAATGACATCCCGGTTATAAAAGGACGCGATCACGATCCAAAAAAAACCAAACAAAATTTAGGAGTTAAAATGTTTTCTCAGGAACAGATCATAAACAGACGTTTGTTTACGTTTGTTTGCCGGTAATAGAAAAACACATAAACCCCAGCATAAACCGCATGGCTTTAGTGATAGCGGCCATTAAAGAAAGGAGCGCTCTAATTGGCTTAAAGAATGATATCAGCCAATAACGAGGCCAATAAGAATCGAGATTTGGTGTTGATGACGTCAGCTTTGGTGACGAAACGCTGAGCGCTGTGAACTCCCGTCTCTTACTTTAAAACAAATAAAACCTCAATTTGTGTCGAAGACGTTGCGGTTTCGCCTAATCTGTGATCAGATGTAGTAATCTTTCATGAACGGTAATAATTTTTAAAAAATATTAGTTTTAATTAATTTTCAATATGGTATGTTTGATTTGATAAAAGTATAGATAAGCCATAAAATAGCAAATGGAGACTTGAATTTGTAAGTTCGACTAGAAAATCGACGAGAAAATCGACGAGGATACGACTGTCTGCTGCTAAATGAAAAACGCTAGTAATTTGAAAAACGTTGAAAATTTCCTGTCTGTTCCAAATATTTTCGTATTGTTAAATTGCAGCACAAGGTAGGCCATAAATTTACTTTATATAATGTGTAATTACAAAACGAAACAATATCAAGTGAAATGACAACTGAACAAACAAATTACTACATGACTTTTCCATTGTTGGTGCATCAATGGTCTTTCTCTGGTTCAAGGCCTCATTGTAAAGTTTCCTCTTCTCTCCTTTCCTGCGTGTTGTTCAACTCTACGACTCTACTTGTTTATTGAAGCAAACCTCAAACAAGATAACATATGGATGTTTTACGGTAGAGGAATTGAAATGCTTAAATTGACAACTAAAGGTCTTTTACTGATTGGACATGGAGTTGTTGGCAATATTGTGGAAGTGACATCGGTTATGGGACTAACTGTCGTTTCTGGTGCTACAATATCACATTTTGGATTGACTATGAGTATAGTCTAAAAAATAAATAAATAAATAAATAAATACAGTTTATTTTTATTTTTTTCTTACTAAAAAGATCTTACCTGATCCTTATTTCGTATATATTCAGGAATACACTTCAATCCTGTATGACAAGGACAAGATTTTAAATACATTTTTTGTTTTAGTAATTTTGTAGGTGTTTGATTCGGTAGACAGTAATCACCTATTAAAAGCTCATCAAAACCAATAACCACTTAAAAATAGATAAAAAACTTACCTGGAATTAATTTATCTTCGCATTTTCCTCTGGCAAATGGATGATAAATTTTCTGCAAACAACATAATGAAGTACAGTCGGTGTTTTGCATGCATAAATTGCTAATCACACTTGGCAGATATAGCAGAGTGAGCAGCCGAGCAAACATGTTCAAGTGAGGGGAATTATTGCACTAATAAGTGAAAATCTTCTATTGACCTAATTCCAAGTTTGAAAAAAATCCGGCAAGGGATGTAAGGTTGATTGGCAGTGTTGTTGCAGGTGGAAGTTGAAACCATTGTGCGCTAGAATGTATAGCATCATGCTTGATAAAGTGTGAAATGATTTTATTTAATTTTTTTAAGTTAATGGTGCCACATTTAAAAAAGACTAAATAAACTTTATTATTACGTAAATTTTTTTTTTTTAGTTATTATTAATCATCTTCAGAACCAAAATCGTCGTCATCAGCGTTAAAATCGTCAGTAATGATGCTACTACCCAATTCCGATTCAGTCATTACGTCCCGATCCTGAGAAGTTGTGAGAGAACGGCCTGAACGGGCCGAAGTTATTTCCAATGGCAGCACTTGCACTATCGAAGCTTCGTCGTCGTCCAAAGACAGTTGCACAGCTTCTTTTTCCTTCGCATCGATTGTAAACAATTCTTCGATGAATTCCTTCATGTTGATGCGTTCGTCTATACGCGATAACTCTTCGTCGTATAATTTCTTCTTTACGGCTCTACATCCGTAACTTTCTGGCATGAATAATTCCCGCGAAGGACAGAAACTTTTTGATCCTGCACGTTTCAGTTTGGACTGCATAAAATCGATTTCCTCTTCCTGACATTTCACCAATTTTACAAGACGCCGCTCTTCATCTTGCCTAGGTGTCAATTCCGGCATCAAATTAAGTGGCTTTAAGGAAGAAAAAAGAAAAATATCAATTAGTGTGATAAATAAATCATTTAATCACGTTGATGTTGATGGTTGATGTTTTGTTTACTTACTAAACTTTTTTGGCGTATCATAAATTGAGCTTCCATCACTTGAAGTTCTGTCATGGCCTCATTTATACCCAAGATGCGTTGAGTATTCTTGAAAACATCTTTAGTTATTTCCTCTTCGAACTCTGTTGTTTTCGTCTATCAGAGATGAATTGTATTATTAGATGGTTAGTTGAAATTGCAATAATTGTCAAGTCAAAACGCACTTTCCAGCTGTTTTTTTCTATTTCAAACTTTCTCTGATATATTTTGACCTTTTCTTTCATTTCTTCCACAGCTTTACTGACTGCGTATGATTCAATGTTATCCAAATCGACAACGCAGCCAAATTTTTCAAGCATCAATTCGTGACATTTAGTTTGTAATAAGGCAATTTTTTCGTCCATTAACTTGCATTCTTTAACCAATTTCGAATGATGCAATTTACTTTTTCTGTATGAAGTTAAAATAAAAATTTTTTTGTTACAAAAGGAAAGTTTTAAATATAATACTACTTTTGGTTTTTGCGTTGAATAATCCTCTCTTGTTGTAATTCTCGGATCCTATCTTCCAATTGTTTCAATTTGTTTGCTGGAAACACTAAACAAGGGTTCAGATCAGCCGGCAAGGTCCCATTGACTACATACTGTATCTGGTTCAGTTTGATAGGAGCGAGTGTGTACAATTCATTGAGACGACTCTGTTTTTCTCGCTGCGGATGGATCGAGCAGTTAAAACATTTAAATTCCACAATTTAAATATTCTGTAATGAATTCAGTAATTTTTACTTGAACTTTTTTAAAGTCTGTTTGCAAAGATAGCAAAAGCGCTTGAACGTTTTTAAGTTTCTTATTATAATTTTCCATTTCCTTGCGCAAAGCTTCGTTGAATTTTCGGATTTCCGATAACAATTCTTCAATATCCAATCGTCTTTCTCTAAATGTGAGAACACTGTTAAATAGTTGAACATCGCAACCATCGGGACATTCTCTATCATCGATAAATTCATCTTCATCTTCCTCTTCTTCATCCACTTCGAAATCCTCTTCACTCTCAGACGACTCTTCTTCCTCTTCCCCTTCTAAAGATTAAGTTGTTTACTACAACCGTCGACCGATATCTTGATGCTAAAATTGAACTGCATTGTCAACTGCACACACAATTGATGTATGATACATGCAGTAAAAATAGTCCACTGTCTTTGGCGTAAATCGGACCATAACAAACATAAGAACATAATTATTGTTATTTTTTATTATGATGTCATTTAAAACATAAAAAATAACAATAATTATGGTCTGATATGTTTATTTTGGTGTGATTTATGATAACGAGCAGGGACTGTGTTTTGAATAGCATGTTTTACGTTGTGAGCAGTTGGTGATGCGCAGTTCAAATTTAGCATCAAGATATCGGCATTCAGGTGTCCCGATAGTCGATTACCATCTCCAGTTCCTTTTTTCTTCGATCGTTTAATTTTCTTTTTGTATACTTTGATTAGATAACCTCCAAATTTATTGTGTTCGCCGAGCAAAGCGTGTAGTTCTTGCTGTAACAATTTCTCTTGTTCTCGTAGTCGTTCAACTTCACGTTTTCTGTTTTCAATTTTTACTAGTAAATCCTGAATCTAGAGTAGTGAATGTCCGTATAGTGTGATTAATTAATTTACTCTGAATAATTAAATAATAACACACCTTGATTTGAAATTCACCTTTCTCGTCACTCGTTTGGTTGATTCCTACGAGCATTTCTTCTTCCTCGGTTTCGAATTGAGCCAGTAATTGCATTTCACCGTATAAAACAATTTGTCTAAATGAAATTTTAAATTAAAAAAATTATTAAATTTAACACGAGTAATTACCGGGCTGATCCCATTTTTAAAGCCACGTCGAGGCGATATTTTTCTTGTAATATACTCATGAGATGTTCATCAAATTGCTTTTTCAACATCTCAACTTCAGCAATCAAGATGTTTTGTTCGTGCAAATTTCTATTGTAAAATAGATAAATTCGAAATGCTTACTCATGAAACAAGAAAATATCTAAACAACATTCAGAAAATATTTTTTACAAACATTAGAAATGTTGATTCAACGTAATAATGTCATTTTTTTATCAACTATTTTTCAATATTCAACATTATACAATATTTATACAACATTTGTGCAACATTTGTTGTATCATTGGTCATCTAATTCAGCATTACACATTTAGATGTTGATAAAACATCTAATGAATGTTGCATATTATTAACCTATATTCAACTGTTGTTTCAGAATGTTGATTTAACATCTAACGGATGTTGTCTATGAACTTCAACATTCAAACATTCGATCAACATTCAAAAATGTTAATTTAACATTGGGTTGTTTCATGGATAAATGCATTAATATCAGCACCTTTTTAACATCATCTTTTGCAGTCGCACTTCTAAAGGTGACGCTTGAGTTTTTGATGCAATATTTGTGTGTACATCCGAATCGGGTGTCTCGGGTATATCCGTGTCCATATTTGACGGGCGGGTAGTCACTGGGCTTCTTCCCAGCATTACAGAAGCCCGTGCCTGAAAATAACATTTAAAAAAATATATATATTACAAAATAGCCGGCCTATTATCCCGTACGGGGATATATCCTCGGCAAAAAACATAAGATTCATTGTATATTTTTTTAATATTTGTAATATTTTTTTAACCCTGCTTGTTGGCATCAAAGCGGATACGACTGAAACTCTGAACCGAGACATTCCTGGCATTTTGGAGGCTGGTTTGTCCGATCCACTTCCAACAGTTGACCCAGAGTCGGTAGCAGGTACTAATTTAGCTAAATCGCTTTTTAATATTCTGAAAAATCAATTCCAATTAAGAATTTTTCAATCGAGTTGATTTTTATCGCCTATACTCCTCCGGTATTTCGCAATTCTCCATATGTGGGACTGAAGGAACAGACTTTCGCTCTGGGATTTGCATCGTTTTTTGAATGGTGTGTATGCGATCGACGATCCAGTCGATACGACTTATAATTTTTTTCTTCTCGTTGCGAAGCGCAAACACTTTTCCATTGAATTCTTCCTTGTAATCAAAAGCCTATGAAACAATTCACATTAAATAATTTAGCGTGTAAAAATACAAATAGTCCTAACCATGCACAAAGAGGAAACTAATTCCTTGAGTTTTTGTTTGGTCGTCATTCGCAAATAATCAGGCACGACGAAATCTACCGACGATTTTAAGTTGTAATCGCCCAGATTAGTTTTAGCTTCGGCCAGAGCGTTTGTCACGACTGGATCTCCCTTATTTTCATCGGGTTTTCTCGCTTTCAGCTCTTCCCACTAGAAAAAGAAAATTAAACTTACGAATTATCATGTTTTCGATAATCAACTTCTGCTGTTCGTATTGATTTTTTCCGTTTCCGGTCTTCGATTCGCTTAATAACTCTCTGCGCGTGAATATTCAAACTAAAAATTTCGCTGACGTGTTTCAGTACTTGTTTTTCGGTGGTGATATCTTGAACTTTCGTAGTTATATCAGTTTGTGCTGAAAAACAAGTATAATAAAAAAAAATTAATAAAATTCCAAATTAATATTAATTCTTTGATGGAACTTTCTGTTTGGGACTCTCTAACGGATTGTCTGTTCGGTTTTTTCTCTTCTTTATCGATTAAAGTCTGCCTTACGTCTTCGGAGAGATAAGCGAGTCTGTATGATGACACGGTTGCAGCACTATTAAATGCTTTTATTTTAAGCACATCCCATTTAATGCTCGCTTTAAACCTTGTGATAAAATTTATTTATTTATTTATTATTATATTATCTTATGTTTAATATTGCAAATCACACCTGTCTTGCAGTTTATTTAACGATTTTGCGTGTCTTTCGGCTTCCCACGCTAATTCGGCTCGTGTTTGTTTTTCCAATTCTTCAAACTCGGAAATTAATTCTTTTCGAAGAGCTTTATTAGCAATCATATCCTGATTAAAGGAATTTTTGAATTTTTTTATAGTTTTTTTGGAAAAATTTTGATTTTTGATTTTTTTTTTTTTTTTTTTTTTTTACTTGTCTTTTCATCTGCATTTCTACGGGAAGTGTTGTGTTGCTATGTAAAGTTCGTATAAACTCGTTTTGAAAGTGTCGAATTTGTGTGAGCACCATCGTCTTCTTTTTTTCAACGAGTTTCATTAGTTTATTATATTCCAACTTGATTCGTTCTTCTTCGAGACTGAGAAAATCAGGGTCGTTTATGTCATTTACTTCGATCAATTCGTCTTCCTAAATATTTAGACTTCTATATTGTTGTTATTTAAATATTTTTTTAAAAAAAAACCTACTTCCCTATTTTCTGGAATGGCTGCTTGGAGTCCTTCGGTAGGAGGGGCGGCAGAATCAAATGTAAAACAGAATATATTTCCATCAGTTCCAGCCGAAACTAAAAATCTGATTATTTTTATAAATTCATTAATTAATTTATTTACTTATTGATTTTTTTTTTTGAGATATAAATATTAATTTTTTTTTACTTTTGATCAAATGTAAAATGCAGACAGTTTACTACTCCATAATCCGGGTCGTGCATTCTGTCCCCCCAATAATATTCTCTCGATTCAATATTCCACGCGTGCTTTACCTTGAATATATAAATCATTCCGTTTTGCGTACCTATTGCGTACCAATGTCCATCGGGGCTGGAATTTTTTTTTTTTTTTTACAAATTTGTATACTTTTAGAATTTCGACTTTATAAATTTTATTACCTAAATTCAAAACTGTGAATAGGATGCGATTCAATATGTTCAAACATTAATGCTCCTACAGGATCAGGACTTAGGGTATAAGGTAGGCTTTGATCTGAATCTGCAGTCAAAATTTCGTATTTGTACAAATATCCATTTTCTAATCCTCCCTAATAATCAAGAAAAAGAAATATTTAACACGAAATCATTGCGCTTTTTATATATAAGTTTTAAACACATTTACCATAGAGATCCAAAATTTGTATTCTATTTGCGAACAAAATCCAAAAATAATAGGCCCGAGCGCAATGGTTTTTTTTATGAACTCTTCTTCTTCCTCTTCGTCACTTTCCGCACTGCTAGTAGGTTCACCACCTAAACCGAAGCAAGATTTGTATTGATTTTAACTCGATATTGATTCAGTATTACTTTCTGATTCTGTGGCTTTGAGTTTTTCCTTCAATTTCTCAGCTCGCTGTTGGTAAGATGCAATTTTTTTTTTTTTAAACATGGGATTGCAATTTGCTGTACCTTAAATGATTCTTTAACATCAAAAGCATTAATAGTGAATACTTTGCATTCTTCATCCAATGAATATGTTTTCTTTTTCGCTAAAAGTGCCATGTTTTTTTTACTTACATCAATAATATCAAAACGAATCATTTCTGCAGTCACACAAGTGACAAACACCGAATGAGGAACCTGTGATTTTCAAAAATTATTATTAAAACTTTATGCTAATTTTCAACATTGTGATTAAACCCACAAATTTGATCGGTGAACAGGAAACTGATGATACTATTCCCGGCATTGTAACAAAACCGATCGGTGTGAGATAAGTCGCCCAAGTGAAGATAAAAACTGTTTTATCTTTGCTCTAAAGATGGAATTGATTAAAACAACTTATATTTATATTTACATGCATTGAATGCAGATAATATCTTGTCAAACATTTACCCCAGTTATAACGAAGTTACTGTCAAATGAAAAGAAAGCGATACTAGTAATTTCCCAGGTGTGTGGTTTCATACAGTCAATCAAGAGAAATTTGATAACCGGTTCATTCAGATTGTTAACTGCGGTTTGAATAGCTAAAATTCTTAAAATCCCATCTGAAAACCCGACGGAGAAGAGATCGCCTCTATCATTTATCTTTAAAAATAAAATAAAATTAATTTTTTTTTTTTTTTTTTTTTTTTTTTTTTTAATTTTTGCCAAGATTCGCATTGTTGGAAATTTACCTCTTTCGGTATCCAGGACAAACAGGAACCTCCAGCAAAAAATCGTTTCTCGCACAGTTGTTTTTTACTGAGCGTGTCGTACAAGCGCACAGTACCATCGATTCCAGTTGTAGCGATCAAGTGCGAAATTGGACTAACATCCATGCCGGTAACGGCGCCCGAATGACAGTTCAAGAGTTTCTCGGGGGATTTACTTATGTGACTAAAGGAAAAATCTAATTTCCATATTCCGCCATTGCGGTCCTAAAAATTCAACTTTCAAAATCTCCATTTATTAATTCGTTCGTTATTATGGATTTACTTGAGCGAACCAAACGTGGGGTGTTTGTTCATCTAGAGATTTTACAACGCGCATTAAATGAACATCTGCACCGACTTTGAGTTCGTTTAATGGTTCCACTTCGAAGAATCCTTTACCATCCTTACTATCCGCTGCATCGAGTATTTCAAATTGCCATACCTGAAATGTGTAAAATGTTACTCCAGTCATTTTTTTTAACGTAGTTTTATTGTCTACTTTAATAAATCCGTCGCATCCAACACTTAGAATTTCTCCTTCTTCGACTAAAAACTGAATTACGGGGGCCGTATGGCAGAATTTTCCCATTCGACGTATTAATTCAACTTTAATCAGATCTGCATCCCATACCAACATATTGCCCCATTCGCTTCCGGATAACACCTGAAAATGACACAATTTCCGGTTTTCGCTGCTTGTGGACATAACAAAGACTTATTTACCTTTCCATCTGGAAACTGAATGACACCTTCGATAGTAGACACTTCGGTACGACCAAAACGACCGAGTATGCCTTGCAGTTTGAGTCCTGTGAAGGTTTTCGCCATTTTCCAAAATCTAAATTCAAAAATTATTGAATAAATATGAATTATTATGAGAGCTAATAAATGTCTTTACTTGACGTGTCCAGTGCCGCCAGTGGTCAAAAATCCAGGCGTGTACTGAGAAAATGCAACTACATAAACATCATTGTAAAATGCCTGGGAACGTAATATTATCAACTCTTCTGTCCAATTCCATACTGTGAGTGTGTAATCCGGTTCGGTAGCAATCGATGCCAGCAACGTACCAAGCGGGCTTAAATTTTACAATTTTTTTTTTAAACAATTTATCCAGTGATATTGTTTTTTAAATTCTAATACTTAAAGGTTATGAATGAATAACCACAATCGGCTCCTCCTCGGAGTATTTTCTTTACATTCAACGTAACACAATCGTAGATGTATATATTTGGGGTGAATCCTTTTTCCGCCACAGCAAAGTACTTCGCACTAGGATGAATCTTGAATAGTACCAATGAATCGAGTATTCTTTGGGTTTTCTTAAGTATTACTTACTGTAATATGCCCGATGCCGTCACCGCCAATACTGCGAAAGAATCTTTTCGTCTTCGTATTTATGTTGAATAAATTGACAAAATTTCCAGATGCGAAGATAAGTGTGTTTTTATCGACCATTTGGATATTTGCTCGTTTGTAACAGTCATAACCGAACGATTCGCTACGCAATAAAATAAAGGAATGACTAAAATGGTTTTTGTATTATGAAATTGAGGGTTTTTAAAGGATACTATAACTTAAGGTAGTTTCTGAATGGTCTTGGAGCAGTTTCACTACGTCTAGGCGGTTGTGTTATCGTCTTTTTGCTGTACCCAGAATCTTCGTCATATTCATCTTCTGCATCTCTTTTGGGCGCATACTCGTCCGATGAGTGATCTTCTTCAGGAAAATGATCCATTCTGTATAATCGTCAATTTCTGATGTCTTTAGACTTTTTCGTTCTTTTCTAAAACGTTCTTCTCCGACAACGATGTAACAATAACTAATGGTATCATTGTTTCTTCACAATCAATTGAAATAAACAAAGTCTGTATTACAATTGTGTTTTATATTAACGTTACAACATGTTGTGTGCTTTTTTTTTAATGTGCACATACTGTACATAAATCATATGTTTTTACAATTTCCTATGAATGCGGCGCGCTATTGGGATGTCGCGTGAATTATTTTTGACGTGGAGGTAAAAAGCCGCAATAGATACGATAAGGATAATACACGTTAAAGCAAGAGAGATGAGGATGATAAGTGTTTTCGTTTTTTCCGGATCGTCTTCTAGAATCTGCTTTGATTTGTCAACAAAGTCCTGTATTTGTTGTTGATAATTAGTTTTGTGAGACACATCGAAAAGTGAGACACTTCCTAAAAAGAAAAATTAAGTACCGGGTACATAATTATTTTTAAAAAAATTAATTATAATTACCACTTGTACAATAAAAATAAAAGTTTAACACTACGAGAATTATGTTTAAAATGATGATCAAGTTCCAAATGGCTGCCATTATGGTATACACGTCCCACGTGAAATGTGATAACAACACGTAATAATCAAGTGCGGTGTTGCGCGAGTGGAGCATCAATTGTTAAATCATTTTTTAAAAATAGAATTTGAAAATTTGAGGAGTCGCCCATTAATTTGGGTTTACGGCTGCGGCCTCCAAAATAAATCTTGTAATGAATCAATCGCAACATTTTTTTCACGATATATGTCTCAAGGTACTAAAATCACGTTTTATTTATTAAAAAATATTTTAAAAAAATATTTTAAATAGGTTTATTCTGTTGATGGCCAATAGCCTCTGGTGGACAGGTGAAAAGAGAAAAAAAAAGAAAAAGATTTTTTTTTTTAAATTTTAATGTTTCAGCTAAACAACGATGTAAAAAGAATCGACATCAGGAACAAACGAGTGCAGTAGAATCGAAACTTTTCTCTTCTCATTCTCTATGGTCTTTAGTTGAAAGAGCTGCAAACTCGTTTGAAAGAAACACAGGTAAATGCATCAAAGACATATCCGATGATGCGCCATTTAATTGATTTGATTGGAACTCTTTGAAGTAAACAGAATTGCATCGCAGGAGATTCGATTGTGTAAGGAACTAATTCTCTTCTGGGCTGAGGAATTGAGATTGCAGAGAGAAGTACAAGTTCTAAGCCATACACTACCGTACATTAAATTATGCAACAAAAAAAATGTTTTTTGTGTTAGAATAATTTAGTGAGAAAAAATATTCGGTCTTTGAAGCGAACTGTTCACACTCTTCAGGATAGGAGACATACAATGAGAATGGAGGGAATTATGAAATACCACAAAATCCGTAATGTGCTACATGAAATATTTACTTATATCCATTTAGATTAACGACTTAACGGAACAAGTGGTTAATTGCATGGAGATGGCTGAATCAACTGATCGAAATATACTCACGATTGACAATAAAGGAGAACCCGAACATCATTTGACGGTATAAATTTTTTAAAAATGCAATTTTTAAAGCGAAATTGATAATTCATATAGGAAAATCTGAGTGGTTTGAACTGTCAAGACACTGAAAAGATGCAACAAGATGCCGCTGGTGCAATTTCTATATCACAATTTTGGGAGCAATTTTTATATGTAACAATAATTTTTAGTCAACAATTGTTTCAATAATTTTCTTTTATCAAAAAAAAAAATGATCAGAATTCATTACAAGTACCCGTTTCAAGAAGATCTCCCAACCCGAACGCCGTAACATCTCCGGAACAAATGGACATTCACGCAAAAGAAGTCCATCCGGATGAAAGCAGAGAAAGATTATCGCCAAAATCTCCCGTTTTCTGCCCTAATCCAAAGATCAAGGAGGGGAGTTTATCAGAAACCGTGATCAGTCCAGAAGGCTCGAGCACCCTCTTAGCTTCGCACGTGAAATCTGCAATTCTCGAGAAAACGGACAAGAATCAAGGATCCACGATGCCGAAACCGGACATTGTCGTACAAGACAGGGAGATTTCTGGATTTATTGAAAACCACCACGAAGCCACGAACGAGATAATGGCTATCATCGAAAACGAAGTTCTCTATCACATTTTCCCCGTCCAAGTGATTCTGACTGATCTAGGACTGCCCAAGCAGGAGCGAAATTCAACGGAAAGTATCTCGCACAACGAGGCGAAACGTGAGAGTGGAAAGAGTAAAGTCAGAGGAAAACACGAACTGGATCAAGCTGGAGCGAGCGGGGCGCAACAAAGTTCGATTTTGGCACCTCCAGATATTCAGTCGAGAACATCGATCATGTCCGAGGACAGGCGAAGAGATTGTCAAGACACACTCGATACATACATGCACTACATGTACGGTAATGAAATCACTCCTAGAACGTCGAAACTGGACGAGAATGACGAAATTTCTCCTCGTTTGCCGTCGGATTACACTTTTATTGTGAGTGGTGAAGAACTTCTGCCTCGATTCGATGTTGTTGATGCGAATCCGCAGTCTGCGCAAAAGGAGAGTGACGTCAATAAAAAGGATAGTGACAATAGTTTGTCTTCTGCAACCACTGGTGGTACCTCGGACATGGAGGAGACCGAATCAAAAGAAATGCTCATACTCGATTTGTCGATTGATAATCCGAATATTGACGGCGCTTCAGCTCCGACTTACAGGCCGTTATCACCGGTGAGAGTGATTGTCAGTTATTTAGTCGTGTTTACAAGGTGGGCTATGGTCGTTTTTACATTTTAGGATAATGCTCATTCCTCAGAGTTCAACAGTGACACGTCACGTTCGGCAGTGAGTGGCACAGATGGTACAAAGAGAGTCCACAAACGACGAAGTAAGTTTACCCGAAAATTAAAGCGATGAAATATTAATTCTGTTTGTGTCGATTTTGTTAGGCCTACAGAAACTCTATATGAAATCCAAAACGATTCGTTCGACTCCACAAAAAATGAAAAAATTCTTCTGTTTTACCGTATCCAATAGTAAACGTTGAAATTCATTTAGTTTTAAAAATTCTGGCTTATTGTTTCCTTAACTTTTACTCTAGTAGTGATTAATAAATTAACAAAATTCGGATCATACAATTGAAACAAATCAATTTTATTCAGTTGTTTTTTTTTTTTTAATTTTTTAATTTTTTTTTGGAATGTAATAAAAATTGGTTTTAAAAAAATATTTGTATTATTTTTTTTCTTTCTTTCACGATTTTGATTTAATAAAATATATGTAAAGTTATACAAATTTATGTATATAGCTATAAAAATCTGCAAACGATATTGAAATTAGTTTTAAACCCAAAGTGAAGTTGGCATCAATGCTTCTTTAGTTCCCGGTGCTGGAGTTAAACTTTCATTGCATAAAAACTGAAGGGGGAATAAAACTAGAAAACCGCGGATTCGGCCAATTAGTTCTTCAGAGAATTTACGATCGGACACGTAGAGAGGCATTTGTGCTTGGTACGATTTTAATTCGGAAAATGAATGAACTAAATCCGTCGGTATACAATTAAAAACCTAGAAAAATTTTAATTTTTTAATTATTAAATTTTCATATCCAAAAAGTAAAAATTTACTTTTTCAAAAATAGCGGTATTGAGTGACGCAATTTTCAACCAAACATTTTTGAAGAAAGTTTCGCTGATCGGATCACTCACGTCAATATCTCGAGAACTATCTGGAGTCACTCCCAAAAATTCCCTAAAAAACATAAAATAATGAATAACAAAGAAAAGTATAATTTAATTTTATGAATTATTTACTTAAAAATTTGTTGTCTTAGCTGACTCACAGCCTTCCCAACCGCAACATCTTGGCCAGCCATTTTGGAAATCTGTTTATCAGTATCCTCAATTATCACTGCTATTTCGCTGTCCCTTTTTCCCAGCATACTCCGATCATTGATATTCGCCGATCCAATTATTGCAAGCTCATCGTCAACAATTAGCAATTTACTATGCACGTAAACCAATTCGGAAACCTGAATGAAAAGTGATTAACATAAAATTTCCAATTGCCTCGCTCCCATGTTAATACCAAATCGTTAAACAAGATTCCGCTGTTCCTCAATCCGTAGAACGTAATATACCGAGTCGGATCTCCAACGACTACTTTCAATCTGCTCATCAGTGAATCGGGTCCGCGACAAATAGATACGTAATTCCAATGAGTTATAGCTTGAATGGCTGCACCTCTGACTGTGCCAAACTCCCCTTCAAATGCGGGTAGCAATGGAAGTACAACGTAAACACGAAATACAGCTTTCCTTCTGAAATTATTTTTACACATTTAAGAACTATTATTCAAAATGTTGTAATCAAACTATTCAAACTTGTGAGCACGAACAATGCGCCGGTAGAGAGCATCGCCAATTTTATTGCAAACATCTTTACTATCCGCAGATTGAGTGATAAAAAACTGATTCTGCAAACAAAAAAATCAAAACAGATGTTTGAAACCAAAATGATTCATATACTTCGATGTAAATAAAGTGTTTGGCATTTTCGATTGCATCAACGTAGGCATCGTGAATGGATTGCTCAGTGCGCTTTACGCCTGCAGACCAAGTACTCACACTTCTCAGTACCTAAAATAGAAAATTTTAGTTAATACTTTTATATTATATTGGTGTTCCAAATTTTTAATTGTGAAACCTGGCAATTAAGGGAATTCGTCTGGAAATGAGTTAAATTGGGAACGTCGTGCAAGTCTGAATAGCTTTTTGGTAATAACCAAGGATAGGATGGGTGCTCTTTAGCTTTTTCACTCTAAATTAATTATTTAAACTACATTAGTTGAGTTGTGTTCTTTGTTTGCGATAGTTTTATGGGGTTCACTTTGGTAAAATTCCATCGTTGAATGAAATGACGCGCCACATCACGACCGGCTTTTCCTTGCACCATTATCCCAATGTCGTGCCAAGGCATGCGAGGTGTTTTCGTCCTGTCGACCAAATCTAAAGAGAAAAGTTAATAAATAAATAATAATAAAAAAATTAAAAATGTTCAAATATTTGCCTTGAAAGGGCATGTCTAAGCTAACAAAGTCTTGGACAATAAAATTGGTGTAATCCTTCCCTACCCATAGTTTAGTACTTCCTATATCACCGTGTTCGCCGATGCTTTTAAGCGATTCTCTGAATAACGATAATTATTATTTATACACTTTAAATATATGCAAAACGGTTTTTAAAATTATTTAACTGAGTGATTTTGGACTTTTTTCCTAATATTTCATCATTATCCAGTGATTTATTCCGTTTATGGCGCCGCATTTTGCGCAAACGGATCTGAAATTAACAAAAATAAAAAATAAAAACATCAAAAAAAGTAATTAAATCAATTTTTATACTTTTAATATCGAATCTCCTTCATCTTTATCGCTTTCCGAACTCGAATCGCAAGATTTTATGGAGTTAGGACTGCTGGGGACTGCCGTAGGTAGTAAAAGACTACGCGATGTCTGAACAGTTGTCGCATTCTTTTCAATATCTTGCAACGATGAAGAACGTAGTTTTCCAGTCTGTACAGGTTTGAGCGGGGTTGATGATAAATCGTGACTAGCTTGAGCTAAATGAAAGATAGCGAAGGCTCCAAATCCAGGAATATTAGGAGTGCTGGAGGTTTTCGGGACACTGCCCGGCTGCAGCGGTCCCCTTTGACGAATTACGCCGCCTAAATCAACTAATCTGTGCTCGTGCGTGTCCCATCGACCGTAGCACAAGTCAAGGCCTCCCAAAAAGGCATAAGTTTGGTCTATAACAACTATTTTCTCATGGTGCGCCCACAACAAAGTGGCTTGAGCTACATCGGGGTGGCGTAAAACCTAGAAATAGAAATGTTTTTGAGTTATTCCACAAATATATTTATGAAAAATACTTTAATATTCTGTGGGTGTTTTTCGACGAGTCGTTGTTTACTATATAAACTGTTGATACCCAAAGCCAATTCAACTTCTTTGTAAAGTAAAACGAAAATTTTTACGCCTTCTTTCTGTAATAAAAGTCGAGTTAATTATTTGATCTCGTTTATTTAATGTTTTTAATGTGTTTACAGCTTTTCTTTCGAGAATTTTATCCAGCCGCCATTTCTGTCCCTCTAAAATTGGTCGTTTTAGGAATATTTCAGGGCTGAGCATCCAATCGGTTATAAATATCTCTTCTTTAGCAGCTTCCAGTGCGTCCGCAATTGCTTCAAAATATCCCAAACCATCGACGAACCTTAAAAAAATAAACAATTACAAAAAAAAATTCTTCGGTTCAAATATAATCGTCTCACCAACAAACTTCCGTTTCTTTACGAACCGGCGCGAACGAATTATACCGATTCGCTTGAGTAAATTCACGGCCACCGATTTCTTTCGATATATCTACAATCTGATCGTACCATTCCTTGGTACTTCGTCCGGAGAATCCTTTGATGAGCAAGCGTCTAGAAGTGCAAAAAATTTGAATTTTTTTAAAATTATTTTTTAAAAAAATTAAAAATTTACCTCGTCAAATTGCTGATTAAAATTCCATCTTTAATACCCGTATAATAAATACCAGTTTGAACATCAAAACCCTGATCCAATAGAATAACGAAATGTACACGACCGGTTTGCGGATGAACGTAAGCGATGTACGTGTCTTTAATAAGCAACCAACGCTCGGAATATCGACTACAGCAATTTTTGCACCTGTAACATAAAAATTTCCAACCGGAAACAATTCTATGTCCTCCAGCTCGTTTTTTTACAATGCCTTCTTTCATTTTTTCACCGAGTCCATCAACGAATGAGAATCTGCTCACTTCCAAAAATGCCAACTGCGAATCACAACATTAAATCATACAATATTTTTCATTCAAAAAGCAAAATTACTGTGTCAGGGTGAGTGCGATAAAGCGGAATGCTGAGTAAAGACTGCAGATATTCTTCTAATTGTTTCTATATAAATGATTCAAGAATATTTTACATTTAAAATCGGATTACCGGTAATTAATTGCTTTACACTTCTACGAGATAAACTTTCTGCACCAATTAATGCATCGGGTTTTTGAGGAAACCGCGGTCTGCGATGCGTGCTAATCTGATTAAGTTTTAATGTTTTTCTTCGTTCTTTATGCCTGATTATAATGTTTGTTAGATAATACTATAATAATTTTTAAAATAAAATTTTACTTTTTTATAGGTATGGGAAGCCTTAAAGAAGCGTAATATAATCCTAATTGATGATGCAAGTGTTGAAAATGTCGATATCTTCTACGAATAAGCCACTGATAATTGCCATGTTTCAACTGAACGATATATCTATCAAAAAAGAAAGATATGGTAAACATTTTTTTTTCCAGTTGCATTCAATTTCAACGGTTTATACCGTTTCGCTTGTTTATGTTGTTTATGAGTAGGCGTAAATGAAGTTTTTCGCGTCATATTCTCATATAGAGAATCAAAATAATCATAAACAAAGGCAGAGGGTTTTTTTTGGTTTATAGCAAGCATTTTTGGCCATCTCATAAACAAGAAAAACGACATAAATGTCGTTTATGTCGTATAAACCGTTGAAATTGAATGCACCTAATGATTCTTACAAATATGGATTAAGCAAATTAGTTCCAACTCGAAACACGTCAATGATTTCTACTTCAATATTAGTATTTGGCAGAAAAATTGGACGGTTGGCTTTGTTTTCATCGTATAAACTACTGAATGGTAATGATTTGTCACCTAGAAAGAAAAAAAAGTATTTTTAAATTATAATTATGTAATAATCAGTTTTTATTTATTTTATTTTTTATTTTGATTTTTTGTTACTTTTTTCACCATCAATTTTCTCTTCTGTGTCTGAGTCATGACTCGCGTCTGGAAACTGCAATTCATCGAATTCTGAATCTGGAGAGTCTATAAATTGACCTGGAGGACTCAAGTTACTGTTGGATCGAGACATGACCGCATACTGAATCGTTCCGTATTTAATATGAAAACTGGTGTTTTATCAAACACCTGATCAATCAATAACAAATAGCGACCTATTAAAGGAAATGAGAAACAGCTGACATAACGATGATAACGAATAAATTGTTTGGATTTGGATAAAATTTCCTTGAACGATTTTGCACCTACCTGCATTAAAGTCCACCACCTTGGGCTCGTGTTCCACGACTGTAAGCCAATCCAGGTGTACGATTACGCATTTTATAAATTATTTAATTAGCTAATCACATATGAAACGACCGGCACGGATTCAGATCAACCGATACAATAAGTACGAGGAAAATGATGTTGAAGTGGTGTTGCAGGCACTGATTAGATTTTTTTGATGTCTATAATATAGCGCCATCTATATTTAAAGAACTTAAAGCAATGCGCAATTTTAGCTTTAAATGTCTAAAATAAAAAAGTATGATTAATATTAAAAGAAAAAAACAACAAACTAAAAATTAAATTAAAATGAATTATAAATTGTAGATTTTATTATTAATTTTATATAATTTTTTGTCATAACCTTGACCTGACGCTTCTGAGAGAAGTACCGCATTGTAGGTAGAAGAAGTTGCAGCAGACGAGTCAATACGGTCATGACGGCGGTACGAAGTTGTTTTTAGGCCGCGTGCCATCGACAACATTCGAGCTATCACTTCATCGAAGAAACTTCGACACGAATAAGAATGCATTTTTTCATTGATTCATTGCTGGTTTAAATAAGTTGCAGCTTGCAAACGAAAAATTTAGAATGGAAAAGATCTGATGTCGTAGTTAACTCGCCTCAAGTGGACTCCGCCCAAAATTTTCAGTCTACGTAAATCACAACTGGTTTGAATTAATCCGAATCAAAATGTCCAGCAGCTCGAGAGATTCTACACCGATGAGGGGAACGGAAAGTCCGACTCAGGCAGAAACACATTTTATTCGCACAATTGATTCGGGTGTCGTCGATTTGACTGTCAAAAGTGCAAAAACATTTTTGGCAGTGGCGCTCGTGTATTTTATGGGATACTATAGATTCAGCTCTGCTTGGATATTAGTTGGACTCATCGTGTACGTAATGCGGGGAAAATATCAAAGGGAAAAGTCCTTCAAGATGGACATCGCTAAACAAGCATCGATTAATGAAAAAGCGAGCATTTTGGCACGAGTACTGGACTTGCCATCGTGGGTAAATATTCGGGTTTAAAATTTATAAAATGGCTAAAATATAACTTATTTTTATTTATAATTTTGGGGTTAGGCGGCTATATATAAATGTGCGTACTTAAACTTGTTTTCGATGCACTTGTGTAAAGCCTGTAAACTATTTTGGCTTTATTCCAAAATTTATTTATTTTATATTGATTGTGCTAAAAATTGTTTTCCTGGTTTTTGAATTGAAATTCTTTTTTTTAGGTTTATTTTCCTGATACTGAACGTGCAGAATGGGTTAACAAAGTGAGTTGAATTTAAATTGTATAATTTGAAATTTAAAGACAATAGGTGCGTTCAAAGTCAAAATCATAATTTGACTTATCTTAAACTGGCATAATACATTTTTTAATTTTTTTAAAAAGATTTTTCATCAACTTTGGCCCAATGTTGGTCATTACGTTAAAGACTTCCTGACTGAGCATATTGAACCTTCAATGAGAGAAACTGTTAAGCAAACAACGAAATTTGGCAACTTCAAATTTGATAAAATTGACCTTGGAGTTATTGTAAGTGTTTTCTTGCGTAATATATCGTAATAAATAAAGGACACACCAACTTGTTTTTTTTTTTTTATTTTTTATTGTTTTTTATTGCAGCCAATACGTATTGGCGGCATTAAAGTGTATAAAGAACAAGTGTCACGACACGAAATTATTATGGACATAGAAATTTTGTATGTTTATTTATAAATATTTAATAGACATGTTTTCATTTAAAGAGCCTTTTATTTACAGCTATGCGGGGGACTGCGACATTCAAGTTCTCATAAGTAAATTAAAAGCCGGAGTTCGCGATTTACAATTACACGGAACCCTTCGCGTCATTTTCAAACCTCTAATTGATCAAATGCCATTAGTCGGCGGGATGCAAGTGTTTTTCTTAAACACTCCTGTGAGTTATTTTAGTTTTAATTGTAAAATGTTGCTAATTGTGTTTTTAATTGTCAAGATAATCGATTTTAATTTGACAAATGTTGCAGACGTTCTCGATCTTCCAGGAATAAGGTAAGTTTGGCGTTGTCTAAGCAGATTGAGCGAGGCTAGTGGAGTAACAGGATAATTCGGGCGGGGCCCCATAAGCCCTGAAATTCATAATTTTATTCTCAGGGGTCCCATAATTTAATTTTTTATTAAATAAAAAAATGTGTAAATTATGATTTGGAGTTGGGAGGATTGGCTCGCGGGCTCCGTTTTACCACTCTGGGCCTCGCATCAAATAATAAAATATAAAAAATATATATATTGCAGTGACATGCTTCATAAAATTGTTATTGAGCAAATTTCAAACCTAATGGTTCTACCAAACAAATTAACTATTAAATTGAGTGATACTGTTCCATCGAAAGTTTTACGCTTTACGGAACCAGCTGTAAGTCCATTACTTATGGAAAAAAATTGTAATATTGACTATGACCTAATTTTTACACAGGGTGTGCTTAGAATCAATGTGGTGGAGGCAAAGGATCTGATGAAAAAAGATGTAGTGATGGGATTCGGGAAATCAGATCCGTATGGAATAATTTCAGGTTTAAATTTTTTTTTTTTTAATAAATAAAATTAATTGAAGTAGAATTTTAATTTTTATTTTTTTTTGAACAGTTGGTGCACAAGAATTCAGGACGAAAACAATCAATAACACTATCAATCCCGTCTGGGATTTTTATTGCGAGGTAATTCTATTTATTTTACTTATTACATATAAAATTCCAATTCCAAACTGTAAATGTATTCTACACATTGTTTGTGCATTGTGTTGGTCACTAATTATATTTTAATAGGCACTTGTTGAATGTGTGGAGGGTCAAAGCGTAATTTTGGCATTGTTTGACAAAGATCAGGGCAACGATGATGATCCTTTAGGGAGGTAATTAATTGATTCCATCGTGAAGTTAGCCAAATACTGCAATAAATCAGCTACTTCATTGCTTTGTGGTTGTCTGCAGCTCTTCTTACTAATTAAAACAATTTCAGGGTATTGAAACTTAATGTGAAACTTAATTAAACCTGAACAGAAGATGTAATTGAGAGCGTAATTGTCGGTCATTAGATTACAATAGCCTGCACAAGCCATCAAATGATAACAAAATATATATTGCTATCAGTTTCTATTGTTAAGTGAATCATAGATAGATTTACAATAAAAAAATGGGATGTACTAGAATAATTGAATTTTGATTTTGATTACTGTAGTTAGATCAGACTTTACGTTAAAACTGGTGATTGGTGACCAGTGGTTTGGTTTATTATTAAACTTTAGTTAAATATGTAAAAGGTCACTTACGAAACCTTATCTTTGTCTTATGTCTACAGAGCCCATAAAAAGAAGCATTAAGCGATTATTTATTTCATATTTGCATTAAAGATAAGAAGTACACTTAGGTTTCTCCTGTGTTTATAAATGACACAATTGTTTATGTATATTTTATCTACAGGCTGTTGTTGATCAATTACGGGGTCAGTGTATAGAGATGGTGTTTTATGACAAAGACCAGGGCAATAGAGATGATTTTCTTGGAAGGTAAAATTAATTATACTGACAGGATGCGATGGACATGATGCAAAACCCATACCTTACCTTGGTTTATATTTTTAATTAATAGTAGAGTACCGTAGCTAGCTTTTCGATTAACCTACTTTGAGTTAGCTATTTTTTCTTGTCTTTGCACGACACAATTTTTTCAAAAGTAACGATATGCCGTTTTTGATTGTGCGCATGATCAGATTTTTTTCAACTTTATATTTGACGTTTTATGCAAGTTTCAATGCATTTTTTGTGTTGCTTGCTTTTATTCTGCTTTTCTAATATCTTTTATGTGCTTTTTTACGTCGATGTTTATAATTCATGTATTAAAAACTTATTTCTTCCTTAGACTCAGTGTGGATATTCAAAGAATTGCTTCCAAAGGTTTCACAGACACCGTTGAGTAAACGTGAGTCCAATTTGAGAATCAAAAAACGTTAAGAATGTTTTTTTTTATTAGTGGATTCCTTTGGAAGAGGCCAAAACTGGTCAAGTACACTTGAAAATCTATTGGCTTGGACTGAGTATGAATGCTCTTGACTTGGACGCAGTAAATTTCAATTATTTTAATTCATTTAGGGTATTTCTTTGCCATTATAATTTTTTTTTCTATTTTAGCAACAGAAGGAATTGCTTACTTTGAAAGAATTGGGTTTATCCACAGCTGTGTTATTAGCGTACGTTGATAGCGCCAAAAGCCTCCCGGTAAGAATGAATATAATTTTAAACTAAAATTAGTAGATAATTTGATTATTCAATTCAGTTACCGTCAAAAGCACCTGTGGAACCAAATCCTTTCGTCAGGTTGACAGTTGGGTGTCAAAAATTTGAAACTGCCGCCCAAAAAATGACATTGGATCCGATTTGGGAAGAAGGTTTTTCATTCAATGTTGCTAACCCTGAAGTCCAGGACTTTAGCATTGAGGCAAATCAATATTTAATCTAAGAAATGATAAAATAATGACATATTTTATGTGTTTATAGGTTTTAGACTCTAGAAGTCAAAAAAGTTTGGGTCACATGACGTACGCAATTGGTAGTCTTTTGCACATGGATCAATTAGAAGTCACTCGCCCTTTCAGCTTGAAAGGTTCGGGACCTCAAAGCAAAATTTACCTGACGTTGAAACTGCGAGTAAGCTGTTTTTTCTTTTCAGTTATTTGATGAAAATTAATTTTAATGTTTATTACAGATTTTGAAGTCTGGAGTTATTGTCCCGTTGGACATCCGAGGGGAGGATCCAACCACAGATTCGCTCAATAATCGATCCAGATCGGGATCTGACAGTCCAGCAAATTCTGCTCGATCAAGTCCCGCACATTGTAATAACTCAACACCTGAAATTCCTCCTTCAACACCAGACTCGGCTCACGAAATCAGCAAGACTGATTTTTCAGATTCAGTCGATGTAAAGGAAAACGATAATCTGCGTCATCGCAAAATGTAAGAGCTATTTCGATTCAAAGGGGCAAGAATTCAATTCTTCAAAATTGTTTGTTTTAAAATGAGCAATAAAATCAATCATGAGCACACCAAACTGTAAATTTGCTTCATATTATTTATGCATTTGAAATTCAAAAAAAAGGTATAATTTATTTGAACACGTTTCAATTAGGGTAATTTATATGTTTAAAAAAAATGTCTTAATCGTACACTTTCCTGTTTAGCACTTCGTCGCCATCAAATGAAAGTGCGAGTGGCAGCTTTTTAGGCGTTGGCAAAATTCAACTTACTCTGCGTTATAGTCAGCAGAGAACTCGACTAGTGATAGTAATTCATAAGGCAATGTACGTGTTTAAGCAAGAAATGTGATACGGCTATTTTAATTGACTTTCTTTGCAGGGATTTACCGCAATTGGAAGGTGATCCTCCAGACCCATATGTGAAATTGTACTTGCAGCCTGATAAAAATCGTGATAGTAAACGTAAAACACAAGTCCTTAAAAATACTTGCAATCCCGTTTACGATGAAACGTAATTACCGTAAATGTGTTTTTAATTGAGTCAATTAATTAATTTTTATTTATTCAGATTTGATTACGTGATTAATCAGAACGATTTGCACAATTTTCAACTGCTGGTTACTGTAAACAACAGGAGTTCATCAGTGTTTTCCAAAACATCTGTTATTGGACAGGTAAAAATAGTTGAAATAATAATTAACTTTTAATAATTAATAATTCTTGCAGACCTATGTTGATCTTTCTCTTCTCGATCTGTCGAAAGCTACTACTGCATGGTATGAATTTAGGAGATCAAAATTACATGAAACTACAATTTTCTTTTACAGGTATTCGTTGGTACCAGAAACCAACCAAAATTGAAGTTTATCTTCGAATCTTGAGGTTGCTAATACTTAAGGAAAAGAAATCTCCATTTTAAAGGCTGCTTTAATTCACTCTTTTGCTTACTCAGCATCTTGTACATCATTTAATTCCAAGTTTAAGCAAGATTTCATTTTTATGTGAAACTTGATAAGTGTTGATACTTCAAATGTGTTCTGTCGGTGTTTTGCAATCATGTATTTTTCATTCTCTTATTTTACTGTAGAACATCAAAATATATTACAATGTAAATGATTAATAAACGTGTACTCGTAGTTGTGCATATGTCAAAATTTAGATACCTCATTAATATCTATGAATAGATGAATGACATAAAATAAACATGCTTTGTGCAATATAAATTATCACCTGGCGTTATATCAGAAAAAGTTGAGTTGAATGTTCGGGTTTCTGTCTCTAGATGTCGATACATCCGTGCAGTACGCGGAAGCAGAATCTGACGGAAGCAGTCGGTTGCGAGGTCGAATTTCGAATATTCATTCACTTGACGGTAAATGGGATTTTGCCACGTTTTTTCTAGGTTTCTCTTGAAGCGTCGTTCGGTTTTCATTGGCTGATGCAAATGATGCGTGCGTCGCCAACTCGAGTTCATTTCCTGTCTGTAGCGTTCTAAAAGTTAATTGTAGTAGTGAGCGCTAGCGTGAGCGGGAGGCTAGGTCTCCTAATTTGCAGGTAACATTGTATTGAGTTCTATTCGCTGGTTTTCAGTTTAGACTAGCGCTCTTCTCTTTAGGTTTAAATTTTCTTTTAAATTTTTTGTTTAATTAGTTTTATTTTCTACTTTTTTAACGGCCTAAAAGGTGAGTAATTATTTAGTTTGCCATTTCCAGTAGTTAAGCCGTTTTTATTTTAAAGAATGTGTCGAGACATGGCATTATTACAGTTTGAGTTTTCTTAGCACTAACGTACACTAGCTACTGGGAATTTAGTTTTAAGTCAGTATAATTAACGCTAGGAATTCCAGTTAAAACCAGTACGATAAGTTTTAATTTATGTGCGTTAATTACTCCTAGCTTTATTCAAATTAGTTTGCAGCATGACTTAAGAGAATTTTTGTATTAATTAGCGTCGCGTTAGTTTTAAATTGTTCTCATTTTTTATCCTTTTTGCTTCTAATTTGACTTAACATGTTTCACAGTGAGTTCAATTAATTTGATACGTGTTTATTTTTATTATTTTTTCCCGAGATATACATTTAAAGTTTTATTGTTTTCTTTTTTAGATTTCGACACCGGAGGAAACCACACCGAAGGGTCTTCGCGAATTGAAAGTGTCACTTTCTTTTTAGTGTAAACTTAAGCGAATACTGATTTTTCTATTTGCTAAGTTGAAAACACTAAAAAGACACTTGAAATTCGCGAAAAATCGAATTTCCTAAAAAAAGGGCCGCCGGGATTCAGCCTATCTTAAGCTTTTTAATGTATTCATAAATTCTCTCATTTTATTTTCTATTTATTTTTTTATTTTTTTATTTATTTTCTGTTATATTTTATTTGTATTATTATATATTGTATTTTCAATTAAATTGTATTTTTATTCATTTTCTTGTATTTATTTTGAAAATTAAAAAAAAAAATAAGAAAAGAATTTTATTTATTAAAATAAAACACTTAAATTCTTACACAAAAGAACTTTAAAATAAAATGAGAGAATTTATGAATACATTAAAAAGCTTAAGATAGGCTGAATCCCGGCGGCCCTTTTTTAGGAAATTCGATTTTTCGCGAATTTCAAGTGTCTTTTTAGTGTTTTCAACTTAGCAAATAGAAAAATCAGTATTCGCTTAAGTTTACACTAAAAAGAAAGTGACTTTCAATTCGCGAAGACCCTTCGGTGTGGTTTCCTCCGGTGTCGAAATCTAAAAAAGAAAACAATAAAACTAAACACGTATCAAATTAATTGAACTCACTGTGAAACATGTTAAGTCAAATTAGAAGCAAAAAGGATAAAAAATGAGAACAATTTAAAACTAACGCGACGCTAATTAATACAAAAATTCTCTTAAGTCATGCTGCAAACTAATTTGAATAAAGCTAATTTGAATAAGTAATTAACGCACATAAATTAAAACTTATCGTACTGGTTTTAACTGGAATTCCTAGCGTTAATTATACTGACTTAAAACTAAATTCCCAGTAGCTAGTGTACGTTAGTGCTCAAACTGTAATAATGCCATGTCTCGACACATTCTTTAAAATAAAAACCGGCTAAACTACTGGAAATGGCAAACTAAATAATTACTCACCCTATAGGCCGTTAAAAAAGTAGGAAATAAAACTAATTAAACAAAAAATTTAAAAGAAATTTAAACCTAAAGAGAAGAGCGCTAGCCTAAACTGAAAACCAGCGAATAGAACTCAATCCGAAGTTACCTGCAAATTAGGAGGCCTAGCTTCCCGCTCACGCTAGCGCTCACTACTGAAATGGACTTTCAGACCAGAAATGAAAACGAGCAAGCGACCCACTCATTGGCATCAGCCAATGAAAACCGATGAATGCTTCTAGAGAAATCCTGAAAAAGTGTCGCAAAATTTACGTCTGCTAGCGTCAGATCCGGATACGTCGATAGATTTTCTCAACCTATCGTCAGGTGGCGATGTTGCTGAAGATAAAAATACAATACAATTTTTTAAAAATTTGACAGATTGTAAAAAATTAATCTAACTATATTTTACATATCATTTTGTACTGTATATTTTACATATCATTTTGTACTGTATATTTTACATATCATTTTGTACTGTATATTTTACATATCATTTTGTACTGTATATTTTACATATCATTTTGTACTGTATATTTTACATATCATTTTGTACTGTATATTTTACATATCATTTTGTACTGTATATTTTACATATCATTTTGTACTGTATATTTTACATATCATTTTGTACTGTATATTTTACATATCATTTTGTACTGTATATGTTATGTCGTTTTTCAAAGCTGTAATGGCAATTGTTGTTCAGAATAATGTCTTAACTTCACTTCTAGCAGATTCTCAAAAACTGCAATAATGCAATAATATATGTTCCTCGATTCTTTTCGTGGGGTGTTTTATTTTCAATCTCGTTTCCACGTCCTTTAAATTTAAAATTATTTTGTTATTTCCTTTGACATGAAATGATGTGTGACAATTGTATACGATTGTCATCGTACATCGAACTGTTGCAACAAAGTGCTCTTCTCTGTGGAGCAGGACTTTTGACACAACAAAACAAAACAAAACAAAATAAAATTGTCTTTTTACGTTTATGAATACAAGTACAAAGTTTCATTTTTATTTATATTTAGGACATACGTATACAATGTAGATGACAAGGAAGAAGAAGTCGGATATAATAGCAAAAAAAATCGAAATATTAATGAAAAGAAGACACAAGACGGTCAGGAAGATCAGAAAATTGTTCCCATTACTGCTGATTTCATTCGAAATATCATGTTTAAAATGGGATTAGCGCGTACTTTGGATTGTTTTGAAACTAAATGGCAAGTAGATGACGTCAGCAATAATCTCCTCACTCTCCTCCAACATCTTTCATCTTTAATTAATATATATAAAAAATGTCAGAAAGGATTATTAAATGCACAGAATTATAATGCACCTGTGGAAACAGTGAACAGTGAATCAATGAATTCAATTATTTACAGCATATGGTTACTAATACTAGTAAGATGGCAACATGACATCATCTCAATTACGGCTTTGTACAGTTTTCTGTTCACCTTAGATGTTATTGTCAAATGACAAATGACAAAAATTATTTTGCAAATTATACATAACTGAAAGACTACTAAATAAATACTTTATGCAACAGCTTTACTACTCTCGTAGCTACATGCACGAGAGCAAGTAATCGGACTGGCAATATCATAATGATGCGTCACGATTGGCGCATTGTAAGGCAGTGAAGTTTCCTAGAGAAAGTTTCTATACGATTTTGTCTTAAATCACATTTTGTATTGAATGTTTTTCAAGAATCAATGTTACTTTATGCAGTTTTTTATCCAATAACAATTTATTGTTTGTTACCGTAGCTGAAGTAACAAAAATTGTCAGTTTTATCGTCAAAATAAATAAAATTGCAAATGACTTAAAAAAAATTAAAAATTTTCAATTTTTCAACAATGCATTGAATAAACTTTCTAAAGACCGCAAAATAAATAAAACCACCTAAAAAACACACCGGACATGATTCAAACTTGTACCCAGCTCACTGTGAAGACCACTGTCAATGTGCCAAGGTATTTTTTAATGATTTACGTAGTTGTGTTATAATTGAATAAACACACGTCATTTAATAACTTAACAGCACATAATTGCTATTTGAACAGTTCTAGATGTTAAGAATCCATTATAAATAATTCTAGATGCCAATTTAAGGTTTTGTCTTTTTTAACGCTTTTTAAATCCTTTTCAATTCGTCTCTGACGTAAAAACTGATTTAAAATCATCTTTTTGACTTTTCAAGCTTACCAATACCAAATGCATTTAACCCAATCTTTTCTCCAATGCTCTTTCAGATGCAACGACACATTCAGTCGTAATTTTTGCAAGATGTCTAGCTATCATCATGTAAAGATAAACCTATAAATGATGTTATGGATTAGTTATTTGTTATTTCAATCGTATATTTAGGAAAACAAAATTTTGAATACCTACACAAGAGCTGTTAATTTGTTACTTACCTGTTTTGTAAAAAATTGTTTTCATTTTAATACGGCCGGAAAACTGAAATAGTAAATCGGTTTTACATTTCGATAAATCTGCAAACGTATCGAGGGAAAACGGACATCATATCATTTGTTTTGTATTTAGTACCATCAGTGACGGCGCCATCTCGACCGAGTTCATCAAACTATTAAACTCTTGTACTTTTTTCTATTCACTACAGATGGCATGCTAAACAATGCACTTGCTAAACAATTACGTCATTTTTAAATATTTAAGTAATTGTATTGAACGTGATTCTTTTAAATAATTTATAATTATTACGTAAGAAACTTTTGGAATAAATTTTATTTTAAAATTAAATTTACAAAAAGCGCTGACGCCTATGCAAGTGAATCATTAAAGTTCAGAACTTTTTTCTATTCATCACAGATGGCATTCAAACCGCGTGATTTTAAAATGTTTACGTCAATCAACAATAATTATTTTTTAAAACTAAATAAAGAAAAGTCCTCGCTACCGTATACCTTTAACATTAAATAAAAATAAACTAAAGAGGTGTGGCTTAAATTAAGACAATTAATAAACTCCAAGAATATACATTTCCTCATTCTGTGTTTTGTTGCCCTTCTTTTTGTGACCACTCCACAGATTATAATCTGTGACCACTCACCTGGTCACCGTGTTTTAGCGCCACCAGTGTGGAATGTACAACTCCCCTATCTGTTATTAAAGGATTAGTGTGGTTTTAACCCTTCTACCAACTCAACGTGTTTTCAGCTGCACTCATACAATTTTACATGCATTTCTCCACTTCAATACACACTACATTTCTAATTTTTTTAATTATAGGTTATTTTCAGCATCATTACTTTATTTCATGATCCATAAGAATACAAAATGTCCCAGAATATAAACAATTGGCAAATCCATTTAATTTATTGGTCGGTTTTAATATTAAAATATTTAATATTTAATATTTAAATCAGTAATTTTGAATAAACAATACCGGTATATATCACGTAGCAGCATTTTTCGTATGTTTGGCTTCAGGTGTTAGTTTTTCCATCGACTTTTACTTATTTAAACGATAAATGGTAATCATCTCAGACAACCCGTAAAAAAGAAACACACACATGCCGTGAAGTGCTATGACTGTAAATGGAAAAGTCCAATACAATCCGGTTTTCGGCTTAAAAATAAAAGCATCGGTAAGAGATGCTATGCTGATGCAGCTCACAAGTAGCAATTTGGAGTAAACAAGTTTTCTAAAAAAAAGAAAATATTTAATGCTACGGTAGTATACTCATTTTTAAACGATAAAACAAATAAAACTAAACTTACACACTTTTGCTAAGTTTTCGATTTATGATACAAGCCGTTTTTCCAAAAAAAAGAACTGCGTTGATTATTACAACAATAAAAAATCCAATTCCTAAATAAACAACGTTTTTATTGTTATGGGTATAACAAGCTCCTGTAAATCGCTCAACAGCAGCAACGAGTGCAGAAACTCCATAAGCATACAAGCATTTAAACAGAAAATTCTTGGTAGTTTTCTGTGATTTAACTAGTAGTGTTCTTGTCCGAAATTTTGTCCATATATCAAAACCTAATACGTTTTGCCAGGTGTAAATAGAAATGAAATTAAAATCTTCAAACCTACAGAAAAAAATTGCCATTCCATGGATGAAGATGAAGACCGATGAACTTGAAAAATAATTAGCAGTAAATAAGCAACAAATAAACTGATTATATAACACAGCATGGGTCTGTTGTCGTGATTTTAGTTTTCCCGAGTGACCTAAATGATGAAGCACATGAACAAGCCGAAAATAGACATCACCCAGAGGGCAAAAAAGAAAATGTCCAAGTCAAAAGACGGTGGAATTATGTCCTGTGGTATGCACACGTAAAAAAAATCCTTTTTGGCTTAGTAGTATCCTAAATCATATGTCCGATTTATCAAATTTTGAATTAGAGTATTATTTTCATCCATGTGTACTTCTGATGAATCTAATTTCCATTTAGGACATTCAATAAAATCGGGAAAATATTCAGTTTTACTTAAAAATTATTCATGACTATGTGAGAGTGTGTAACAAGAACCCATCATTTGTGACGATTGTAGACAAAGTTCCTTTAACGTCATAAGTGAAAAAGGGTTTGGCTTCGAGGATTCGGGTAACGAGCGCTACATGCCAAATACCATTTGATTTGAAGACAAAATATTTTCCCTTATTAATTAAAATGTTTATTAATATAATTAGTATTATTATTAGTATTATTATTATTAGTATTATAAAAGCTTGGCACGATTATTTTAATAAAACTCGTTAAATATTAACAATAATTTTAAATTCATTACAGCAGCGACAAAAAAACTAAAAATAACCCGGATAAGAAAAAGTTCATATTCCGTTTCCTAACATTACCAATCAATTTTAAAGAAAATATAAAAGAAAAAAAAAAATAACATTTCTTCTAGTATTTAAAAACATTTTTTTAAATGGCAGATTATTATCATCAACTGCCATCACGAGTACCTTATGACTCATCCATAATAAAAAGTACGGTGATATATTATAACCATATAGGTAGTTACACTTAATACACCGGTTTAACTTGTCTAGCTATTCATAGAAATATCAACTATGGATACGGTACTGCTTTTAGTACCACTACGACTTGAATTTTTCTTATTTGTTTGATGTATTTGTATCAAATCAGATAAACCATAAAATAAAAACACAAATACTCCATGTAACGATACAAATGTCCATGGTATAACCCAATACAATTTCTTTGATGGTATCACGGTGAAAGCGAAGTAAATGGAAGTAGAGCTGATGCCAGTCAGAAGAAGTAATTTTGAATAAACAATTTTCCTAAAAAAAAAATAAAAAAAACAAGATAAAAAAATTAAGCTTATAACCAAAATATCATTTACAGTACTCACAATTGTCTGCTAATTTTTCGATTTGTGATAGACACATCTTGTCCAAGGAGTCGTAAGTTATTGCAGATCAATACAAATAAAATTATGTTAACAAGCACCGTAATCGAAAATCCGATTCCCACACTAATATAGAACGTTTCTCCTTTACGTGTATTACAATAGTTTGTAGATCTAAAAGCAAAGGATAATATGACTATCAATGCAGGAATTCCGCAGCCATACAGACATTTCAGCAAAAAACACTTGGTATTATTTTCGTCTGATGTAACAAGCAGAGATGTCCTACGAAATTTTCTCCAAACATCAAAACTCAAAACGTTTTGCCAGGCTTGAATAGAAAAATACATAAAATCAGCATACATGCAGAACAGAAATTTACACTTCATGGGTGCTGATGAAGGAGTCATCGCAATGATCATTAATGTCAGACAAGCACCAAATATACTGACAAAGTAGCACAACATAGGCCTGTTGTCGTAAAGTTCGTTTGGTCGGTTAACGTAAATAATAAAGCATAAAAACAGACATATTAAAGTCAGTGACCATAAAACAAACAAGAAAATGTCAACGTCAAAAGTCGGCGGAATTACGTCCTGGGGTATGCACACGTAAAAAGAATTTTTCTTCGCGTTATACATGTATTCTCCCAGCTGGTAGGTTTGATTCGTCCAATTATAAAATATGTTGCTGTTTTCACGCGTTTCCACTTCCATTAATTCCAATTTCCATTTTGGACATTCAAGAAAAGCATCAGAATAAGTAACTGAATTTTTTGTTTCATTAAACGTATTCACAGACTGGATTCCACTCATTTTGAATTTACAAGTTTTCTCTTTAGATCACTAAACGACTAAACGAAATGTAAGAAAATACCTTCTTCGTTCTACTCCTAACCTTGAAAATGGTGGAATTCAACATAAAACGCATCAAGGTCACAATCCTCAACTTTTTTTAGGATGTAAAGTGCATATTAAAAACAAAATGAAGGTCATTTACAAATGCTGCCATCACGACTTTTTTTGCAGATTTGTTGAGTAATATGAGTGATATGATGAATAATTCAAGTAAGAGTTCACGCATTTACGCATAGGTAATCAGATAATGTAATTAATTGTTAACTACTTCATAATTAAATTTTTATTTTTATCGTTATCACTGACACATCACTCATGTTAATAAAAACAAACAACAAAAAGTTTAATTAACATTGCTACTTACAGATTTTATGCACACCAACACAAGCACAATTAAAACACACAGTATATATTAGTTAATTAATTCAGATTGATTTCTGATTTCATCAAATGCAACCATGTGACGGTCGAATCCCGGAAATCACCTTACTATTCTACCACTAGATGGCGCTGACTGTTAGGTCGCGCCATATTCAAATAATGACTATTTATGTTACCTAGTTTTGGTTTCATGCTTAGCTTTATAAGATTTGACAAGTAAATATTTCATAAGTGTGTTTATTTTATGAATTATGAGGAATAATAATATTATATATTATTATTCCAACATGGGAAGTTATCTTATAATAATTGTTTGCTGTGGTCAATTGACCACGATAACCACTCTCTTCTGTATGCCTAATGGAAATTGATCACACCTGTGACCCACTTCTCGTGAGTGACTCACTTGTGTTTAGTGGGAAGTTGTCCCGATTGGTCCAACGTCCCGCCGAGTCACCTGTTGTCATGTAGTGACCGCCCTTGCAGGTCGTAGTGATGTCCGATTGGACCTCAGTCCGACCTCCTATGGAGTGTCCACTATATAAGATCTTGCGGAGCTCAGTTCCAGTGCCCCTAAAGTTCACTTAAAGATGTATTTATATGTTGCTGACCGTTACTTGCATTTATGTGGTACAAAAAGCTTTGTTGCTATGAGCCGGCTGGTGGAAAACCGTAAAGACCGTAGTAGTCGTGGCATTTATGTCACGGAAGCATATGTACCGCGAATATACATTTCAACCTAAGCACGTATAATGACACATCGGTGAGTGGTTTTAGCGGGACAGACAGTTATTGACCATTCTATGTTCGGTTGTAATAATGATTCCTGAACGTATGTTATGATGCGGAACGTCGATCTTCGACTCAGGTGATGCTGATCACCAAGTAACACTCATCTGTGCTCATTCTCCGGTATTTATATTATCGCTATGCCTCATTATCGAGCGATACGGTGAAATCACCGTATCCCCGATTGTTGTCTGTCTGGGAACCGTATCACCTGACTCGGTCAGCCCAAACCTTGTGACGACTAAGAAAGTCAACCGTTAGACGGATTGATGGATTCTCCTCCTCTTAGAACCACTTAGGATACCAGGAACGGAAGCTAGAAGTCTCATACATTCGTATTATATATAGCATTCAGTAATTAACCCCTAAATGTTCATATTAATTAAAGTCGCATAGATATGTTCCTCGATATATTTATTGTTATATATTGAAAGTATCATTAAACCTTGTCATGATTTGAGAATCAGGTCTCCCTCTTATTTATAGTTTGCCTTGCAATTTTCCCACGTTTAGTGCGCACCTTATCTCGGCTAGATTTTGTGTGTATTTGCCCTCTCCTCATTGTCACTGTCATTAGACAATGCCCTCAGAGAAAGGATCGTCACAACCATTGTGACGGTCGAATCCCGGAAATCACCTTATTATTCTACCACTAAATGGCGTTGACTGTTAAGTCGCGCCACATTCAAATGTTGACTATTTATGTTACCTAGCTTTGGTTTCATGCTTAGCTTTATAAGATTTGACAAGTAAATATTTCATAAGTGTGTTTATTTTATGAATTATGGTGAATAATAATATGATATATTATTATTCTAACATGGGAAGTTATCTTGTGATAGGAATTTGCTGTGGTCAGTTGACCACTATTATTACTCTCCTTTGTGTATATCTGGAAAATTGATCACACCTGTGACCCATTTCTCTGACGTAGTAACGACCCTAACAGGTGCAAGACTCCCCTGAGTTAGTAGAACGTTGTCCCGATTGGTCCAACGTCCCTACGAGTCACCTGTTGCTCCATAGTGGACTGCCCTGCAGGCCGTACTGATGTCCCATTGGACCCCAGTCCGACCTCCTATGGAGTGTCCACTATATAAGAGCTTGCAGAGCTCAGTTCCAGGGCCTCCTAAAGATATATTTATGTGTTGCTGAACGTTACTTGCATTTATGTGGTACAAAAAGCTTTGTTGCTATGAGCCGCTGGTGAAAAACCGTAAAGACCGTAGTAGTCGTGGCATTTATGTCACGGAAGCATATGTACCGCGAATATACATTTCAACCTAAGCACGTATAATAACACATCGGTGAGTGGTTTTAGCGGGACAGACAGTTATTGACCATTCTATGTTCGGTTGTAATAATGATTCAGGAACGCATGTTACGATACGGAACGTCGATCTTCAGCTCAGGCAATGCTTATCGCCAAGTAACACTCATCTACGCTCATTCTCTGGTATTTATAGTATCGTTATGTCTCGTTATCGAGTGATATGGTATCACTGTATCCCCGATTGTTGTCTGTCTGGGAACCGTGTCACATGACTCGGTCAGCCCAAACCTTGTGACGACTAAGAAAGTCAACCGTTACACGGATTGATGGATTCCCTCTCCTTTAGAACCACTTAGGATACCAGGAACGGAAACTAGAACTCTCGTGCATTTATATTAACTATTATATCATGTAATCAGTCCCTAATGTTCATATTAATCCGTATCATATATTCATGTTCCTCGGTATATTTATTGTTATCCATTATTGTTACTATTAAATATTGTCATGATTTGAGAATCAGGTCTCCCTTTTCTTTATCTGTCTTATTGCAATTTTCCCACGTTTAGTGCGCACCTTATCTCGGCTAGATTTTGTGTGTAAAACGCCCTCTCCTCGTGGTCACTGTCACTAGACAGTACCCTCGGAGAAAGGACCGTCACACCATCACTACTTTATGATCCATTCATAATAACGCATGAAACAAAGTATTCAATTGGATGTAAGTATAAAGTACAGCAGTTTTACTATTCTGGAACTACCAGAACATTAACTACGGTAGTGCCACTACCATTTGAATTTTTTTTACTTGTATGATATATTTATATCAAATCACATAAACCATAAAATAAAAACACAAAACGCCATGTACTGATACAAATGTCCATGGTATAACCCAATACAATATATTCGATAGTTTTAATATAAAACCGAAATAAATTGATGCAAAGCTGATGCTGGTCAAAAGAAATAATTTTGTATAAACAATTTTTCTAAAAAAATAAATAAAAATAAAAATATTGATATTAATTTTCAATACGTTTACTTACAATTTTTTACTGATTTTTCGATTTATAGACTTTTCTTGTCCAAGAAGTCGTTAAGTTATTACAGATCAATACAAATAAAATTATGTTAACAAGCACAAACACATTGCCACAACATTGAAAGAAGTGACATTCGGAACAATGATGCAACATTCAAAGAAACAGTGCAGCAACATTGCAAATGTTATTTCCAAACAAAAATCTAAGTTGATTGTTGATCAAGGGTTTGTTGCTAACATTGCAGCAACATTTGAAGTAACATTGAAATATATCAAAAATTCATGTTTGTTTCAATGTTAATAGCCAAAGTTGGCCCAACTCTGCTGCAGCAGTGACTGATACCGACATTGGAAAATGTCAATATTTATTCACATTAGCAACGTTGCAGAAATGTTGCGAAAATACTGTAAACATTGCCAACATTGTGGTGACCCATTTGGGTTCCACACTGCAAATCTAGGTGTCTAAATTTTGTTTTAGGCACTTTATATATCTTAAGTTAAGACACTTTAAGAACCTAAACACTGGTTCCATTTAATAATCGTATGGTAAACCTAAAATCAAGGTGACTATTTTTTAGTCACAGCAGTACAAAATTTGCAGTTCTAAATAGACACAGAAAAGTGCTAAAATCCATTGATTTTAGCAGTTTTCTGTCACTTCATTAGCAGCAGTTTGATCAATTCTTTGTATTATATTTAGAACTGCCAATTTCGAAATTGCAATGACTCAAAAATAGTCACCTTGATTTTAGACTCACCTAAACGACTATTAATTGGAACCAGTACTAGGTTCTTAAAGTGTCTTAACTTTAGCTATTTAGTTTTACAGTGCACCTCGGTTACTCCGGGTTATTATGTTATTCCGTATTTTATATTAATCACTGTTTGTATTTTTAAGAGTATAATAAATATAATGTGCAATTTAACCTTTAATAAACCCTTGTCTTAATTTATGTGTATCATTTGGAGTCTCACTAATTGAGGCACAAGCCAGGAAAGTTTCCTCCCACTTTGGGGGAGAATAGAGTGTTTTTGTATGCTGGTACACAGCTGCATCTTGGCTGTGTTCAATTAGTGATGTTCGCGCCTTTAGGAGCACAGGAAATGATGTCATGAGCATCCTGCTCTGCACTGATATTCTTCAGTCAATTGTCAAACCATAAACATATCATGTTCAACCCTTATTGTGAAATATCAAAAGGCTGATTGAGAAACCTACCGGATTTGATACTTTTGGACCATCGCTGGCCTTGTCATAGACAAGGATAGCCACTGCTTGCTCTAATTAACTTAGAGAGAGCGTTTGTACTGACTATTAAGTCACCATATCTCTTTAGATCATTTTGGACCGATACCTTCGGTTACACAGGCCGCCATTGGGCGGAGCTCAAGTTCTTATCAGAACTGTTATTAGTATTAGTATTGTAAGATAGTATTTTACCTGGTTCACCCAAGTTTGGCCACTATTCATAGCGGAGCCAGATAGAGTGAATCCGAGTGCACTCTTTAGTGCTCACCCCTAAATCTCCTAGACAAACCGCCATTGAGGTAAGGCTATTAAATTAGCACTCACCTGCGCCTTTATTACCCGGTGCCTATTTGTGATTTTATTGAAGATCCAAACCGGTCGCAGCAACATTCAAGCAACATTCAAGTGACATTCGGAACATTCCAGCAACATTCGCATGTTACCTGGGACTACAATTTGAATTTTTCTTATTTGTATGACATACTTGTATCAAATCAGATAAACCATAAAATAAAAACACAAATACTCCATGTAACGATGCAAATGTCCATGATATAACCCAATACAATTCATTTGCTGGTTTCCCGATAAAAACGACGTAAATGGAAATAAAAAAAGTAAAAAGGAAGCTGATGCCAGTCAGAAGAAATAATTTAGAATAAACAATTATTCTAAAAATAAAAAAAAATAATAAAAAATTATAACAAAAATATCATTTTGCCCTATAGTTATGGTACTCACAATTTTCTGCTGATTTTTCGATTTGTGATAGATACGTCTTGTCCAAGGAGTCGTAAGTTATTGCAAAATAAAATTACATTAACAAGCGCCACAAACGTGATTCCAAAATGAATACCGAAAAATTCTGCTGGACGTGTGAGCTTACAATAGTTTGTAGATCTACTAGTATAATCAAAACATATCATGACCACAAATGCAGGAATTCCGCAGCTATACAGACATTTCAGCAAAAAACACTTCATCTGATGTAACAAGCAGAGATGTCCTACGAAATTTTCTCCAAATATCAAAACTCAAAACGTTTTGCCAGGTGTGAATAGAAAAATACATAAAATCACCATACATGCAGAGCAGAAATTTTCACTTCATAGGTAGTGATGAAGGAGTCATCGGAATGATAATTAATAAAAACAAACATAACATCCCAGGTAACACCAATGTTGCATGCAATGTTCCAAATGATACTTCTTCTAACATTGCTGCACTGTTGCCAACAGTGCAGCAATGTTGGCCAACAGTGCAGCAAAGTATCATTTGGAACATTGCAGTAACATTGCAACGTTGCAGCAACATTTGGTGTTTCCTGGGATGGAGAGTACCCATAAAACAAAAAGAAAATGTCAAAGTTAAAAGTTGGCGCAATAATAATTCCGCCGACTTTTGATCTTGACTCAAGATCAAAAGTCGGCGGAATTATGTCCTGGGGTAAGCACACGTAAAAAGAATTTTTCTTCGCGTAATACTTGTATTCTCCCAGCTGGTAAGTTTTATAAATTATATAAATTATAAAAATCACGCGCGCGCGTTTACACTTCCATTAATTCCAATTTCCATTTTACACATTCAAGTAAAGCATCAGAATAAGTAACTGAATCTTTAGTTTCATTAAAAGTATTCACAGATTCGATTCCTCATTTTTTAAATTTACAGTTTTCTCTTTAGATCACTAAACGAGATGTAAGCAAATACCCTCCACTCCTAAGCGTGCATCAGTTCTAAGTGGTAGAATTAAAGATAAAACGCATCAAGCTCACAATTCTCAACTTCTTTTAGGTTATAAAGTAGTGTGTATTAGAAACAGGTTTTAAAAGAAGGTCATTTACAAATGGTGCCATTACGATTTGTTGAAAGAATTTTTGAGTGAAGTGATATGATAAAACATTTAAAAGAGTTCATTAAACGCATTTACTTGACAGTGCATACTGTAGCTAATCAGGTAATGCAAATAAATGTTAACTATTTCCTGATTGTATTTTTACCGTTGTCACAAATAGACACTATACTCAAAATTCAAATAACATACAGTTAACTCAGAAATTTTACACAAGCATAGTTAAGTTCTATCGTCCACCCCTATGTTTTTTACGTTATATCTTCATCCCTCTCGCACCTTTATGTTTTTGTTTTGTTTTTTCCTTTTGCAGGCATTTATGGAGCAAATTTTTTGAAAAACAAGTCCATACCATACAATTCAAGGACATTTCTTTTTTTAGTTTCTACGTTTGGTCTGTTCAAGTTGATAAAATTTGTCGTATTAGCACTTTTCTTATGCTCAGAGATGGGCCTTGTCATCAATTTCTTCTAATTTAAACGATGAATGCTAATCATCTCAGACAACCCAGAAAAAAACACAAATAAACCGTGAAGCGTAAATGGAAATATCCAATAATTACAATTCGTTTGTCGGCTCTAAAATAAAAGCAACATAAAGAGATGCTATGCTGATGCAGCAATTTGGAGTAACAATAAAAGTTTTTAATGTAATAAGTATATTGTATTTTCAATATTTTCAATTAGTTTTCGATTTATGGTACAAGCCGTTTTTCCAAGAAATCTTAAATTATTACATATCATTAAAAAAAGAACTGCGTTGATTATTACAACAATATAAAGTCCAATTCCCAAGCGGATGTAGAATAATTTTCTAACGTTATAGCAATATCGTGTGCAGAAACTCCATAAACGCAAAAGCATTTAAACAAAAAATCCTTAGTATTTTGCTGTAATTTAACCAGCAATGTTACTGTTCAAAATTTTTTTCAGATGCCAAAACTTAATACGTTTTGCCAAGTATAAATAGAATGGAAAGTGAAATCACCATAAATACAGAGAAGAAATTTCCATTCTATAGGTGAAGATGAGGACCGAACATGATCAAAAATTATCAGTAAATAATAAATTGATTATGTAACACAGCATCGAGTTTGTTGTCGTGATTTTGGTTTCCGGAGTAACGTAAATGATGAAGTACATGAACAAGCCTTGAATAGACATCAGCCAAACTCCTAGAAAAAATGTCGCCATTTTACTCCATTTCTGGAGTTATGCAATGTCCTGTGGCCAACTCCATAATCAAAGTAATGGTACTCCAAAACGAAAGTTTGGTGTGTAAAAAACTCCATTTTTAAAGTAACAATACTTGGAAATAGAATATCAAAACTCTGAAATTAAAGTATTATCAGGCTAGGTTCCCAAATGTGGGCGAAAAATCAAAAGTGAGAGTTGGCCATGGGACAAAATGGAGTAAAATGAAACATTTTTTCTATGAGTGCAGAGGGCACAAAAGATGTCGTCCACGGAGTTGGTGAAATTAATGTCCTGTCTCCTGTGGTGTGCACAAGTAATAAAAATCCTTTTTGGCGTAGTAATTTCCAATTCATGTATGATCTGCCAAATTTCGAAATGGAGATAGAAATGTACTTCTGATGTACATGAATCTAATTTCCAGTTAAGACACTCAATAAAGTCGGAAAATATTCAGTTTCACTTAAATTAATCATGACACTACGTAAGAGTGCTAATTACGGCTACGGTAATGCTTTTAGTAGTACCACTACGATTTGAACTTTTCTTATTTGTATGACATATTTGTATCAAATCAGATAAACCATAAAATAAAAACGCAAATATTCCATGTACCGATATAAATATCCATGGTATAATCCAATACAAGTTTGATGATATCGCGGTGAAAGCGAAGTAAATGGAAGTAAAGCTGATGGCGGTCAGAATAAGTAATTTTGAATAAACAATTTTCCTAAAAAAAAAATATAAAAAAAAACAAGATAAAAAAATTAAGCTTATAACCAAAATATCATTTACAGTACTCACAATTTTCTGCTAATTTTTCGATTTGTGATAGACACATCTTGTCCAAGGAGTCGGAGGTTATTGCAAATCAATAAAAATAATATTAGATTAACAAACACTACAATCGTAAATCTGATTCCCACAATACTAATATAGAACGTTTCTGTTTTACGTGTTTTACAATAGTTTGTAGATTTAAAACCAAAAGATAATATGACCACCAATGCAGGAATTCCGCAGCCATACATACATTTCAGCAAAAAGCACTTGGTATTATTTTCATCTGATGTAACAAGCAGAGTTGTCCTACGAAATTTTCTCCAAATGTCGAAACTCAAAACGTTTTGCCAGGCGTGGATAGAAAAATACATAAAATCAGCATACATGCAGAACAGAAATTTACACTTCATGGGTGGTGATGAAGGAGTCATCGCAATGATAATTAATGCCAGATAACCACCAAATATACTGACAAAGTAGCACAACATAGGCCTATTGTCGTGATGTTCTTTAAGTCGGTTAATGTAAATAATAAAGCATAAAAATACACATAACATGGAGAGTACCCATAAAATAAAAAATAAAATGTCAAAGTTAAAAATTGGCGCATTCAAGTCCTGGGGTACGCATACGTAAAAAGAGTTCTTCTTCGGGTAATATTCCCCCAGCTGATAGGTTTGATTCGTCAAATTATAAAATATGCTGCTGTTTTCATGCGTTTGCACTTCCATTAATTCCAATTTCCATTTTAGACATCCAAGAAAAGCATCAGAATAAGTAATTGTTTCATTAGAAGTATTCACAGATTGGATTCCACTCATTTTGAATTCACATTCTTCTCTTTAGACCACCAAAGGATATATAAGAAAGCACCTGCTACTCCTAACCTTGCATCAGTCAAGTGGTGGAATTGAACATAAAACGCATCAAGGTCACAATTCTCAACTTTTTTTCGGGTATAAAATACATATTAAAAACAAAATGAAGGTCATTTACAAAGGCTATCATCACGACTTTTTTTGGCAGATTTGTTGACTACTTGTATTTCCTGATTGTATTTTTACCGTTTTCACAAATAAACTCTATATTTTCACGTTATATTCTACATTCCCATCACACTTCATGTTTTTTTTCCCCTTGTGTCTAAAGGAATAGACAAAGTATGTAAATTTTTTTTGAAAAACAAGTCCATACCATACAATTCAAGGACATTTCTTTTCTTTGGTCTATACGATGACACCATTTGGTCTGTTCAGGTTGATGAAATTGTCGTACTAGCACTTTTCTTATGCTCGGAGATGGTTCTTGTCATCGATCTGTTCTTATTTAGACGATGAATGCCAATCATCTCAGACAACCCGTAGAAAAAAAACACAAATAAACCGTGAAGTGATATGACTGTAAATGGAAATATCCAATACAATTCATTTGTCGGCTTTAAAATAAAAGCAACATAAAGAGATGCTATGCTGATGCAGCTCAGAAGAAGCAATTTGGAGTAAACAAGTTTCCTAAAATATAATAAAAATATTTAATGTAAGTATATTGTATTTTCAACGCTAAAACAGATAAAACTAAACTTACAATTTTCTGCTAAGTTTTCGATTTATGGTACAAGCCGTTTTTCCAAGAAGTCTTAAATTATTACATATCATTAAAAAAAGAACTGCGTTGATTATTACAACAATAAAAAATCCAATTCCCAAACGGATGTAGAATAATTTTCTAACGTTATAGCAATACCGTGTAAATCGACCAACCGCAGCGGTCAATACAACGACGAGTGCAGGAACTCCATAACCGTATAAGCATTTCAACAAAAAATTCTTAGTATTTTGCTGTGATTTAACCAGCAGTGTTATTGTCCGAAATTTTTTCCAGATACCAAAACTTAATACGTTTTGCCAAGTGTAAATAGAATGGAAAGTAAAATCACCATAAATACAGAAAAGAAATTTCCATTCCATGGGTGAAGATGAGGACCGATGAACTTGAGAAATAATTAACAGTAAATAAGCCCCGAATAAACTGATTATGTAACACAGCATCGGTCTGTTGTCGTGATTTTGGTTTTCCCGAGTGACGTAAATGATGAAGCACATGAACAAGCCGAAAATAGACATCACCCACAGGACAAAAAAGAAGATGTCCAAGTCAAATGACGGTGGAATTAGGTCCTTTGGTATGCACACGTAAAAAAAGTCCCTCCTGGCGTAGTAATTTCCCAATTCATATGTCCGATTTGTCAAATTTTGAAATAGAGTATTATTTTCATCCATATTTACTTCTGAAAAATCTAATTTCCATTTAGGACATTCAGAAAAATATTCAGTTTCACTTAAGTTATTCATGTCAATACGTAGGAGTGCGTAAAATGTTTGGGAGTTGGAATGGATTTCGCTTTTAAATGTATTAAAACTTCCTGTAACGTCAATGTGGAAATCCCGAGGGAAAGCCCAGATACAAACAAGAAAACAATGGGTTTGGCTTAGAGGCATTATTTTTCTTGGCTTTGGGTCAAGAGCACCACACGTGTCAAGTACACTTAGATGAACTATTAAAGAAAAATATTTAAGAAAAAATATTTTTATTTATTAGTAATTAAGTGTTTATTTAAAATAAAGTACTATGTAATTAGTATTATTTTTTGAAGCTGCGATAAGGCGTATGGAACTCGCCCTGGCTACTGGTGCGAAAGTTTCTTGGTAATCGATGCCGTATCGATTTAGAGCTTTCTCAGGTAGTTTAATAATTGTTTAATTGAATGTTTAAATAAATATACATTAATTTATTTTAATAAAACTCGGCATACGGTAACAAAAAATAACCCAAAATACATCAATTTTAAAATAAAAAGAAAAGTTCAAATAATATATACATCCGTCACAAACATCAATCGTCCCACAATCTACAAAATTAATGCAACTCATTTCCTAACCTTGCAAAATTTATTTTAAAACAAAGTAAAGCAGAAAAAAAAAACATTTTACCTGCAAATTATGTGAGAATACCAACATCTTTCATTTTTTTTGCTAAGCTTGCATTTATCAAAGCAAATTATGATAACAAAAAATAAGTAATTAAATGATAAAGGATGAAATACCAAACTATAATTTGACCCAAAAAACAAGTTATAATATTATTATAATATTTTTAAACTAATTACTATTATTTACATTTATATTATTTTATTAATCAGCACCTATTGAAGTGCAAAAGACATCGTCTGTGGGAGAAGAATAGTAAAAAAAAGTATGAACTATACCCCTTTTATAATGTGACATAGCAGATTTGATTATGTAAAGAATATTTACCCAGAATGAGTAGTATCAGGAAACATGTTGCACCTCTGATAATAGATTTGCTATAAAAGGCGGTTTACATAATAAAGTTCACATTCACTCATCATGTTTTCTACGTCAAGCATAAGCATTTTGGTGCTTCTAACCCTTGCTGGAGGTAAGTTTAAACTTTTTAAAATAATTAATTTAAACTTTTTATTACTACCGGTACCTTAACCTTAACATTACTTACTTGAATATAGTACCAGCTATTTTAGCAAGATGTACCAAACCATCTTGCTCTTACTCGTGCGGAATGAGTATTGGAAGTGACGGATGCGCCCAGTGTGATTGTTCGAAACGTAAATAGCAGCATCTCATGACACAAAATTCTGGAAATTAAAAGAGAAATATAATTTAGGTCCTACCGACTCAGACTGCCCCAGCATTTGCCCTGCAGATTGTGGTCAAACAACAGAAGCCAACGGATGTTTGAAGTGCAACTGTAATGTGGGACCTTGGTGGCAGAAGGAACCAAAACCCGGTAAAATTGTCCACACATCTATAATATGAAGAAGCTCAAGTTGAAATTTCTTGACAATTTATAGACTGCCCAAAAGTATGCCCAGCTGATTGCGGTCAAGAGCGCCTACCTAATGGATGTCTGAAATGTAACTGTAATGTCGGACCGTGGTTCCCAGTTCACCCACCACCTTCAAAAAGAGGTTAGTTTATCGTAAATTTACTCGAAAATTTGTAACCTTATAATGTGATTCATTTTTGAAGACTGCCCACAAGTATGTCCAGCTGATTGCGGTCAGGAGCGTTTACCTAATGGATGTCTGAAATGTGACTGTAATGTCGGACCGTGGTTCCCAGTTCATCCACCACCTCCAAAAAGAGGTTAGTTGATCGTAAACTTACTCGGGAATTTGTATTCTTTTAATTTTATTCATTTTTAAAGACTGCCCACAAGTATGTCCAGCTGATTGTGGTCAAATCCGATTGTCCAATGGCTGCCTCAAATGCGAATGCGATAACGTAGGACCTTGGTTTGGCAAATACCCAACACCGCAGCCTCCACGCCGTGGTAAGTTAATAAACAGACTTTTTTAATCACTAAACAAATATTTATATTCAATGAATTTCACATTTTAGATTGTGTTAAAGTATGTCCTCAAGACTGTGGACAGGTAGAAAAATCTGATGGCTGCTTGGAATGTGTTTGTGGCGAGTTGTGGTTCCAAACCCCACCGCCAATACCAATGCCTTAAAAGAAATAAGAATCAAAATCAATTCATTCATGCTATGAATAAATAAACAAATTTCAAACAAAATGCAAATAATTAGATGTTAATGTTATTCTGACACAATTACTGATAAAATTGACTTTTGGCCTTCACTTTCATAAGTTAAAAAGTTAAATAACAAACACTAAATAAATCATTCGCTCTGACAACCCTAACCTTCAAAAACAAAATTGCAACACCAAATATATATTCTAAAAGGAAAACATATATATAGGAAATGTAAAAATCAAAACTTAGTTTTGATAGCAATTCAATAAAACAAAATTTAAAAAAAAATCTCATTTTATTTTCCTGGAAACTTCAATCTTTTTAATTAAACTTTAAGTTTAAAAAGAAAAAAACAGCAGATTAATTATTCCATGAAATTTAATTATTGTCAAGGTTTCCTTTGTTAGGTTATGTGCATGTGACATAACAAAAAAAATTTAAAAAAAAAAAGTACAAAAAAGTTGTTTTGAGAGCATATAAAAGACCACTTCACCTGCATCTGCCAAACTTTCAGATTGTCGAGATAAAACAAAATGTCTTTTAAATTTGCTGTCCTCATTTTCGCTGTATTTTTTTTAATGGGCCTTGATGAAGGTAAGAAATTTATTCAGTTTTTGGTACCGTATTATTAGCTTATTCCAATGAACTAATAACTTAAAATTCAATTTAAACTAGGTCGTGGGATGAGGATGACTGAAACCGGAATCGGAAGACCTGTTACTCTGCCTTGCTCCGTGAGTAGTTTTTAAATAATTATTTATAAAATGTTGTTACCTTATATTGGTTATATTAATAGCAAATCCGTTGCTCAGACGACATGGAATGTGTTGACACTCCTCAAACTAGCTGCGCAGGAAATGTGGATCCATGCCCTCCTTCAGGAATGTGCGTTTTCAAAAACCAAGATGAAAATGCAAATAAAGATGTTGCTGCTTAAATTTCCGAAAATGCGTACGGTTCATGTAATATAATGCAATAAATAATTAGATACATTTTAATATAATACCAAGAATACATGCATGTACTTGTAATAAAATTTAGTAAAATAAAAATCATAGAAAATATATAACAAAAATGAAAAATATTTAAAGATTGGAATTGTACAAAATATGCTCCAGTTTTATTTAAACGGCTAGCTACAGTATAAATATTTACTTGTAAAGTGCACTTCAAGCATCGACTGCTAGCAAACAGGTATAAATGATTGAGTTTATTAACCCCTGAGTGCCGGGATGGATGGATGGAGTGCAGTTTATATCGGTAAATGGTATGCAAAGTAAATAATGATGTGTCGTTAATTTCTTATACTACCGTACAAAGAACTGTAGTGACAACATTGCTGGTGAACATATAACATGGATATTATAAATGACGACAACAACATTTTCAACAAATAATCCCGGTATTTCTAAAAAATGGATCGCGGGATCCCGAGATTGCAATCCCTAGTTGTAGCAGTAAGCTTGGTCATGTGACTAGAAAACAATAAAAGCAGCGTAGCAACTTTGAAGAATTCACTAAAAAATATTGTGAAACTAATTTCTAGAACAAATTTTTTCACAATACAATCTTCTCAATACCTGACATATATTGTATGGCCATTAAGTGAATAAACTCTAACTTTTAGAATAGAATAGATATTACTTTCTACATTATTTGTATTATACGTACAGTACTATTATACTGGTTCATATTCTTCCAGGAAACTTTTCCTATTTGTGTAGCCTTTAGCACAAAAGGCCTGTTAACATCAAAGTTAAGTAATACCTGGAATTACTACAAGTAATTGATGTATATTTTCCTGTTTAAACATAATCCACATGTTTATTTTTTGCGTTACAATGCTACATAAAAAATTAGTTTGAGGAACAAAAAAGATTACATAATTGTACTATTGATTTGTGATTGCATTGAAGATGAGTTCTTCATCCGAGTAAATTTGCGACAAAAATGATAACTTAATTGCGTTCTCATATGAACATTGCAATTGTAAATAAGGAACAAAAAAAGACCTTGAAGGGCATTTAAAACGTCTGGTGCAATCCAGTAAATAGGCTTGTCTTTTAGTGGTATCAAAGCCCATTCAAAAACTTGTAAAATCCAACAAGTACCTGCAACGACTAATAGTTTCATGTACATTCGTAGCCTGAAATTAAAAATAAAAATAAAAATACCGTAAAATTTAAATAAAATAATACTCGTTAATAATTGCTATATGTTACCGTACATTTGGGAGTAAATTCTGTGATTAGCCAATGCGATACCCTTGCTTAATGCTCTCAGATTGCAGCAAGTCATTACGAAAAGAACAATATTAATAAATAAAGTTGCACTTGTACTACCGAAGAAAAAAATCACTTGAGCACTATTTTCATACATCGACAATAAACACCTGACTTTGTAACCAGGTAGAATTGGAACTTTGACGTAAATAAGCAAATTTGAAATTATTATAATTACTGCAGGCACACCCCATCCGTAGAGTGACTGACAAGCGTACTTCAAACGTGATGCTCGTAGTGATTCTGTGAAGATGCGTTGCGGATGAAACCGTCTCCACACATCAAAAGTGAGAACATTTAGCCAACAAAAAGCCGCTCGCAAACTGTACTGACCCCATATTGCCAAAATGTAACACACCGGTCTACTAAAATGTGGTCCTACTTGATATAATAGCACCAAAATGTAGAACAATAACAAAGATACTAAATGCCACAAAAGGGGCCGAGAATCGTAAACAGAATTTATAGATGGCAATATCCAATAGAAAAAAATTGAGAGAATTAATGCAGTGATAGACAATATCCAAGGCACAATATACAGTAGATCTACATAATAAAATGGCGGTCGAACATCTTCTGGAATGCAAACATATGCGATGTAGTTGGACTCATTGTTTAGTCTATATTCGCCAAATGGATAAGATAAGTTGTGCGGCAGGTAAAGTAGAGTGTCGTTGTCAATGAAGATGTAATCAGTTGCTGAGTACAATTTCCATTGTATACATTGTGGATATTGCTGCATAGCTGTATAAACCGCGCAGAATGAGTTTCATTACTGTTGTCAACGGATTTCCTTGAATACACAGTATAAAAACCATTTTTTCTTTATCAATGAAGTGTGTCTAATAAGTCTGCTTTCAAAATATGGAGAAATATTGTGCTTCTTTTTAAGGTCATTTATTACGTACGGCATGTGATTATTTATTGAGAAATGATACGATGTGCTGAAATATCATTTTATAGAGAATTTTTTATCTCTGGATAAAAAAAAAGAACCTGAAGCTGTCATTTTTTGTTCTTTCCATTAGTAAATGCATGACAGGAATAAATTTACCTCTTATTACCAGATGTTATTATGTGTATTTATTATCAAAATATTTCATTCAATGCAAGAATGCATTTTATTATGATCATTTGACATTATCCAGACATAAATACATCATTATTGATGCAGTTTTCGACCTAATAAAATAATCACACAAATTAATGAAAAATTATTCGAATTTTATTTATCAATTTGTGGACGGCAAACGTCAGTTGATGAATCGTGAATATAACCAGTTGGGCAGTTTAAAAGTTTGAGAATACTAAATAGCCTCACTTGTACTAAAAGTAGGTCAGAGCAGATTAAGTAATGTAGTAGTTTTACAAAATTGTGACTTACCGTATATTTGTTTTGTTGTAAAAGTCGAAGTTGTTGTTGCTTCGTCATTAGTTGCCATTGAATTCTCTAATAATTTGTATTTTAGAAAAATTATAGACAAAATTAAAAATATATCAGAGCAGATATGTAATGTAATAGTTTTACAAAATTGTCACTTACCAGCTATTTGTTTTGTTGTAAAAGTCGAATGAGTTGTTGCTTCGTCATTAGTTGCCATTGAATGCTCTAATAATTCACAGTTCAGAAAATCCACAGACAAAATTAACATACAAAAACTGAATATCAAGATTTGATTCATGACGTATACAAATGGCTGACTTTTTTTTACGCAGCACACAAAATAGCAACTTTTTTTAAAACTTTTTAAGTGTTTTTTAAAGTAAAAAAAAAATAAATAAATAAATAAAAAAAAACCAAGTCATTAAAATGTACTTGTGAAATGAAATCTTATGTATGCGTGGAGGTCAAGGTATTTTACCTTCCTTTTGAACGTGCTTTTTATTAGTATTTACAATTATAAATTCATTCGTGACAAGTTTTCAAAATAACATACCTTAGTTAAAGTACGGTACAGTAGTATCAATTAAAATTTTAATTTCTTGTTTTTAGAGTTGAAAAGAAATTAATTAGGATTTTATAAAATTTACACATTTACAAATTCAGCTGTTAATCACTTTTTCTTGTTGTCTTGAAGTGGACGACAAGCTTGAGCTCTATTTGACGAGTCAAAAATGTAACCGGGAGGACATTTTTCTTTCAGTGGTGCCATCACGTACGGATACATGAAATTTTTATGGAAGTCATCAGACAGTGGTCCTATAAATAAAGAAAATGTCTGTGTAAAAGAATGTTATGCCAAAAATGTGTTTCTTTGATTGTATAGGTAATTGAGAGTGCCAAAAGATGCCGCCGGGATTGACAGGGATACTAGAAAATTACTGACCTGTTGTTACTTCCACATGAGTTTGCATTTTCTGAATACTCAGTGCCAATAAAATAATTATAAATCCTACCAAAACCGCCATTATTTTATACTAAGTTTGTGGCAGCTTCTCCACGCAACAAAGGGAAAATAATAAAGTTCTTTATACAAAAACAATCAAAAATTAAAATGTTAATATCGACCTTTAAAAAGTTAAGCATCTAGAAAATGAAATGTACAACCTTTCAAAATATGTTGTGAAATACTACCGGTATTTAGAAATGTAAGTGCAATCTAAAACCCAAAAATATTACATTTTTTTGGCTAACTCACAGCACATCGAGAACGTATTACTTATTAGGCTCTGATTTGTGCCTGTTTTTCGGCTATTTTTATTGATTCAGCAGAATCTAATGTCAAAGAAAATAAATTAATAATCAATTTTAAAAAACTAAGAAAGAGACAAGTGATGTCATTTGATGAGCTTAGTTTTTTCCACAAAATTATTTTGTTTGATTTCTTCCAGCATCCACTTTAAACCAATTTAAATTGCAAATTTTGTATCCTCACTGATAAGATGTTATACAATTTTGTTTTGTACGAAAATTTTTAAATAACGTAGAAATAGAATCAAGTTTCCATTAAATAGTTGAAGGATTCAGGATGTTCATCTATTTTTATCAGATGCAAACATTTAACTAATTTTTACTTTTGTCAGTAAACTACTATAAAATGTCAAATGTTTTTAACAAAGTTAAAATAAAATAAATAAACAATAAATAACTTTTTATAATGAGCCCCAGCACAGCTCAGCAAACACATAAAATATAAATATTACAAAGTACAGGATACAAATTTCTCTTAAATAAGAGATCTAGTTTTTTACATTGTGCGTATAATTCCGTTTAAAATTTATACTAAACAGTTTCTACAGTAATCTGCATTTTCTTCTGTTGCCTTCTGATCGGCGACAAATTCCAACAGTGTCATCATAAATACATCCCGCCGAGCACTTTCGACTAATACCGTTACCAGGTATGATCGCTCTAAAATTTACTGCCAAAGTGTCATTTTCTGAAATTTCTATCCCATTTTCATTTTCAATGGTATACTGGTACTCGTAGCTTGAAGAAGTATTGGTCGTATTTTCTGCACAAAATAGCTTAATGATGACTAATATTCCGAAAGATATGACAAAAAACCTGTAGATTCTATCCATATGATTCATAACTTCAAAAGTGTTATCTGGAATAAGAAAGAGTACCAAATAAAGTCAGACAGTCATTTAAGCTGATTATAATTCATAATGCTGATAAAAAGAACTTACCAAGTAATCAGGAATGTCTAATAATCCTCCGAAGGTACGATAAGCTTATGATAGATTTTCAGGTTTAAATAGGTATCAAGATGGTATCGTTTGTGAATGCGTAATAACCTCAACTCTTACGTAATCAACGTCAGACGAAAAAAATAAAAGAAATTAGTCCTTGAAAACATCCAATGAGGTACAGAAGCCTGCAGCTCTGTGCACTTTTCTCTGAAAAGTATGAGTGCAAGGAAACTCTACCCATGTTTATTATTAAATTACGATGTTAAAATTAATCTTAATTAGTACATATTTTTTAAAAATTCTGCATCTGATTAGGGTAAACAGCAAAGTTCAATTGAAATTAGAGAAGGGTTCCAGAGCAGAAATTTCTAATTAGGCTATCTAAATGTTTCACGAAATATTTGTTTTGTAAATAAACCAGCAGTAATTTAAAAATTCAAAGAGTAGAAGTAGAAATTTGAAAGTTGACAAATGGCATGGCATTAGAAATTTCTCGTGAGTCATTTCAGGAAGTATTTTAGCATTTCATTATGAACAAACACTTTCACACATGTATAATCAATTTTCTTTAATTCATTTGCACATTGAATTCTATAAATTATATCTTGCAATATGTATCATGTCATGGTCATGTCATATTACTTACTCATTGATGTACTATTCATTGTCAGTCCACTTTTAATGATTCCAGGATCCACAAAGCCGCACCGGGTTCAATAATCTTCCAGTTTCACCTGACTGTATTGCATTTTTCGTAGGAAATCAAAATAAATAATGCAATTAACACTTCGTTCCGTCATCACAATGAACCAGGGTTACAAAATGGTTACAGCACTTTCGAGTGTTCATGTATTGCTCATGCATTTTTATTCATGGTGCTTTCTAAGAAAAGCTTGTGTAGTAAAAATTAAAATTTACAAGAGAAAAATTTTAAAAGAGTTAAGGTTTTTGTTTATTTAGTCATAACCTTGACTTGAAATAATTGAGGTCAAATACCCTGCATAACTCTAAGAACGGACACAAGGGTAGCGAGTACTTTTTTTAAGCTGGCAAAAGGATGTACAAATGTGTTGCTGTTGCCATGAAACTTAAATTCTTCTTAATTTTCTACTTTAAAATTGCAAATTACTTTCCCCTTGATCTTGAAATATTTGCTTAAGGTAGGTACACAACATTCATTTTACAACATCTCATGAAGTACAGTACCACCTGTGAAGTTAGTTACGTAATTTTAATTCTTATTTGTGAATGGCAAACCCAAATAAATGTATTTCATCTAATCTTAATTTCCAAATTACGAATTTTTCCATATAAAAACAGAAAGTATCTGCATTTAATTATTGCATTTATTTGTCATCATTAAAATTTAAAAAATATTCAAATATTCAATTGATTACAGGTCTGCATACTTTGCTGGCATCATCAAGCCGAGTCCCCGAAGGACACTTGGTATTAACAATAGACCAGAAGAAAATTGGTGGTTTATCACTCTTCAAGTTTACGTCATCACCTAAAATGTTTTCAAAAAAAATAAAAATATATAATTACCGGAATTAATGGAAATAATTGTTTTTGTTTACCAGCAGCAATTTTACTATCCTTCCTGTGATCACCTGACACAATTAGTGCGTTAATAAACAAAAGCACTAATAAAAAACTCATTTTGAAAATTTCCTGTGTGACAAAAAAAATGTGATTAACTACACTCGAATGACGACTCCGTGTGATCACATAAAATTCAATATCAAGTGTATTAATACTTTAAATAAATGACGTACTAATGTTTGTACATACACCTGTTTGAACACGGATTAATTTGTTTTGCAGAAAAGTGAACTACACTAATCATAAAAACATAAAAAGCTCATAACTTGCTCTGTCTCATTTTAAAATTTTACATTTCTAGAAAATAAAATTAAATGGAAATCACACGTTCGAAGTATTAAATCGAGTCTGTGAAAATATTATATTTCTTCGAATATTACCCAGCCTAATTTGCTTTGACAAAAAAAAGCTTTCTGAGAATTAGTAGGATTATAAAAGAAGAACAATACATTAAAAATTTCTAAATTTCCAATAAAACTTGTAAAATTAAAATTTAAAAAAATTTATTCATTTACCGAACCCAACAAAATAAAACTGGTTTTAACAAGAAATTTAAAAAAAAATTGATTTCAAAACTTAATTTTTCTTCTTTTTTTTTTTTTATAATAGAAGCTTAATATTTTATGCATTTAACATGGACAAATATCATTAAACAAAAAATACCAGCAACAACAATAACTATTTTTTTATAACTAGAATAAATTCAGAAGCCGAGTTAAAAAAAAATCTTCCAAAGAGAAGATAGAATTAAAGATTGTTTATCTTTAGAGTCAATAATTTTAATGACCCAATTTGAAATCGTTCTTTATCAGTAGCAAACTCCATATTTAATTTTTTTTTTGCCCCTATACTTGCGCAAAAAAAATTAGTATAAGAAATTTTATTTCTTAAATTCAATACATTTCACAACTGAGTCCACCATATTATGCATACTTAGGCAGATTAAAAAATAAACTATTAAAATTACAACAAAACATATCTTTATTTTTTGTAAAACCATTAATTAGTTTCCTCCTGAGAAATTGGCAACACTGCATTAGTACAAAGAGGTCTGTCGGTTAACTGTACTTCCATTTCATCCAAAGCTCTCATTGTATTCAAATCGCACCTTAAAGGATTGCCTAAAAAAATTCATTTATGTTTAATTGCCACTCGGTTTATTCTTTAAATCAACCTCAAATTTACCTTGCAAATGCAGTATTTTTAAGGGAAATTGTGTAAACCTGTCAAATGTGGTCAATAAATTAAAAGTGACATCTAGTTCTTGCAATGAAGGGAAAGAATCGAATAAGTTATCGGGTAATGAAATTAATTTGTTTCCAGATAAAGAGAGGTACTTTAATGTAGGAAGCCTGAGCTGAAACATAAAAAAAAATTATTAACACACAACAAGACATTTTTTCCTTCCAAAGAATTCAAAATATTCACCTGTGTAATATAAATTGGAGATTCCAACTTATTCCGAGATAAATCCAAAGTGACCAAACTTGCCAGCGGCGATAAGGCGTCAGCTGGGAATTGCACGAAAGCGTTATCTGATAAATTCAGCCTTGTAATGCCAGGTGTTTTCTCAAAAGCATCCACGAGTACATTCTCCATGCCATTTTCCGACAAATCGATGTCATTTAACATGGGCAAATCGCCCAAATAAGCCAAATGTGTAATTTGATTGCGTGCAAGTCCGATATCCCTCAAATCCGGCATGAAATGAAACACGTCTTCGACAGAGCGAATTTTATTGTTGTTCAGCATAAGTTCCCTCAATTTGGTCAATCCATCAAACGCACCTTCAATCATCTCCAATTGATTGTTGGTGAGTATGAGTTTGCGCAGCGACGGCAACGATTTAAACTGATGCATCTCCAGCGTGTGTAATTTGTTATTTGATAACAAAAGCCACTCCAATAGAGGCAAATCGGCAACAACATTGTCCAATGACTCCAGTTGATTCTTAGCTAAAGCTAAATGCAATAATGATGGTGGAAAAGAACCTGTTTCGATTTGATCGATAATGTTTTCAGATAAACTCAAGTAGCGTAAATTTATAAGCGAGATTAAATCCTCATTTGACACAGATCCGATCCGATTACCCGCAAAACTGAGTAACTTGAGATCGACTAAACGACGCAACGATGCAGCAGGAATGGAATACAATAAATTGTCCTGCAGTGCAAGAGCCTCCAAATTCTCAAGTCCGATAAAAGCATCCGATGTGATGTTGGTCAAATTACTCGCATTGATTTGCAAGCTCTGTGCGCGCAAACCACCAAATGCCCTGGAATGCAGCCATGGAATGTTACTGTCGACAATGCGTATCCAAGGTAAGTTATCCGACTTGGCGCGCGGTATGGCGGCTGACAATGTCGAGACATTTCGCACGGACGAGCAAACGACGTACGAGCGGGTTTGATGGCGGTGGCAGGTGCACGGCGGCAATGCTGGACAAATCTTCATGACTGCTATGACGAAGGTTAGTAGAGTGAAGAGCAGGCAAAATATGAGGAGCTTCATGGTGGCGTAGCAGAGAAAAATTCAAGTCGGTATGCATGTATTGTCAACCACCCGTGCATAGGGGTCTGACCGAGCTGATCTGGCTGGTCCCGGTTATGTCCAAAGCAGAGACACATAAAGTCGACACCGAGTCTATTGATAAATGGTCACTAGTTTTGAGTGGCTACTTGACCCCTGTCTCTTGACAGTGGGGCGCGAAATTTTTTAACATTAGTTGGTAGAGACCGGCGCCTTGGGGTCGTTGCTAGCCCTGGTATCGAGCAAGAAAGATGAGATGAGAAGCAAGGTTCGATTTTGGAGATATCAAATATAATCGATACCTCGTTCAGTTTGGCCTTGAACTCTGGCGCGCGAGTACAAAGAGGAAAATAAATGAGGGAAACAATTTCGTCTCATCAATCAAATTGCTCGATCATCGTTATGTAATCATCGAAATATTTAAAAAAAATAAAATAAAAAACAAGAGTGTTATGAATAATTTTTATTTGTTTTTAGGGCATTTTATACATTACTCTCTATTTTTTATTTTTTATTTATTTTTTTTATTTGCTCATTCATAAAAACTGACAGGGTTCCATTAATAAATAAAATTGGGGAAATCATATTGGTTCCAAGTCGTGGAATCTGATAGCAGTTAGAGTTTGATATTTCATTCCATAAAACGTGACCAGAGAGTATAGTATTTAAGGAATTGTAATATTGCATTGTAATTTGATATATATTCCAGCATTAAAAATTGTCAATTTACATTGACATTTACATTTACATTCATAATGTAAAAGGAATGTTTAAATGAAAAACAGGAAACATCATAACGTTTTCTAGAAATTAAAACATTCCAGAAATTTTTGTAATGCATCTTGTTTATCAACCCAAAGTCTAAATATTCATGTTGTGTTATGTCTACTTTTAATTTCATTACTAAGAATACCAAGTTATAAAACAACCCTGTTTTTATTCATGAATATGTCATAAATTGTACAGGCTATCATTCTCTCTCAATAATTAATTCTTATTGGAATCTTCCCGTAACTGCAGTGCACGGTTGAAAATAATCTACAAGCCAAAGTTTTATTCTAATTTATAATTTTTTTATACTAATTTTGGTTTAATCACCTTCGTATCGGAAGAATCCAAATCTACACAGAAATAACCAACTCTCTCGAATTGGAACTTGTCCAAAACTTTGACGTTTTGCAAATGTCTGTCTGCGTAAGCGTTATTTATAATATTTAAAGAATCCTAGAATAAATCATTTCAGTGGTAATTCAGGTTCCAATGATTAGCACTTGAGATAAAACAACAAAAAAAAAATGAAAAAAATGAAATGAATTACCTTTCGACAGTCAGATAAAAACCCGTTTGGCACTTCATTCGAATCTTCTGGATTTTTATGATGAAATCTAATAATTAAGAAAAAAATAATTAAAAAAAGTCAATAAGTTTTCCCTAGTAAGTATTATATAACTTACAATCTATCGTAGAGTCGAATTTCACAAGGCATTGGATTCGAAACCCAATGAATATAAGCTTTTACTTTTACATCTGACGGTAATTCAGCTTGCTTACAACAAGTAACACGAAGTTCGGATATTTCACAACAAACACTTCTAACAACTTCTTTTAAAAACAGAACTAAACCAGCGTAGCGTAATCCCACTCCTTGATTTCGTGAAAGACGACGGTAACTGGAATCAGCTACCTATTAACAAAAAAAAATATTTAATTTTTAGTTCTTATGACGAGCAACCAGAATTATTTACCTCGCGAAAATCATTTTCTTCTATGTAAATTACTTTTCCCATTGCAACTTTATGACTACCACGATCCTTCTCATTGGGGAAATCAGGCACCTCAATTTCTGTTGGCATATTGGATGGAAGATTAACAATAACTACTTTTAAAGGATTCAGAACCACCATAGACCTATAAAAAAATTCAACATATTAACTACAAAATCAATATAAATGTAAAAATCGTAACAAGACCTCGGAGCACTTTTATCCAACACATTTCGTACACAAGACTCAAGCATACTCGGTTCAACTATCGAATTAGCTGTTGAAACCCCAACCTAACACAAATGAACTAAAGATTAATAATAAATTCCATAAAAAAATCATTAGTTAGCTACAAACCATAGCACAGAAAGTGTTAATTGCTTCTGCAGGAAAACCACGCCGTCTGAGAGCCGATAACGTAAACAGTCTGGGATCATTCCAGTCATCAACTACTTTTTCATCAATTAATTTCGATATTTTTCTTTTAGATACAATTGTATATTCCATTTTGAGTCTCCCATATTCCCACTGCACTGGGCAGTATATGCCCAGTGCATTGCATAACCAGTAATAAGAAGATCGTCTAAAAAACATTAAAAAAATTACGAAAGTTGTATTACTAAAGTAGTCAGCACACCAACCTAGATCTGAACTCCGTTGTACATAACGAATGTGTGATGTTCTCTATAGAATCACAAAGGCAATGTGCGTAGTCGTACGTCGGATAGATACACCATTTGTTACCGGTTCTAGGATGTGGCATAAATTTAATTCGGTATGCGACTGGATCTTTTTTTCCTTCTTCCATTACCATCTTCATTCGTAAAGTTGCTTCACCTTCGTCAAATTTTCCATTTTTCATATCCTGACGGTTTTTTTTTATAAATTAAATAAATATTTTATGTAAATTCAAAGTTTAATAATATCTACCTCAAATAATTGGAATGATTCTTCAGTTGGACGCTCTCTCCAAGGAGAATCAGGTACGTCAAAACCTTTCAGATCATCGGCCTGTTGATGGCAGACGTAAGCATGACCCTTACAGATGAGCTCGCGTGCCCACACGTAGAGCTGGTCAAAATAATCCGACGAATGCGTGATGACATTGGTTGAATAGCCTAACCATTCTACCATTTCTTTAATTCCTTTGAAAAATTTTTCCTCCTCTTTTTCTGGATTTGTATCGTCGTAACGTAAAATACAGTCACCATCATGCGCCTAGTCGAGTAGTAAGTTGTTTAATATGAAAACTGAGCAATGTGCTTAGTGACACCAACCATTGCATAACCAAAATTTATGTTAATTGCTTTAGCATGACCAACATGAAGAATTCCATTCGGCTCAGGCGGAAAACGTGTTCGAACACGACCTTTAGTTTCCTTTAAATGTTTTTCTAACAAATTCATCGTGTTTGGCGTTGAAATATAATTTTCAGTTTTGTAATTTTCGCCCGGTTTATGAAAATGAACTTTGGTTTTCATCAGTTGTCCTATTGAAAGCGCACCCGATGAAGCTAAAATTAATTTTAAATTAAAAATTGCCATAAAATTTTTAGTTTAAAAACCAACTTCTTTTTGCATCTTCTGTTTGCTCCGATTTCGTCTCATTTACGGGCGGTTTAATTTTGATTGGCTTTATTTTCGCCAGATCTTCATCGGTTTTCGCACCCAGCAAATCTAGCACTTGTATATCCACTTCATTTTTAAGATTTTTACCATCGGCAAACTTAAGCGATTTCTTCAATTCACCTGAAAGAAATAATTGAATAAATTCTAATATTAATTATTCTTTACAATTATTTACCCAAAATTGCTCCAACATTGTATCGATATCTCTGATTTATCAATCCATCCCTGTGTTTTTGTAAAGTATCTTTTACAACTTTTTCAATTTGCTCCGGTGTTACTACAACTCCAACTCCGCAAGCGTTTTCAAATGCTGAAACGTCAACATTTTCATCCCCAGATAAAGACAAGTAATCTATAGCAGCTGTAAAAAAAAATTAATTTGAAGAACTGTCGTAATGCGAATTGTTACAACCTTGTAAGCGCAGTTCATTGAATATTTTATTTTCACAACAATACTTCACCAATAAAGGCACAAAATGATTGAATTTCGGTTTTAATTTCGTCGCTATATGATACAGGAGGAGTCCAGTAGGCTTAGAAATTTTATCCGTTGCACAGTATTTGCTGGCCTAAAAAAAATTGAACAAACAGATATTTCAAAATTGCCACACGATGATGTAACTTTGCCGAAAGTTACGTAGATAGAGAACAAAGTAGTTAAGAATTTCAAAAAGTTCAATTATTCTTACTTCATCTATAGCATGTTTCAACTGACGACTAATTGCTTCATTTTTAATTGTATCTTTAGCTTTATCTTCGCTTAAACCAATGCCGGTGAACAGAGAAATCATTGCTTCAGCCTCCATCTTGATTTTGGCTCGGGTTTCTCGAAAAGCTGAAATTGTTGACAATTTTTTTACTGTTTCTACGGTTTCTACCATACGAGCTTCCGTCCAGAAGTAATTAATTAAAATATAAAATTCTACAAAGAATTATTGCTCTAAGATCTTATTTTAAGCATCTTCATTTTTTGTTTCAGTGGAAAATTATACTAAAGACGAAGTTAATGGTATATAAACATATTCAGCATACGGTATAACTAAGAGACTTCTAGCTATTTACATGACGCTATTTACAACAGATTCAATAAAAAATATTCAATTTTATGACGTAAATGAATTTATTTCCACAGAAAACGTTAGGTACAATAAATCCCTGGTGTTAATTAATAGTTAATCAGCCGCAGACCAAGGAATGTTGAACAATTGTTTTGGCAATTGGGTGCAATGAGTTGAATTAAAATCTATAAAATGTTTACTAGCCTGAAACAATAAAATCAATTTAATAATTAAAAAAAAAAAACTTCAAAATCTCACCAGAAAAATTATTAATTGTGTTTTCGTTTCATTGCTTAAATTTTTCCCCAACGTGGATGGAAAATTGCGTCCATTTCCACTAAAATACTCGTGCAAAATGGCAGTGCACACATCATCTCTCACATCAAATTTGATCGCTAAAGCACCTAGAAAATAATAAATAAATCAAATCCAACTTATATACTCAAGAACAAAATATCGTGTCCCCCTACTTCGTTGCACTCGATCACTCATAAGCCAAGCTCTAAGAGCTTCATCAGCGCCTCCATTTACCATTTCAGGATACCTGCAATAGATTTTCATTAAATGAACTTTTTAAAACCAAATATCAAAATTCACCTGCATTTCAAAAATATGTACAACAAGTTGTTGCCACGGTTTGATCGCATTGAAGGTGGATTACTGCAAAAAAAAATATTTGCCTCCTTTTATTAATTAAAATTTTATCACAATCTAACACACTCGGTCGAAATCATTTCATCATCCGTTCGTCGAATAAATAACACACGACCAGGATACCTATGCAGAAATAATATTGTTTTTATATGTCTAGTTTATTTATTTCGAATTTTTCTTACTGGCAAATCTGCTCGGCAATATTTAAATTCATGTGATCTTTAACAGTCCGACTAACTATTGATGCTAAAACTGGTGGCATTTTGGCTACAGCGAGTGGTTCCAAGTCATCAAATGTCGCATCTAAAACCTAAAAAATAACAATTTAGTTCATTATCAGAACCTATTATCACGATACTTACTACTGCATGAACATCTGGGTAAGACATTGCTGCATAGCTTGCAGTGTAGCCGCCAATAGACCAGGCAAACAAAATAATATCCGATGGTTGAAATCCAAGTTTGTTTATAGCAAATTGCATGACGCAGTCAATCGCCTCTCGTTCTTGATTTGGATATGGGACACCCTAAAAACCAATCCTTGTTAAATTTAATTTCTATTTATTAAAAATTTATTAAACATTTACTCACCGTACTCCCGCCAAACCCTGGATGATTCCATCCAAGTACAGAGTATCCAAGCTCCAAAACTGTCTGCATAATACCAACCTCGTAAAATCCCGCATTTCCTTCGGAACAAATAACCTGGCGTTGAAAAGCAAAATAAATGAATGATATCGAGTAAATTAAGGTACATAAGATTGTCTTCCGTACTAATTTATTTCCTTTTGGATAAGTGGGCTTAGAACGATGATCAACAAACATGGTTTCAACTTCGTGTCTTTCTTGAGTTAATAGTTTATATCTGACTCCACCTTGTCGAACCAAAGCCGCTCTCCCATCTATTAAAACAGCGCCTTCAAAAATAAAAACAATGTATATTAAGTATGAAATTAATATTTTAATTATATTTACTCATAGCAGATTGGAGCAGGCCAACCGATCCAGGGTACACCATTTTGCAACCTATCGTATGTGCAAAAATATAACTAAAATAGAGAATTCGTTGTTATTATAATTATTGGTTCTGAAATTATTGATAATTTATAAACTACCTTAAAATGTAAATGGGAAAAGTTACAATTCTTTCAGACATAGATCTGTCATGATTTGTATTGTCTACATTTGGTACAGAATTGTGTGAGCTGTATTCTACAGGCCAAGCATTGAATTCAAAATCAAATTTCATTAATGGTCGCTAAAATAATTTTAAAAAAATTATAAACCCAAAATAATTAAATAATTGCTATTACTTTTGTTTCAAAATTTAAATGTCTTTTAAAATTATCCAACTCGGTAAGAAATGACAAATAATCACGATTTGCCAATCGCCCAATACCTAAAAATCCAAATAAAACATCAGTCACAAATACAATCGTACAAAATATAAAATATAAAATACCACGTATACAAGTAGCTGCTAAAACAAGAATACCAATTGCAGAAACAAATCTAAAAATACTGTTCAATCCATCGTACATAAAATAACCTGAAAACAGGGTACCGTAATTATCATTAGGAAAGAAAAAAATTGTTAATATTTTTATTTCCTTACCACGGCGATAGAGAACAACTGCAATAATCGGCGAGGAATAAAATCCTAGTGAGTATATCCATGACAGCTACAAAAAAATGACTTAATAAATCATCAAGGAAGTAAAATTATCAAATATAATCAGAATCAGAATTTATCTTTGTTTTTTAGTCCTAAAACTAGACTTACGGTTTTGATAACTTGATCGCCACATTTTTCAATTACATTCGGTTCATATAATTTCCCAGATTCCTACGTAATAAAAAAATATTTATTTAGATTTAGTTTTGTTTGTTTACGTTTTGGTCGTTTTGGTAATACCTCCGATTCTAACTGATTTATTCGAAACAGTCTCGGTCCAGTGATGCACTTGTAAAGTAGTGAAACCATTTCATTTACATCTAGAAACTTAGAAAGCAATACTATTAACCGAATAAAATATATTATGTTCTATTTTTACTTAGGTCGGCAAGGTCAAACGAATTAGTTTACCTTCTCCCTTGACTGCAGATGCGACACTAATACAGAATCGATTCGATAATCGATACGATACGCGAGTGTTGTATCGGTTTGGGAGCCAAGATCGAGTCGAATCGATAATTATGTAAAACAACATATAAATAGCTCATTTTAGCACATCACTTCTTGACATTTAAATACTCAATTTTAAAATTTGTTTTTTATTTAACAAATAATACATTACGAAAGCACATTTATTTTATATAATTATACATCTCAGAAAAATTTAATAAAAAAAATTTAAATCACATAATTTTTATCGGTGAAATGACATTTCCTCGCACTTTGTAAATAATCTTTTAATATGGTATGTTTTACATTTTACGCAAATCTGTTTTCAGGAAGCGTCTCAAGTACATAATCGACCAGTTTCTCAATTTCTTTACATCCTGTTTTACTGAACACTCCTAAATCAAGTGGCAAATAAACCACTTCATCGGTTATGTGGTCGATAACTTTCCCTGAAGCATGACGATTTTGCCGTTTCAACTCGTCAATAACGCACAGTTTTACATGTTGCCGTTCCAAGGGCAAAAACGGAATAAAATGATCAATCAGATTTGAATCTATAAGGCTACTATGCTTAAGCCCACCTAACAAATCAGACAAAAACCACATTATTAACCAAATTAATATCTAAATTAGAAAAGCAAACACCTTTCTCATTGAAAGCATCTAACGTTAAAGCGGAATTAAAATCTTTAAGCTTAAGTTCTTCCCGTTTTCTTCCTGCTTTCCAATTTTGTAAAGCTATTTGCGTTATACCACTTCCACCAGCATTACTGAAATAAAAATAAATTTAATTTAAGACAAAAAATATCAATTACTAATTAAAAACCTTAAAAAATGAAGATTGCGTGCCTTGAATTAACGCCGTCAACATGTTGATGATAATCTAAATATGGTTTAATGGCATCAAATAATCCACGTGGCATTTTATCTACTTCATCAAAAATGAATAAAGATTGTTGACACTGACTGATATTTCCCTTAATCCAATTGACTAGATTATCCTGTAAAAATTCAATTTTATTGTGAGAAATTACTCAAACATATGCATAACATACTTACTTTGTACAAATTTATGCTATCCGCATGTGGAAAATGATGGGTGGCAATAAAAAGATGAACAAACTCACTATCGAAGCCATTATGATATAAATGATGCGCAATGATTTTGCTAACGAATGTTTTTCCTCCCCCTGTCCAACCATGAAAGGAAAGCACTAAAGGTTTTTGGGGATCAAATTTACGAACGTGCGCTTTTATAGACTTAATTACAACGTCTTTAACCAAATGTTGACCGTGCAGATAGTTGGTAATGTTTGCCATCATTCCTGCAGGAAAAAACAAATAGAATTAGTTGTTTAATAACTCAAATTTTTGAAAAATTATCTACTACCATTCAGATCTGGTGTTATCCATTTAGGTGTACAACACTCTACATAATTGCACTGCAAGGCTTGATAGCCAGCGTATATTCCCACCGCACCACCAACAGCTAATCCCCACGTTAAAGGATCAACAACTGCATTGGCTACGGGAAACACACACAATAATATTAACAACTTCGTTACAGCACCATTTATACGGGCTACACGCATTGTTAAGGGTTAAGAAATCTATAATTCATACAAAAAGTGAAGACCAAAGCACTTAAGACGCCATCGTGGTCAACGGGAATGCGAGAGAATGGGGAATTCCCTTTAACACATGCAGACGACAGGAGTGGATCACTTCGGGTTTCAACCTGTAATTAAAAAATTAATGTCGGAATATAAAACGTTACTATTCAAGAAACTACGTCAATTGTCTGTTGGTAAGCTGTCAACTAGGTTCGGTTGACATTAAAGTTGAAGAAAAAGTGAAAAACAAAAAAAACTTTAACTTCTTGACGTTGGATGGCGCTCAAAACTATTACCGGTCTGGATTTGATGCATTTAAAGACGACCCGATCCTGACGCTTTGCTAAATAATCTAAAAGAGATGGTTTTAAAATTTATTAGTTGTTTTCGGATTTTAGTATCCAATACACACAATTTGAGCAGTTCAGTTTGTATAATAAGTAGAGGTATTCGAACAGAAAATAGCGGTGGCGGGTATAGAATCACAAAATAAATTAATTAACTTTTCCAGTCATATTAATTAATTCACTAATATTATTTACAGCATAGCAAAATGGATAACCAGGCGGACGAAAAAAGATTCAACAGAGTCAATCGTTGCAGCAATTCCACAAGCACCATTTGATATTAATGATGACAGACTAGCGAGGATAAGAAAACGAAAACGTCCAGAAATTATCCCAACTCGTGGTGACAAAAATCTGCTTTACAACAACCAATTTGAAAAACTAGCAAATGCTGTCACACCTTTGCACAGTCTGAAGTATACGGATCAATTAAAACTGAAATTCAAGCAGATAAAAGAAATTTTAAGGGAATACAGCGCAAAACTCAAATTAGCCAAATCGCCTTTTAAGAAAAATGGAGCTGGTCTTCCGTGTTCATTGAAAGACATGATTCCATCGCCCGTAATAGATCATTACCGAAACAAGGATGAATTTAGAATTAAAAGGGGCCAAGATGGAAACATTAAGACAGTAGGTTTTCTCGTTGGAAACATGTCTGAAGGAAAGGCTGTTTGCATTAATCCAACTAACCTGATTAATATCAAACCTTCGCACTCGAAAATTGCCCTTTCGTTTCAAAATTATATACGGAAATCGCCGTTACCTGTGTGCGATTTATTCCACGATGGGGGACATTGGCGTGGGATTACCGTTAGATCTAATCTTCAAGGCGATCTGATGGGAATTGTTGTTATGCACCCGCAACAAATGTCGGAAGAAGATCTGGGTCGGGAGAAAAAACTTCTAACTGATTATTTCAAAAACGGCGATGGAGCTGATTGCAATTTTAAATCTTTGTTCTTTCAAGCATGGTGAGTTTCAACGTGATAACTTTGATTTTTATAACTCATATTACATACATTTTGTTATAGCCGACATTCGCGATGCACGAGTGAGAGTGCGTCGTTTCATTTACTTTTTGGTGAACAGCATTTATACGAAGAAATCTTAGGATTAAAGTTGAGAATTTCGCCAGATGCTTTTTTTCAAGTTAATACATTAGGAGCTGCGTGTTTATACAAAGCTATTCAGGAAATAAGCGAAATTGATGATAATACGGTTGTGCTAGACGTTTATTCGGGCATAGGTTATTGTTATAGATTTCTATCAAGTTTTGAAATTTAATTTTATCTAAATTTCATTGTAGGAACGATTGGACTTCTATTGGCGTCGCAAGCTCGCAGCGTGTTTGGTGTCGAATTGATAAAACAAGCTGTAGAGGATGCGACATTCAATGCACAATTAAACAACATTACAAATGCGTTTTTTCATAACGGCAAAGCGGAGAAAATTATACCAGAAATTGTACCGGAATTTGATTCGATGCACAAAGTAGTCGCCGTGGTCAATCCGGGAAGATCAGGATTACGTAAATGAATAACTACATAAAAATACATAAAACTAAAATTTAAAATTAAATAATTAACATTTATTTACATTTTAAATAGACCCAGCCGTTGTTAAAGCATTACGATCATGCGAACAAATTAAAAAGATAATTTATATAGCGTGTAATCCAAGAGGAGAACTTACCACTGCAAATATAATTAAGTATGACATTGAAATAACGGTGCGCGAACTTTTATGCTAATTATAATATATCTCTTTTCAAGTTTCGGTATGCCAAAAGGTGGAAAATGGCGCGGTCAACCGCTCGTTCCCAAATTAGCCGTGCCAATGGATATGTTCCCTCACACGGAACACTGCGAACTCGTTATTGTACTTGAAAGATGTAAAGCATAACATGACAGTCACAGTTTTAAAAAGTTCTAATTGTTAATGAGAAACTTAAATAAAAATATATAAAATTAATTTTAATAGTTTTTCATTTCTTTCCATAATTGTTTTGGCAGTACAACTTTAACTTCCTTAAAACCCCGTTCAGGGTCACTGTTTTCGGACCACTTTGCTATGTGATTAATCCCATGGTTTTGCATAAAATCCCAAACTGCTCTCGATGTAAAATCTTGCTCTTCCGAATCTTCAATATTCGATTCATGCATTTTATAATGAGGATGTGAACGGAATGGGAAATGTTTTTTGGGTAGCCAGGGAGGTTTAATGTAGTCGGGCAAGTGTTTGAACGGGTTTTTCAAATACGGGGGCATTTTCATGGGTAACCATTTTGTTCCTGTATTTTTTGGATGTTTTGAATGGTTTTCTTTGATTCGGGGTTTCCAGTTATGGTTGATGGGAAAGGATTGTCGTATCGGTTGTGCCGGAATGAAATTCGAGTCTTCGTTGTAATTGGCTTCCACATGGAATTTCAGCGGGTTGTTTCCCACGAATTCGTCGGGGAGCTGCTCGAATTCGTCACGTTGTGGAAGTTGTGGTAATCGTTGGTCATTATTTTTGTTTCTGAATTCGTCCGAGTTAATGTATTGCTTATTGAAATCTTGCCTGTTTTCTACCACATCGTCGTGGAGCGAATATTCCTGGCGTTTGTTGTGACAAATGCACCAGGTTTGCACGTATTCAATAAATAAGAAAGAAAAATATCCATATAGAAGTTTAGTTTTAGCCTAATTAAATTGTATGCATTTAGACAACACTCGAAAATTATTATGAAGTTATTTTATAAAGAGGAATTCTTACCTTCATTATTTTTACGTGACGGTGCAAAATGTTTTGAAAAGTAAAAAAGCGTTAAAAATACTTAAAAGTTAATGGGCCCATAGACCTATATAGGTCTATGATGGGCCAGTGCTCACGCAAGCGCTCTTGCTTCTCATGTCATCTATTAATGACGTCATTGAAATAACTAATGTCGACTGCTTGTTTTGTTTGGGAAATTAGTTCAGTTGTTTTCAAATAACAACAAAATTTTAAAAAAACAAAAATTAAAAAAAAAAAAAAAAAAAAACAATATCGGGCCTGGCCGGGATTTGAACCCGGGACCTCTCGCACCCTAAGCGAGAATCATACCCCTAGACCACCAGGCCATATCAAAATGACGACTAAATTATATTTATATAGTCTAGCTAACAATGTACCACAGAAAATATAATAAATCTTATAAAAACATTAAGCAAATAACAACTTCAACTTACATTTTATAAAAACAGCCCGCAAAATTACAAGTCGTAAAATTTACGACGTATGAAGAAAAAAATAATTTTTATATGTTGTAGTAACTACTTCTAGCAATATTTTTAACTGCATTCATATAATGATGGAAAAGAATCCACATTAAGTACCTAATTGTTGAAACTTTATTCGGTTTTTACATTTATAGTTACGCGTATTGGATTTCGATCTCCAAATAAAACATGACCACCAACATCTACTGTGCTTTCGAGTCTCGCAGCTTTCATCAGCAGACACTGAAGTCTGGAGCACATCGTGGATGTGTAGGAACCCTTTAAATAATAAGGAAATGGGGAAACTTTGCCTGACAAACGCACAAACGTCCAAATGAACAAATGAACATTCAGGAAATTATATAAGAATTAAAACTAACACGACAAATTTAATTTTTTTTAGAAGAAAACGAGCAACAAAAGTTTACAGAACAGCTGTTGCGATACGACTTAAACCATTTTCAAGTTGTAGAGTAATAAACTGTTTGAATGAAATTGTTGAAAATTATTTTATTGAAAATGGTTACCAGGAAAATTGGGAATTTGTTGCACAAAAAGTTAATTTCAACGGACGATTAAGTGATGTAGGTATTTTAAGGACATTTGTTGTTGTCTCGCTTACCCAGTTTGCAGAGCCATTTTAAGTATCTTCTACCTAAACACGAAAATTATAAAGCGATCAAATTGTAGGTTTATTGCTTATTTAGTGGCATACATCAGCTGGTAGCGACCGAAGGGTTTTCTTTAAATATTACTTTAATAAATAAAGTTTAGAGCGTAGCAAAATAAAAGTAGTTAAAATAGATGCAACAGTGAGTTTTTAATTATAAAATTTAAACTGAATGTACATAATCAATCAACTTTTTCACTTTCATCCGTTGGCGTTGGTGCATCACCAAGAAACCTCTCCCATTCTTGAAGTCTTTCCACCTCGTCCGTCTCCGATTCCTTTTTATGATATTTTGTTTTTCCATCCCATGTTTCAGCAGTTAGTTGTTTGCCTCCAAACCAACGCCCATTCAAAGCTTGAATGCAAGCGTCAGCTTCTTCAGCCTCCTTAAACGCCACTGATGCGACTCCGTCAGAGTTTTGCTGTTAATAATAATAATCATTATTATTATTATTTAAAAAAACAAATGTAATTAAATTTCATTCTTCCATACGTCGAACACTTGAGTCCGCTTTACTTCACCAAACTTCGAACACTCTTCGCGCAAGTCGTTTTGATACTCGAGAATCAATTCGGGGCTTTTCTGCAAATAAAGTTAATTATTATCATTAGAATTTGAAAAATATATTCAAATATACCTTGAATTCTTCCGAATCGAACATATTTTTTATTATAACCGTCTTTTCGTGTTTGTAACGTTCACCTCGCATTTTATCGGGTCGCCAATCTAACAATCTAAAAGCAAAGAACGATAATAAATAAACAAATCCAAAATAAGTTAAAATACACATTTGACAATACTTTTCTTGCATCAGTTTTACTTTCTTCTTATCTTTATTTTTCATTCTCTTAGGTTTCTTTTTCGGATCATATGCTCCTTTCATCTCAAACTGTGCTCGCTCTACATGAACTTCCTGGCCTTTGAACAGATATCCATCCAATATATTAAGGGCCAACGTAACGGATTCAACCTAAAAATTTGAAAAAATAATCACAATATTGCATTAATTAATAAATATTTTTCAATTGTACTTTGATATAACAGCACAATCCGTCGCCTTTAAGGTAACCATTTGCATCACGATAAAGCTTAATTTTCAGAGCATTCGTTTGAGTGTCTTTCATGATGAGCCCACATTTCGACATAAATTCAACAAACTCTTCCTCGGTAATATCAGTAGGTAAATTAGAAACATAGACATTTGTATTATGTTTTTCGTCAACATCGAACCAGCCTTAAAAAAAAGTACCTAATTAATTTTGTTTCTATTTTAATTCATACGTTTTCAGCACCTGCATTGTCATTTGCTGGTCTCTTTTTGCCTTTTTGGTCATCCGATTCGCTCGTTTCTGCCACATCAGTCGCAGACGATACATTTGGCTCCCCATAATTGCTCTGATAAGCAGCAATAAAATTATCATCTACCTAAAAGAATAAAAGAAACATATTTTAGCTTAAAAAGTACCGTACTTTAAATTTCTCACTTTCGGGAACCACCCTCCTTTCTCGCTATTCCATTCGTATTCTGGTTCTTCACTTCCATCGGTAAATTCATTCGGAGTAGATAATTTTTCCTTTAATTCCTTCTCACGGCTTTCAAGTTCCAGTTGCCGTTCAAAGTCTTTTTCAGCCATGGTGTGCGATACTTACGCTTGCGTCAATTTTGACTGCTAATTAACTGTCCCATACAACGAAAATACCTTTAACTACTCGAAATGGTAAGTTGTAGTAGTTCAACATAAATATCTCGGATTCAATTTAATTCAACGCAGTTTAAACGCAATTTGTCGTTGCCATGTTTTATTTGAATATTTCATCGTGGAAATACAGATTCGTTATGTCTGGAAAAAGACAGAAAATTTCCGTTTCCTTCCAAATTGCATTATGGGTTTATTGCGATTACTCCTGTCTGAGCTAATCGAAAAAATAAGTCAACATTCAATCATGGTTTGTTTTTTATTTTAAAATCACAAACAAAATAGACAACTGCCACACGTACGAATTGAAGTAAATAACCCAATTAGTCCGCGCATGAGCTCGCAGACTAAAACCTGAAGAAAACAATCCCCTTCTGCTAAAAACAACTTCCAAACAGTGAGAAAAACATATAATACGTACTCAAACTTTAAACTTTAAAAATTGAGTAGATGTTATGACTGAGTCTAAACTTTAGTCACTTTCTTCTTTGTCAGCTGCTCGCTTCAATAGTCTGTCCTCAGAATCAGAGCTAGAATTCAATAGTTCTATAGTTTTTTTTTTTCCATTGAAAATCAATCACTCGAATTATTTTACCCATAAATGACTTCCTCGTCAGAATCATTAATCATGGAAAAAGTCGGATTATCCTTAAAATGGGCATCTGGAAATAAAATAATCATTAATTATCTTTTTTTCTTTTTTTTTTTAGTTAACCTCTTAGGGCAGTCTGAGATGGAGAATAAACATAGGCCATTACGTATAAATAAAAATTCAACAGTCCATAAAAAGACATGAATTCTACGGAATTTTTGTAATTCGTAGTTAACTCAGCTACGAAATTATCTTGTAATTCGCTTACTCCGAAGCGTAATACCGTAATTGTGATACTAATCGACAACACAATCAACATAAAGAATGTCAAAAACTTTAATCGTAAATCTGGAAAATGAAAAAAAGGTTTTAGTTTTATTGATTAATAATATCAATTCAAACCGTACCAAAATATGGCATTGATTTCAATTCACTGTAGGCTCGAACAATTAAATAGGTTAAATAAGCAATATAAAATCCTCCTACTGTGAAAAAGAATACTTTAAATCCCTGTTGCCGGATAATAGTAATAAAAATATCGTGTTAGTCGTTTATATAGAATTTAACTGTTGTTTTATACTCACGAAAAAATTTCCAGTGTCTAATTTGTAATTATACGTTGGGTCCCTGAGTTCGTTGTATTCTTGCCACGATGCTAAGGTAACGGCAGACAACCATAAAAATCCCACGATTAATAATTTGGGTCCGTAAAACGCTACAAATGGTCTTATATTCTGTAAAAATAATTAAATTGTATTTTATAAAGTTATTTTTAAGGTCGATTAAGTACTTGTCTTATTCCGTGATATGTGCATAACCAAAATAATAATAATGCGCACAAAAACGTTGCTTGGAAAAGTGCATCAAACATTCCAGGAATCCAACTGTTAATAAGAAAATTCAATGGAAATGTTGGATCTGAAAAATAAAAATAAATATTTATTATTATTATTAAATTTTATGAAAAATTCTGTTTTATTTACTATTGTACAAGAGAAGCAATGGAAGTAATATCGACATCCATTTTTGTTCAATAGACCAATCTGCTATAGCAAATTTTCGCAATGCATGAGCAAACCAACACTAAGGAAAGAAAAAAAAAGTACAAAATGACAGTATAAGTTTTTTTTAAAAAAATATAAATAAAATTATTTACCGCAACAATAAATGTTAGAAATAAAAAAATTAATCGAAACCAAATCTCGATTTGAGTAAACGCTGGGTTGTAACTTTTAAACTAATTTTTTTTAAAAAAAATATGAATAAAAATCTTGAGTTTAAAACCCAAATAATTATTTTTTACATAAAAGATAACTTCATTCATTTCGTAATTCTCCAATCCGTAAAATTTTGCGGACATTATATAGTGCTGATAATCCAAAAAACCCAGATGTAAAACAATAAATTCATCGCAAATCTTCAAAAAAAAAAAATTACTCAAAAAACTTTTCCAATTTCCAATTTAAATTTTTCTTTTTTACTTTATTAGCACATTTTAATAGACGAGACCGATTACGCAATTGATCGTCCCGTAGAGTTGCAGAATGATGCACATCAGATAATCCCTGGATGGTAATACTAACGTGAAATGGTTTTGTAAACTTAACATCTATAAAAAAAATAAAAAACAATTAGAATTAACGCATCGAGTTTCTATTTATAATTGCATTCATTCACCATCTCCACTTGCAATAAATATTTTTGCCAATATCCATAACTGTTGACTATACGTAGATAGTAATGGGGTTTTTAAAATAAATGGACCTGTCTGTAAAAACACAACATTTAGATAAAATGACACAATTTACAATTTAAAAATTCCATACTGCTAAAAATGATTTATTTTTTGATGGTGCGAGTTGTGAAGCTTTTTGCTCTATCGTTGACGTAATAGGTGGCCCTGTAATTCCATTAAGAAATTAGTATTAAATCATCATACATTTTTATGGAATTTTTTATATTATACCAGCGAGGCCAATGAAAACTGCCACACCGAGGCATGCCAGAAACACTGCCATAAGTAAGACAAACTCTCGTTTGTGAATAGTGTAAAGTCGCATTTGGACCGATCTAGAAAATTAAATAAAAATTGTTAATATAAATTTATAATTTAATTAAAGTAATATTCACGCCTGTCAAACTCTTGCAATGAATACATTTGTCTTGTAAATTTTAAATCTCCGAGTAAAACATAATTTATGAACTCTATGGTATATATGGTACGTATATGTATATATATATATTAGGGCTCTTTTGTAAACAAATACGACGTCTGTAAAATTAGCATAGCAACCACAATATCAAAATACAATAATGTGAGAGCGCCATGGAGGCCGAATGAATGAGTATAAAAATTTATTTGTGACGTAATAGAGAAATTTAAATGCACAATAAAAGAACAATTTGCAGTTGAATTGATTGTTATTTTTTTCTTGTATTATTCTATTTTTATTTTGCCTACAAGTTTTTTTTTTAAATTAATGATATACCCAGAAGTCCATAAACTGTTTTATATTAACTTTTAGTGTTTTTATTTGTTTTTTGAATAGCAGGAAAGCCCGTGTTCAGATACTCGGCTTTAAAAATCTCATTTTTGCAGAACAAAAACAAAAATAGGTACAAAAATTTACCTTTCGCAACGATCATGATGATAAGCTGGAGCAATGTATTTACTAAATTCACTGAATAAATCACTAAAATGCGAGCATAAAGCGTCCAATTTCAAGGTCCAATTTGGTGTACGAAACGAGTAGCCCAACGGCTCCATGATGTATGTGGAAATAAAAAATCTTTGGAATTTCAATTATAGTAATTACCACAATTTGGTAAAACAATTTCTATTGATTAGCTGGTTTTCCATCAGATAAAAACAAAACATTTTTCAAGTTAGTATGCTGCAAAAATAGCACGTTAAAATCGATTCACCGGTGCAGAGATGATAGCCGCGCAGTGAAGCATCTAAATAAGAAAATCAATAGAAAACAATAAATTTAAGATTATCTCTTGATAAAGCAAAGTAATATTTTAAATTTTGAATTTAGATACAGTCAAATAAAAGAGAACTGTCATTTTTGTTTATGTTTTATTAGCTTTAAGTCCGCAGATGCCATTACGTAACTTCAGTGATGTATATCGATTTCTCAGCTGGGGACTTAAAAATTACTCGACTCGACTGCCATAACTCAATAAAAATGCACTTTTTTTTTTACAAAATAAATTAAAAATGTATAAAAGAATTTTTTATTTTATTTGTAACGCAATTGTTTTTATACATTAAAATAAATAATGAATTCATGTTCAGCCCGACCCACCCGGTGAACCAGGGAAACCAGCTGCGCCACCTGCGCCACCAGCACCCCCAACTCCTCCAAAACCACCAGCACCTCCTTGGCCACCTTGAGCAGGAAATCCACTTCCGGGTGGAATACCAGGCTGCACATTTCCGATCACTGTCCCATCTTCACCAAATACTGGATTCAAATCTTTAAACGGATGTCCTGAACCACCCGGCTGTCCAGGTTGTCCTGGACCACCTCCCTGTCCCCCCTGTCCACTTTGCGCTAGTAGAAAAGGAACATGAGGACCAATAGGAATATTTATGGATGATAAATCTTGAGTTACGGCTTCATGGATGTACAGCAATGATAAAAGCACGATGCAAATTAACTAGAAATATGAATAATGTCAGCAATTAAATATAATAGATTAATTGACTGTTTCTTTTAATGCATTAGCATTATTTTGTATTTTCATTTCAAATTAAAAGTACAATCAGAGAAAGATGGTTCAACTTACCTTTAACATTGTGTTGTATTGTGTGTTGTGTAGCATTTGCTTTAAGTTTGCTCCTATTTAAGAGAATTTTGTAAGCCCCAGGCACGTAATTCCAAAAACCATTTTTTTTTTATAAAAAAAAATTGAGATAAGTTTCGTCTAGGCAACGGGGTTGTTAAATATACAGTGAAATGAATATTTGAAAAGTTTTAATGAATTTAAATTGCAAACTTAATAGCGCGTTAAATAGCGAGTTGTATGGCGCAGTGCAGACATAAAACATGTAAATGAGGCTTTTAAAATTGTTTTTATTCAATGACAATTTCAACAGATGGTGAATGACCGAATCAAATTAACATACTCAAGTTCAAACCAAGGAATAAATTGTTGACCGCACTATATCACTAACCAGTTTTTCTGCTTAGATCTGACCAAAACTGCTTCAACTGTTACTTTATGAACTTAGATTGTCAGTACTTATTCTTTTTTTCTAATATACAGTAAATTTCTAAAACTTTAATCTCGAAACAAAATAAAACCAAAATAAATATTTGTACAAGTTCGAGCGCATAATAATTACAGGTAATTTAAATAACAAATGGTTTATCCTGGATTAGGTAAATTTGGTGGCGCTTGCACTGCACCAGATCCCATTCCTGATTTACAGCACCCGGGGGTTCTCGGATTAGGACAGCAAAGTTCATTGTTGAAACATTGGTTACAAGGTCTTAGAATAGTTGTATCAGGCACTGTCAAGGGACATTCATCTAAAATGTACACAACGCATTAAGCATTAGAATATGAAATAATAAATATTAGCATACTTAATCCAAATGGTAATAAACAAACAAACTTAGATGGAGGACAACATTTTTGACCTTGAGGACATTGCCCGTCACTTGTACATTTATCGGAGCAAAAAGTTGAAAAATCAGATGACAAACATGATGGCAAATTAAAGAAATCTATTATCAAAAAAATAAAATTTAAATAAATTTACTTTTCCTGATATTTATATTAAAGTTTTCTTACTTCCGGAAGTACAACATCGTCCAAAATACCTACAGCATGATGCACGATTAGCATATGAGCACTGAATGCAACCCCAAACTGGAAGTGGCCTTTGAACTATATCAAAATGTCCATTGTATGATTCTTCGTACCTGTCTAAAGTGTCTAAATGACATTTGCAATGCAGAACGAGTATATTAGCAACGATGTACTGCAGCAGTTGATCAGTTTTCATTTTAATGTTTCGATTCGAGCAATTTTTTTATTTTTAAACCTTTTCATTTTTCCGGTGTTTCGTAAAACATTGATTGCACATCATGACACGCGTCAAAAAAATCTATGCAACTGGGTGACACTAAATCAAGAAGGAAGCATGCTCCATATACAACTTGTAACATTTAAAAACTTTATTTTTATGTTTGTTTTTTTTTACTATTAATAAAATCAAAATTATAAATCAATTCTTAAGTAGCACAGCTACAAATTTTAATAACAATAATACTAGCGCCCTCCACCACCACCACCACCACCACCTCCGCCTCCTCCTCCGCCACCACCGCCGCCTCCTCCTAGTCCGAATCCGAATGTAGGCTCATGATGCACTGGAGGAAACGCTATGCCTCCAGCCGGTACGTCAAAGATAGGCCCTGTTGCTACTGGTTTTGGTCTATGGAGCACACGAAGATCGAGATCATCAGCGCTTAATCCTGGGTTACCACTTGCACCTGGATTTGGGGGAGATCCAGCTGGTGCACCAGGATTACCAGCTGATGTTATCACAATATATGTTGTTAGTAGAATAACAAACGCCTGTAATATGCAATACCGGTATACATAAAAAAATTGTAAAGTAAAAATTTATGTTTAATTTGAGAAAAGAAATCTTACCTGTATCTGCATGGTTCGGTTTGGTAATTTAAAAATGAAGTGTGGGGAAGTTTGACTTTATATCCAGAATAAATGGCCTCAGGGAAAGAGCGACCGGTACTTGAAGGGATTTTTTTTTATGATAATGAAATTGTGCTGCAAACGTGTTGTAAATGGCCTTTCTTATAATTTTTAATGGAAAATTTTTTCATTTTTGCTTCAGGATTAAAATGCTAATAAATGTGCGTAAGCAGAGTTTGCAAAGTTGATTTTACCAAGAATAAATTCTTGTTTGAACGAAGAAATTTCGTATGTAAAAAAAACTGTTTCCTTCAGGTAGTCGTTTTATTAATTAATTAATCTAGTCGAAAGAAAAAATAAAAATGGGTTTATGTAACATATGACCTGTTGAAATATCATTTTTATTTTTAATTAAATATTAAATCAGCTTTTATTTAGTGCTTAATCGCTGAAATATGAAGATGCCGTAAGAAATTTTATTTATTTCTTAGCAATAATCTTGATTAACAGAGTAAACTATGCAGGAAAAACCCAAAGAAATGACGTCAATTCTCAGCATAAGGAAATCAAGAATAAGGTCGATTACTAAACATAAAAAGTATATACAGAAATTTTTAGAACCTGAATAATTCAATCATAATTCTTAATTTAAATTAGGTATATTCAAAAAGTTTTTTTTCTAACATTTGGAGTTCCATAGACAGTTTACAATGTAAGAATAACAATAAGTTACCTAATAAAGTACAATAAATGTGACTATGACTATAAAATGGCAATTTTATAAATGCCTTCTCTATAAATGACTTTCACCATCCGTGTGAATGCACACACAAGTGCGAGATTGATGTTATACTTGAAGTTATCTACAAAATTAATAATGATGACAGTAAATTCTTCAGTTGATGTGCCAGATCTATTTATTGATTTAGATTACAACTATAAATGATTGAATAAATATAAATATAAATAAGCAAGCAGAAATATAAGGCTAGTCAACAATTATAATTTGTAAAACCACTATAGTGCTGACATGTCTTCATCATATTTTTTTCTTGCATTCTTATGTTTAGTGTTTTCACTTAATGGTACGATACGAAAACAAAACAAAAATTAAAATTTGCTAATATGTTCATACTCTAAAAAAATTCAAAAAAATACTTTTATTCCAGAATGTAATGAACTAGATGGATCTGAAGTTGATGAGCGTGTTGTAGAATTACGTAAGTAGCTAAGTACAACTTGATGTTTTTAAACTTATTTTGCATTACAATACAGTAATGATTAATATCATCTTTTCATTTAAAGCTCATTTTGCTGTGGACTTTGTTAATTATATTTTGAATCATGGTACATCAAAAACCAAATCTTCCCAAGGAAATGCAAATGAATATGTCGATAGATTATTCACTGGACTTCGCGAATATTTAGCCAAAAAGTATATTAATTACATAAAATCACCTGATTTATATTCAAACAAATTATTTATTGGCTTATTACACAAGTTACGACCCATTAGAAAAGAAAAATCTAGCACCGGAAGTAAAGAGTATTTATTTTGAAGGATTAAGTACAGTGGCGAGAATAGGACCAGTAACACTTAGCAGTGATGGGCCTTATAACTTTGTAACTGCACATCTGGGATTTCATAAATTTAAAGGACAAGCAGCTTTCGAGCAACAGTATAATTGTAACATTATGTTTTATAAAAATAATGTTATCAACTTATTTATTTTATTTTTAGATTATGGTGGTTATTTTGGATCAGTGGCACTGCCAATATTGATGTTCGAGGAATTGAATTCGATTTCAAACTCCGAGGCCACTTAACCGATGATTATAAATTCAAATTTAACCTAGAAACGTTGGGCATCAGAGACTGGGGAAAGTTGGAAACTACATTACAAGGCTCAAATTGGATCGGTACATTAGCTGGATTTGTTTCCAACCTGTTTCCAAGTATCTGTACAAATTGGATTAAAAATAATGTTCCATCATTGCTTTATAATGGAATAAATGATGCTTTGCGCAACATGGCATTTTCATTAGATGACATTCCTTTGCAATAAAATGCATTAAATAAAATGTACAAAGCAAAAATTTGTCTCCTTTTTTTGTTTAAATTACTTGAGCATGAATAATAAATCAAATTTCATTCCTGACAGTAAAAAGAAAAAAATTATACAGAAATTTTTAGAACCAGAATAATTCAATCATAATTCTTAATTTGAATTAGGTATATTCAAAAAGATTTTTTTCTAACATTTGGAGTTCCATAGACGGCATCTTACAATGTAAGAATAACAATAAATTACCCAATAACAATAAAGCACAATAAATGTGACTATAAAATGGCAATTTTATAAATCCATTCTCTATAACCATCCAAGTGAATGTACACACAAGTGCGAGATTGATGTTATACTTGGAGTTATCAACAAAATTAATAATGATAACAGTAAATTCTTCAGTTGATGTCCCAGATCTATTTATTAATTATGATGGCGCAAACTTCAATATCGCATAATGATTTGGATTGACTCGACTCGTTTGACTTCCATCATTGCTTTATAATGGATTAAATGACGCTTTGCGCAACATAGCATTTTTATTAAATGACATTCCTTTGTAATAAAATGCATTAAATAAAATTTACAAAGCAAAAATTTGTCTCCTTTTTTTGTTTAAATTACTTGAGCATGAATAATAAATCAAACTTCATTCCTGACAGTAAAAAGAAAAAAAATTATTTTTTTATTATGCGGATTTTCTCATTTGTGAAATGATTTTTCTTACAAAATATTTTTAAAAATATTAAAATTTTTTTTTTTAAAATTATTATTCAAAGCCATATATATCTAACATTAAACTAGGTCATCTAAAATAGGCCTTTTTTAAATATCGAACAATCAGTACATTTAGAAACACGCACCATTTTCAAAAATGAAAATACTCAAGTTTAGACCTTGATTGACATAATTCATCTTTATGAAGATACAAATAAAATGTTATGACAAAAACTTCCTTCTCAGCAGTATCAGTATCTAAATATATACACTGAACGGATTTATTTTGTCTTTAAAATTATTTTACATCACTTGAAGTGTTCTCATATTGATAGTTCCTGTCATGAGGAAAAATTCCTCGGAATAAATTGAGAATCACAACTCTGAAAATGTTGTGAACAGTCTCTCCAGTCGTGTTGAACACATTTTACCTTCACAGAAGGAAATTCTTGCTCTGAGAAAAAAATATCAGACTACTAGTAATAAAACAAAATAGTCACAAAAATACATATTGATATGGGTTGGTATTTTAATTCACCTGTACCAAGTGGAATGATATCTGGACTTTTTATTGGTTCAGTGTCATCTAAAACATCATCCAAGTCTCTGTTTAGAGGGATGTGAGACCTGTAATCAAAACCAAAAACAGAAAAGCTAAAATAGCATTATGAAGTCAAGTACCGTACTGTAATTCCAAATCTGCGTTAATTTTTAAAATTTTACCTCATTTAAAGCACTTTCCCACTTATAGTAATAAAAAACACAAGAGGCCCCAATTTACACAGAATCGTACATTTTCATTTCCTAATGTCTTAAAATAAAATTTTGAAATATTAAACATAAAATGTATATTTTAACCCGTAAATAAGCATTTGAATATGAAGTTGGAATACGAAATGTAACGTGCATCTCGGCTAGTGTTTGATAGACTCATTTGTAAGCCATAAGAGAAACTGTGGTGAAAAAGTATTGTCGCAGAAAAAAAACTTTCATTTCCATGTTTTTCTGAATGAAGAAATAAGTCTGAAATTGAAAAGTTTTTCCCCTACTCAAAAGAAGAAGTGATGTTTCCTTCTAGGTGTCGTTTTCATGAGCTGCATACAGAAGTAACAACTAAATTAAAGCTTTTTTTAACACAATAAAAAAAAAAATCATTTTTTTTCTTCTTGTGTAATTATATAAGCTTAGAATGTTTTGAAATAAATGCATGTTAAGCATATAAAATGGTTGGTTACTGTGTACAGAGAAACAAATTTCGAGAAAAAATAAGCCATTTATATACTAGCTAGTATAATACCACGATAATACCACAATTTTGACGCGCACCAAAGAAACAGTCGTCGTCTCATATTGAGTTTATTCAAAAATCATCTCGATGAATTTCATTGTAACATTCTTCTGTCTCGCCTCATTGTGCCCGCTATTTTCCTCCCATTCAGCTCAATCTTGCGTCCCATTTTGGCCATCAAGTTGGCCGATCTCGAGCGTCACTTCCCTCACCATTCCACCTAATTTCACGCATCCCATTTTTATTTTTCTTCTCTTTTTTGCTGTTCGCAATTCACATCACAGACATGATACAGCAACTGTTATTGTCAAAAAGAAGTAAATCCTTCCTGGACTGCAGTAAAGCCTAACAAACGTGGGCTAAAAATTCTTTTTTTATTTTTTTATTTTGACAAAAAAGGTAATTTCCGTGTCAATTTCGCGCTGTAAAAAGAACAAAATACCTTCTAATGGTTCTCGAAATTGCCTAAAGTCACTAAAAACCATTTTTTATCGTCTTTAAAAAAATATAAGTGCTATTTCCAAATTAAAGGTATAAATAAACAACTTACCTATCAAATTGTTTCATCTGATAATTTTTTTTACAGTTTCTTCTTCTGTTTCGAACATTTAATAGGATAATGAGAATAACACATAATAGAGCAAGTATTACAACTGTTCCTAGTGCTACACCAAAAATTGTGGGAAGCCATTCTTCAATATCTAAATTACAAGAATAAAAATGTAAAAATAGAAAGTCGTAAATATTTCAAACAAATTGCTTACCAAACTGTTTGTTGCTAATGTGCTCAGTATCTGCAGCAGCTACAACTGCTTCACTTCTGCCTTTACTGTTGTATGCATAAATCGAAATGAGAAATCGACTGTTGGATGGAAGATTGGCCAAATGGAATATTGGTTGTGAAGAGTTCACTTCTATTACCAGCTACAAAAACGAATAAAACAGTAATTTAAGTCATCTATTAACCAATTAGGCATTAGCAGTCACCTTGTGCGAAGCTGCGTCAATGATTTGACAGAAAAAAGTAGGAGAAACTCCACCATCATATCCAGTTTGGCAAGAGATTACAAAAGAGGAACTAGTTTTATTGAGTATAGTACAGTTATTTGGTGGATCAGGTGGGCCTAAAAGTAAATTTTACTCATATTTATTCATTACACAAATTACATAAATAAATATTAATATGCGCCGCTGTACTTGAGTTTGAGTGTAAATATTTATTTACTGCTGCTATTTAAAAACACTTAAATACCTGCAGGTGCAAGAGTGAAGACACACGGCTTCAGCTGTGTTCCCATTTCATTCATTGCAAAGCAATAAAAAGTTCCAAAATCGTTTTGAGATTTTGGAATGTACACCAAAGAACTACGTAAACGATCTGTTGTTATTAGGGCACGCCCTTCCGCTACATACTTAGTACTCTGATTGAAGGCCCAACGAAATGTTAACTTTACAAAATAGAGAGGAGTTTATTATTATCTCGTTCAAAATTTAAAAAAATATTTTTTTTAGACCAACCCGTCTTGGAAATGCTTCTACTTCGCACGGTATTGTAACAGTCTCGTGCCTGGCTGCTGTGTATGAGTTTTTTTGTCCATTTTTACACACTGGTATGTCTAAAAAATACAATCAAATTAACTTTATTTTCAGATCAACTAGTACTTTAGTTGCCTGTACCTACGTTTAACATGAAGTGCGATTTGATTGCTTTCGCCTTCCCCCTCCGAGTTAACTCCAACACATGAATAGCGACCGCCTTGATTTCTTCGAATGTGTTGCAAATTTAAGCTCTGATTGCTGCTTATTACGCCGTTTTCAGCACTGGGTATCAACTGCTTACCCTAAAATTGTGTTGGACAAAAGTTATTTGTAATAAAACTTATTTTTTTTTTTATTATTAGAAAAACATAAAAATTTGTTCATCAACGCCTTAAATTCTATTTTCATTCCTTAAGCTCATCGTTTTTATCACTAGTTTTATAGCCGTCACGACACATAAGTTTTTACAACATCAACTTCGGATTAAAGTAGGATTTACGTTTACTATACGCTTTTATTTGTCTCGAAAATATATCAAATAAATAATGTAATAAATATCTTTGTTTTATTGACCAATACATTTCTAACAATAAAATTATTTTCACCCGTAAAATAATTATACTTAGAAAAAAGAATCCACAAGATTATATTTTTATAGACCAATATCTACAGAAATAAAATTTTTTTTCTTCAAGTTTATAGCTATAAATCACGTGCTGTAAAATTGATACGATTGTACAAGTTAAAAGTGAAAAAAAATATTTCATTTTGCATTCTTGTAGTACATTTTAATGCTTCAAGTTCTATCGGAAGTCATTGTAAAGTCTATCGAGCTGGCGAAGAGTGCGGTAAAAATGAATCAAATCGTTTTAAATGCCTCCTTTACCTATCAGCTGCACACTTGGGTTGGGTTTCTTTCACATTTGTCAGCTGATAGCAAACCTAGCTGACAAAGAATTATGATCATGAAAGTCAAGAATATTTGCAGATTGAAGTTCTTCCTCCAAGTATCAAATGCCCACCATTTTAAACTTTCTTCCTTTTATTAAATTTTACCCTCCCAAAAATATCCAATTTCTAGTTTCCACACACAGCGACACACAAAAACTGCTGAAAAAATAATAAAATTTAAAATTAAAATATAGTAAATGAAATAGGCCTAATTTAAAGTTCTCTAACTAGAAAAGTAAACCCACAAAAGCAGGGAATAGGAAAAAGAAAAAAAAAAGAAAGAAAAGTCAAGTCAAGTCTATCTGTCACCTACATGAATTATGTAATGGAAACAGTCAGTGAGATTTGAAAAATGTGTTACATTTTTGTAACAAGGCAAGAAAAGCTGTCAAGCAGTCTAACTAATGTAATATCAACATCATGTCACGAACAAAAACAAAAATGTCTACTTTACTACATCATTAATTTCATTAATTCTAAGACCATTGAAACATAGCAGTGAAGCCCAAGTGTATGCGTGCTGCCCCTTTATCTTATAAAGCAAAGCCCAACACGTCAAAACCAGCAGCAAAGCAAATTTCTGTCTTCGTGATCAAAGATAAGTTAATTGCATTTGTTGACTTATGATTCAATTGACACAACTGCAATAATACCAATCTTCCCAGATTGCTTTATTTTTTTTTGACCTTTCAATTCCTAACCTCAAATGACATCAAACTCAGAAACTTAAAAACTATCGGCACTTTTTTCTATCTTTTTATCGAAAGAAGAAGAAAAAATCCAACAAATACGTTTTTGCACATGATAACACATTGTTTCTCCCTTTAGGGTTTAATTTAGTGGTAATTGTCACAGCTTGGAAGTTATGAATACCAAATTATATTTTTGGAATAAATCGATAAATATCCTCAACCTATTTTTTTTTAAGCGAAACTATATTAACGATACCCGAGGCAAATTTGAGTGTGATAAAACAATGAAGCAACCGTAATTTAAAATAAGATTTTCTCCAGTGCGCTTTCTATTTTCTAGCCTGGAGCAAAGCCTGATAGCTGACATCAGGTGGCCTTCATTGGCGCATAAGCATTGAATGTCAAAAGCAAATGCGGAAATGTTATGTCAGCATGACCAGAAATAGAAAAGATATAACATTTTGTCTGAAAATAAATTGCAAATAATTTTTGAAAAACATCTTTAATAAAAATAGAAATGAAATAGATTTTTTTCGAGTATTTATTCCATTTATTTCGAATTTGCAGCTTTAAAAAACCCAAAATAAAACTTAGATAACGAAACTTTTACTAATTAAATTAGTCAAGACTTCAATGCAAAGTGATCTCCATTAAATAATCAATACATTCAGTTTTGATGCGATTATTTCGCCATTTAATTTAGTTGTGCAACCGCCAACTTAATAAGTGAAAAAAAAATGCTAAAATACGCGGTTGAATGTGTTAATACTCAAGCTGAAAAGAAAATTAAAAAGTGAATATAAAATTAAAATTACAAAAATCCTGCATAATTAGCGCTAATTTGCTAATAATCCAAATTATGCCTTTGATTAGATCACAAAAGCACTTAATAAAGACTAGTGTTATCAATTATCATCACTTTGTACTAAAAGTTTCATTAAATGGCAATGTGCTGACAACGTACCTGAAACCGCCAAAATAAACTGATAATGGATGGATTTGATTGAACAGTACAGCTTAAAACAACCTCATCTCCTTCGTGAATGTTTTCCAGGCTAATTGAACTGTCAATGGACAACTCGGAAATAGGCCGATCTGAAATAAAATATTGATTTATCCAAAAACCCTTCTTTTCATTTTAAATTTAACACAAAATTTCTCTAGTACTGAATTTTAAACTACCGAAAAAAAGCGTTTAAAATTCTAAAAACCAACTCTGACTTGTTTCCTCAGATCCGATGGGCAAAGCTAATCAACAAAATAAAGTGGAGCTAGAAGAACTAGAAACCGAGTAATATAAAACTCGCAAAGCATGATGGGACAACAAAGCATTAGACTCATATAGCTAGAACAGCATTTGTTTTATTGCATTTAAAAGCTTTTTGACCTTAACTGGGTACTTTAAAATAAAATACTTACATACATCTTGTATGTTAAGAAAATTGGAGGAAATCAGATATATAACTCGTTGAGTAGTTGTCTCGCAATTTTTCTTGCTGCTTTGGCAATTCAATTGTAAGCACCATGAAACAATGAGAATTTTTTTGTACACAGTCAATCAGAGTCTTTTATGACTCTTAATGAGCTTGCATCATTGCGAAGTTGCAAGATGTAGAAAGATGTTGAAGTCTATGATGGAGTGAGTAGTTGCGTTTTAACTTAAGATCCTATTTTGCTTTACACGACAAATTTCAACAGTATAATTATACATAATACCTTCTATCAACAGACTTATGAACTTAACTTTACCATGTTTCACCACATTTTGCATGCAAATAGGAATTTGCTTTTCTCGACAGCTTGAAGCCGCTGTGGCGCTATTAGAAAATGCACCGTCATAAATCAAACAATTATTTAAGTAACAACTTGTGACGCATTAAACAACGCCTGAAAAATGATCAACTTCTCCGATATATCATTATCGAATAACGATTGTTTAGCGCTAGTTAAACGACTCATAAATTTAAAAAAAAAACAACAAAATCACTGCATCTAAATGCTGTGCTATTATATGGGAATTCTGAGCGTTCACTTCCATTTCGTTAACAAGTTACAAGTAAAAAAAAAAAAAAATTACTTTCATACTCACAATGGACATTTAGTTTCCACGTATGCTGAATTCCACTACCAGGAATAGCGGGGTTCTCAGCTCGGCATGCCAATGTTTTCCCATGATCCTGACTAGTGGGTGTGAAAATGAGAATGCTTGTAGTGACATTCGTGTCTTGGGATATGGTCTCCTCAGTGCGTTTCATTCTCTTTTCTCCATTCCACCAAGCCATTATGGGTGGAGGTCGTGAGCCCACTGACTGACACGCCAATTCATAACGACGAGTTGCGGATAAAAACTGTTCTATGTTCAAGATTTTCACTTCTAACGGTTTCACTGTTTACAGTAGCAAAAAAATGTAACCAAAACACATTAATATTAATAAACTTTATACAATAATAACACAAGTGCTTCTAGAAATGCTTACAATTCATATCGACTGTGACTGATGTTGATTTCGGATTTGTAATATTATTATTATTAGCTTTACACGTAAACACGGTACTGAAATCTTGGCGAGTGAGCACTGGTACCAAGAGATCATTGCGCACAATGCCTAATGATGTCACTTCGTAACTGTCATCCAACATCTCATTGTCACTCCACCATTCAACCCGAGGAGGAGGTCTGCCTAAGTGGAAAGTTGATAAGATATTTCCAAAGCCCATTTTTGATATTATACGCAGTACAAATAAAATACATTACTACTAACAATCTTTTTTTTCCAAGTCAAAACTCAAAAGCACTGAATGCACTAATACTGTATGTTATATATAACAATTTATTGTGTTTCTAATTAGTAATAAGAGTAACACTCAGTGCACTTGACCTTTTAAGAGTCCACAACAAGCAATTAAAACAAAAGCCAATGTGTACAAATAAAACCCACCTCCAACTGCTTCACACGATAAAAAGAATGTAGTTCCTTCATTATATGGTCCAACAATGCTGTCAAGTTCCAAGCCCTTTTCACCAAGAATAGTTGGCCGTTTAGGAGGAACTGAAAGCCAAAATAGTTAAACAAAACTCTCTTTTAATTTAAAAAATAGTTCTTACCTACAACTGCCATAAAGACCAGGTAATTACGGGTATGAGCTTTACGAAAATCGACTCTGCAACGATAAACACCTTCGTCTTCATCCCTTACATTTTCGATCAACAAATGAGCGGGGGTTGTATTAGTATAGAACGACGTCCGCCTTGTAATATCAATTCCTGAATAATTGAGCAAACTTGGTTCTCCTGTACTCTTTTGACGAAGATCCAAACTATAAAATTAGAAGAAAAAAAATTAAATACATAAAAATTATTTTAGATTTGTTTGCTAAATGCAATTATAGTTTCCCTAAAGATTATTATACACTTGAGATGCTAAGAAAATATGAAAATTATGCACTCATTTGGTTGTAAGTAATTGATATCGAGATTAATCTTCAAGTTCAAAGGAAATTGAAATTGAGTTTACACAAATATGTCATCTTATGACATGTGTAAATATTTGGCTTCCGAACTTTAATTATCGATTAAATTATTCAATATCTTAGAAATATTTATTTAACAATAAAAAATAATAATTAGAATTTGTTACCCGCAGAGCCACAGGTTTGTAAAATAGAAGTTTGATAATTGCCGAGCGTTATTAAAACTATTCAATAGAAGCTTTCAAGCATTTGATTATTCAAGGTATAATCAAATTGATTAATGCCTCAGGTTTCCTCGACCCTGTAATATGTGAGTTTTAACGATTAATGAATGTAAGCTTTAATCTATGAGCTTGATTCGTCGAGAGACAATGTAAATATCCGCTGTTCAGACTCCTCGTACCCTAATAAAGGATGTATCACAAGCAAGAAAAATGCTCGTCTAATAATTTTTAATTTTTTTTTATAACATTAAAAAGTTTGTAGAATTTCTAAAAATTTCTCAGGTAATTCTTGAAATTATCTCAAAAATGATGTTTTTCTCTTTCTTACTTGACAAAAAGTAAATAAAAAAAGAAAAAAATATAAAAAAAAAAAAAGAAAAAAAAAGTGACATGTTTCTTCCATTGAAAAAAGACAAAACAACGTTGTCTTATCTTATTTCTGCTTGAACTCTAAACTGAACTCAATCGTAAATTTCTTTTTCTTACATCCTTGCAAAATTTAATTTTCTTCATGTCACCTAAAACCCCCAAATGTCAAATTAAACCATGTCCGACCGTATTAAAGACATCACTTTTCACCCCATAATTGATGAGTCGTTACACATAGAAAGACATTTGTTTCCTTTTTATTTTTCTCATTGATATTTCACATAAAAATAAAAATTCAGATAACAATCTAAAAAATATAATACATATATATAATCTCGTTGACATGTCTTCCCCAAAAAAATCATGAATAAATAACAACCAAAAAAAAAATCACGGGAAATTGAGCAATCTATGAAATAACTAAAAAATGAGCCATTTTTGTCGCTTACTTATAAATAGGGCTACCAAAACCATCCTTAAACCAAAGTACCAACTGCGTATTATCATCATCTGTTGAAGGCGTAATATCGCATGGTAATCGCGCCTTCCCTTGGACGACCGCTGAAGCATTAGCATTGATGCTCTCACCTGAAAAAAAATAAAAACCATCTTTACAACATCACATTTGCAACTGACGCCTTTATCCCGAAAGGTACCAATTTTGCGTGAATTTTACACCTCGCTCTCATTTTAAATTCATGAAGGTCTCGGGGCCTGTAAAGTTGTTGATAACATACCCAAACTGATGTAAACATTGGATATAAAAAAAAAATAAATGGTTTTGCAATCTAAACTTTAGTAATGTTATTTTAAAGTCAACAGGTATGACGTATACTTAAGTCAGAAAAGAAAATTACTTTTCTATTGTAATTTTTCATTCTATTCCATTCACTACGTAAATGAACTTTTTGCGTACAGAAACAACAACAACACCGGAAAAAAAATGAGATTAAAGCGAATGACCCCCCGCAATCTTCGGCGCGCCCAATGGATTTCATTATAATGAAAATTCTTCAACGCAAATTATAATAGAATTCCATCATCCTAAATTTACATTTATAATTAGTAATCCTCGGAGAAATTCTTCTTAAGAAATTCCACTAGAATCAATTGCTAAACTAATTACACATTTTCCCACACCTAAACAACATTAGCGTCTGTAACTAGAACTACGAAGCTAATAAAGATCATTCAATCAGTACACCTGAACTCGTGCACATCTAATTACGTCTAGAACAGGTAATCTCCGGCAGCTCTCTGTAGCGTGCAACCGCATCATCAGGATCATTACTAGATGCCACAAGTCTGCATCTATCTGACATGTAAAAAAAAAGTTAAAAATATTCACAGCACACAACCTCTTCATTGCTGAGGATCTTGTCAACACGCAAAGAGCGCTTAAATCACCCGAGAACTCCTTGGCATGAATAAAAAGTCACATTTTTGATGCGGAAAACAGTTGTGCAAATGCCTATAAATTCAGACCAATTGCCGTCAACAATGGTAAACCAAGCACTTTCCACATACAGCAACGAACTGCCACTCTGGAACCAACTGCCACTCACCACCCTGCATCGCTGCTCAGTGCTCCCCATTCAAATGTGGATCAAAAAACTTTTGCCCAAGTAGTGTAGTTTATATACAATATAAAGCCGTTTCCTTCCAAATAAACCAATAACATTAATGTATTTGACACTAAATAATGAATTCATTGACTCAATAACTTCCGGAGAAAGAAAAGGGCCAAAAACCCCATAAAATCTAATTTATTAATACAATCCGTATCTGTACATTGTAGTTGCACATATATGACGTGTTGAGAGTCACACACCATTTGTGTTGGTCAGAGGCAAGTTTTTAATAGTTGCTTTAACATCAATTGGACAATAAAGTTTTTGTTTGCACTGTCGTGCTACTATGCACTAAGTATCCAGCAAAGAGGGCGTTTGTCAGGGGACCATTTACAATGGCTTAATGGCGGAAACAAAGTAAAGTAAGGCAACCATCTGGACGAAAATGGTCAATCAACTTTCAACATCAAACTCCTTGATGTTTTAGTGATTTCAGCAAAAATGACTCTTGAAATGCCACGTGTTTATATAGTTCTGAATCAAATTTCCATATAGAAGACAAAAAGTTGTTCTTTTCGAATTTCGTTTTGAAGCAACGTTTTGTAAAAATCAAAATTGCAATAAAGATTATCGAAAATCTTTTACACGCTAGAATCCGCTTAGTACCGCTTCGCCATAGTGATAACAAGCATTTGAAATTGCTTTTGCAAATTCTTGTCAGTTCTGAAGAAAAAAATATTATTGAAAAGAATTTTATTAGCGATGAATTTGTTGTTCAATTTAAATATATATTTCATTCTGGCAGATAAAGTGAAATTATATAAAGCTCGGTTGATATAAATACATATATCAATCTTATTACATATTCATGGTAATTGCTATAACTTCACATTATGCAGCATGTCGACGATAAACTCACTCAATTACCAGTAAAATTGTCACTAAGGGAGTCGCAATTACCATTTTATTGACCAAATATTGTCCGATACCGTACAACGTACGTGGAATTTTTCATACATCGAATAAAATTATCTAAAAATTATCTAAAATTTTCATCAGTTCTACAATTTGAATAAAAATTGAGGTCAATAAACAAAAACAATACAATGAAACAACAGAAATTTATTGATTTGTTTGTGTTTTCACCCGCTCTTTCTTTTTAACGAACACCAGTTCATTTTTTCCTTCGGTTTCGCTATTGACGAACCTATTTTCCAGCAGTTTCATTTTACTCTATTGTACCTAAAAGCCCTTAGTTTCGTACCTTTGTGACTCTAGCATGGAAACGTGGCTTACGTGTAAAACAGCGCCTTAAACGTGGAATGAAAGTGGTCCATTTTAAGAGAATTGGTTTTTCGCCAGCATGTGACACAACATCACAAACAAGAAACAATTTGAATTTATTACAACCACATCCGCAACACAGCTGCAAGTAATCAGAACTCGCCATTATCACTAAGCAAAATGTCAATATTCAAGTATGAAATACTTGAAGCGGCAGAGCAAAAGAAAAAAAATTAAATAAAAGTTTTACTCTTGCAACAAAAAATAAAAAAATAAAAATTAAATACTCAACAGATTAAAAGAAAAAATCAGAAACAAAAAAAATATTTCCATCTCAAGAATAATAGAAACACAGTACACAGTTGGATGCCCAACGGAAGAGGTTTTGGCGTTTGGCCAAAGTTATTCTAGAGCATTTTGCACAAACCCAAGCTCAGATTACTTTTATAGTAAAAGCCCCCTTTGAGAAAAACAACTGGCATCCGGTTTTACTTGTGAATATTTGCTACACACCGTAGTAAGTCATACGGAGAGTTTCGAGTAAAATAAAAAAACATGGCGTTTAATAAAACGCGAAAGAGTATCTTTTTTCTCTGTTTAGAATTTCATTTTATTCTTTTAATCAAATCGCATTTATTTATTGACGCAGACGTAACCGATTCATTTTGTTTTTCCTGCTGCTTTATATTGATTTTTCTCGCGAATGACTGGAGATGAGCAGCGACAAGTAAATTGCTTTCTCATGTTGATGTCAGTTCTGTTAAATGGATCATCTTTAAATATGTAACTTTTGATCACATCTCTTGCAGATTCGACTGCCTTTTTTTCTCAAGTAATTCAATATCTGAGATGGCTCGAATCACAGATAATGGGTTTTTGATAACACATTAATATCATGACGTAATTCTCACTTTTGAATCATTTCAAAAATCTCTCTCTTTAGTTTTATTGGAAAAACGGTCGCTTAGATACGGTATCTCGACTCCACGTCGATTACAAGGTACACTGTACAACTGGAGGAAACATGTTTATTTATTTCCTTCCTTCCTCCAGGAAGATGGGCGGCACAAACGACTGTTCAATAACATGAACAAACAGATGTTGTTTTCAGAGTCATATATCATAGCTGAGAAATTTTTTATACCGATTTTTCCATTTTAATTAATCAAGAAGATTAATACCAGATATAGGTAACTTTGCTGTGTCATCCCGTTCTCTGTTTTAAAAAGCTTTATAAGCAAATTCAGCACCTTGTCGTGCCAATATCTTGGCAACCATCAAATCTAAGAATGCAAATGTGTCAAGACGTTTCTTACAGACCCCAATTGCTCCTACTAAGAATCACGAGATTGTTGTGCAGCTAGGTCTTAATTTTCTCAGAACTGTGCAGTCCACTTTGTGGAACTCAATTAATACACACGTTTATTACTCATACTTATACTTCATATATAAACTAAAGTAGCGTCTCTGATATCCAATTACATTCTGATATTTAAAAAATGTGTTTTCTGATATTACACCTTCATTCAATTTTTTTTCATTAAGGTGACAATATTGGACACACACGTAGCCCAGTTGCAAGCACCATAATTGTGTTAAAACATATCAAGAACTATGAATTATAAATTATAACTTTAATGTGCAATTGTGCTTAAATTGCGTGTGTTGATTTCAGCTAGCCATAAAGAGAAAGATCCATAACTAGATTAAACACAACTCAATCCTCCATCTCCTTCTTACAGTAAAAAAAAATCAAATAGTGTAAACAAAGTCCGAAATGCTCTTGTTTCTAGAGGTTACTTTGCAACGCCCTTTTCTGAAGGTTGCTGATTCTTCTTGCTAATCTGTTTACATTAAGAGTGTTGTTTGAATACCGTTACTTAAAGGTTAAAGTTTAAGTCACAAAAGTGTAAAGTTGAGACTTTAATTTTAAAGTGTAAGATTCAAGATGCAATAACACAAACTTCAAAATGGTGTCTCATTCTCATAATCTACATTTTAATGGAAAGAGAAAAAAATCTTTAACAGTAGTATAAAAAATAATCATTTTTTTTACAAACGAGGAAAGAAAAAACTTATATTAATTTATTTTTAATATAGAGACTTCATCGTTTATCTAAACTCTTCGAGCATTAAATTTTTAAAAGTTGTAGCACTTGTTTATCATTAAGTTGTTCATAAAGGAAAAAAAACATTTAAGCATAATTAGTTCTAACAACATCCGTAGTCTTTTGTTGTTTCTCGCTGGTTCGTTCCCAGGGGATGTTTTTACACAACATTGTTTGGATGAATAAAAGTTGATTATACTTTTAATACCTGAGCATTAATCCACTTAAAAAAAAAACTTTTGCCCAATTAATAAATTAATTAAAAATATTATAGCTAAAAAGAGTTTAAAAAATATTAAAAAAGGTAAATTAATTGAAATTTCAAATGTCAATATATACAGTACGTAGATTAATCCAATAGAAAATTTCTTGGTTGACAAAGATAAACTGAGCTTTTCCAATTACAGCCCGCAATTATAATGGAAAATGATATAATGTTGTATCAATTTACTGAAAACTTAAAAGAAAAGTTTTCAAATAAATGTCATTTAAACCTCTGAGCTAATGAATTGAGTACATTGCATGAACTGCATTTTGGCTTTCAATTGATTTTCGTACACAGCATTATTGGAAATCGTTCTTTGTTGTGGCACAACAGATGAATTGATGAAACTTGATATTTGGATTGGGTCAAGAAAAGCAGGCATCAGCTTCAAAGTCATTTCACAAGTACCAAGTACTTGGAAAATGGTTCGAAACCACTAGGTTTTGGCAAGACAGTCAGACTAATGGATATAAAATTTTTGTTACAATATTTTTTTTTCTATTGCAGAATAAAACAACAAAAAAAAACAACATTAAATAGCAAAAGTTTTAGTTTTACAATGCTTTAAGAGTAAATTTTTAGAAAAAGTATGTATATTTTTCTATAATTTATATGTCAAATATGTTAAAATTTAAATGCTCTTCAGAGTGTGTTGAAGCTCACGACATTTTAACAATTGTTTTTCTTTGACCCTTAAAGCTTTGCTGCTCACGAACAAATAAAATTTATTTTCGATAAAATATATAAAATTTGACAGTTTTCAGGGCTGAAATCAATTTCTCTCAAAGGATTACGGAGGTCAGTTGCTTACAAGTAATCCGATATAAATTTTTAAATGATTGACCAAAATTGTTTTCCTGCTCCTCCCACTCTGTTATTTGTTGGACAAGATGAAGAAAAAATCGCACTTTTGGGTCTTTCTTTATGCATTGTAGTTTGTTTATTTAGGAAACCGAACAAATATTCATTTTATTTTAATAAATAATATAAAATTTCAAAATTTTTGTCAGGATTCTCGAAATACTGATCAATCTCAATCAAATTGATATCATTTTATTTGTAAACCCTCCTACCATAAAAACCCCATCAAAAAAAATTGATATCAAGATTTATACTTCTAAACTTCTTACATAAAAAGAAGTTATTAGCAATAAATATTTTAAATGTCCTTATTTAACTGGTGATGAAAATTTTCAAAAAAATAAAATTTCAGAATAAAATCAAAATTTTTCTAAAGATAATTAAATTAATATAGACGCATGAGAAAAAGAATATAATAACATTAGCATGCATTGCAAAAGCGCAGCCCCTGAGCTTTGTGCAGAATGGTTATTCAATATAGCGAAAAAATGTTTAAACTCGATAGATATTTTAAGGTGTCGAATTCGAGAGCAGCGTTTCTCCTTCTTCCCTTCATATTTTTATCTTAACAGGTTTTTCCCCTTTCAAAAGTGGCTTGGTAAGAGAAAATTATACAGTTGGTCTACTTTTCTTGCAAATATTTTTCCTGGCTTAACGGTGACAGTCAATGTAATTTAGCGTTATTTTATATCTTCTTACAACTTGAAATCGTAGCAAAATTATCACCTTCAATAACAGCCACAGGGATTTATGGAAAAAAGTCAACTTGGAACAAAGTAAGAACAATTTTCTCACATTTCCGACCGCCAACAAAGAGATCGAACAACCCTACGTGATGGCTGTCACGTAATGTAACCTTCATAATGTGGTTGATGATTCGAGCTGACACGAGGAAAAGATATCCCACAGCATATTCCACAAGAAACATCAAGTAGAGTTGACAAAATCATCTTCCAGTAATACAAGCGGCACCGCAATAAAACATTAACTCATTAAGACGCTTGTTTTTATGATTTTACAATGAGAATATGACTTATGATATGCCATGTCTCCACACAATAGAATAGCATTAATAAATCACATTTATATTGAACAATATTTATTGCTTTGCTTCGGATAACAAGAACACTCAGCTCCCATTTATACATGATTGCACATTGCCACATTGCAATCCATCTTTGTATACTTTTACTTTTGAAATGACGTCATTCTGAGTTCTGACCAAAAGTCGATATCGTAAAGCGACTTTTAAAAGTGAAGATGGGAGTCTCTTCTTGCTGGGTGAACTGAGCATACACTAAATCGCTGAATAATCGTCTTAGAAAATCCAGCACATATGCACATAGCTCAACTCCAGATTGCCACAGAAGAAACTGACGTGTTGCTGGCATGCTCACATGTGAGAAATCCACAAACCATTACGGTACGACTTTTCCCCACATGTGTGTGACAGCACACATAGCGACACATTTCATCCCATCCTCTTTACTAGGGATATGCACTACTATACAAGTCGAGTGTAATAATGACTGAATCCATGCAAACGTGAAACCCTTTATTTCCGCTATGATATTACGCTAAACCCTGCAACCTACACAAAGTCACACGTGTCCACAACACATTTCACGTAGTTTTTGATAATTTCAAAAAGTATTCTGTCCCTTATCTCTATTTATTGTCAAAGTGACTTTCCAGTGACTTTGATTAGCAGTTCCACAACAAACTCGCGCCTATACCGTATAACCAGTGTTGGCCGCGCTACCGCTACATAGCGGCGCTACAAAATTCGCTACTTTCAAACTGAAAGTAGCGATACAGTAGCGGCGCTACAAATTTTCTAAAAATAACGGGAAATATAGCGGAAAAAGTAGCGAAATTCCGCTACTTTTACCGCTATATTTCCTGTTATTTTTTGCTACCTTTGATGCTGGTTTATTCTGTTTCTGTATAATATAATATACATCAAATGCAGCAAAAAAAATTTAAATAAACAAATTTTATCATTTCTAATTAACATAATAAAATAATAAAAGAAAATTATTTATTTTTTAAAAAATTATCAAATGCGTTGACTTTTATTTTTAATATAACATAACAGATAACACCTGATGATTGGTGCATGGTGCTGTACTGTACCGTACAGCACTAATTAGGTACTGCATTTTGCACCTATGTATCGTATTTGTATTATATGCGTTTTCATTTTCATTTTTCCAAATACATAACTAACATAAGCAAGGGATTTACTAGAATAAAAATTCTTCCTCGTCGCGTTTTTTTTAAATTGATCAATAGACCATAATCATGGAAAACAGCAGCAGTTTCGATAATGAATACGAACACAAATACGAACTTTTTTGATTTAAAAAAAAAAAAAAAACTATTTTTTTTTTTTAAATTGGTAGCGGGAAAAATAGCGCGAAAATAGCGCAAAGTAGCGATAGCGGTAACGGAGAATCGCTACTAGGTATGCAAAAATAGCGATAGCGATTGTGCTACTATTTTTTGCAAAGTAAAAGTAGCGGTAGCGGTCGGCTCTACTTTTATTAGGTAGCGGGGCCAACACTGCTTATAACTCATATTAACTTATTACCTCAAACTTATATATCTGAATAGCTACATTGAAATGTATCCTGAGACTTTTCGTTTTGCACTTTATTAACCTTCAAAAATTTTGTGGGATTTTACACACTGATCCAGAAATATAAATTTTGATCAATATATGAACCGCGGTCGTCTAACTCGATTTTACGCGTTACCTGCGGACTACTAAACAAGATTCTGGTGTTTTTGTCTGGCCAAATTACCAAACTGGTTTTTTCTTTATAAAAAAAGTCATTCAATAATACGTCGTTAAAAGAAAGCCTCTTTTGAAATCCGCGACCATTTAAAAGTTGTGTGCCCAACTATTTCTCCAGTGACTCTTGTCGATCGAAATTGAAGGTTGTGGGGACTCTTCGTTGACTCTCGTCTTACCAGGTAATTCCAATGGAACGAGCAGCGTTTTATGGTGGTGCACACGCCTATCGAGTTTCTAAGGTATATTGACAGGGAGTTAAGGTGTGTAGTAAGGTGAGTGCATGAACACAGATTTCCTAGAACGTAATAAACGACATGTTCTTCATACTGGGTACTGATTTGTTTGTCCCAGAGATCCACCAAAATCGTACAACAAACTACATTCATTATTCCCAGACTCGTTTTAACTCCTAGCACTAACTCCTAGATGGTATAAACCAATATAAACGATGGATCAAAATGTAGAAGTAAATACGCAGCTTTTTGCTTGAAAATCGACAAAAATGATTTATTAAAACAACCTATGGTAGTGTAGCAGCTTGTGTCCATGTGTGACCATGTCAAACGTGTAAACTACTTAGTATGATCCCACCTAAATCTGTACAATAGCACAATCTGTTTCTAACTAATTCACAGCCATTAAATCACGAAACAACACTTCACTAAATTTTGTAAAATATCCATAAATTTATCAATTCTTTGGAATAGTACGATAAAACGTGATTAATGTATTTGTGACGAGTAATTACTAAACGTAGTTTACACGCACTATATATTTATCCATGATATCGCCTAAACTATAGCCATTTAAACAGGAATAACAATTCAAAAAGTCATCCCATTCCATTCAATGCATTTCGATAGACAAATGTTTGTCCTTAATTATATAAACTGGAAATAGTCGTAGTCACTTATTAGTTTCCTCATTCCTTACGAAAACGCAAGTAATGAAAAAAGAATTGTTTCCTGCACAGCACCAACGTTAAGCCGCGGAAGCATCGACCAAGTGCAGCGAAGAAAACTGTGTTAAACTGACTGAGGCTATTGTCACAATGCTCTTCTTAATTGACGGCGACTCCTTACTTTACCATTGATCGAGTACATGTGTGTAATAGAACACCATTCGCTCGGTACAACTTCGCCATGAAACCGCGCTTTAAGACGAAGCTGCTGGCAACACCAATTACCCTGGTGTTAACTCAACACGCCACGGATAATTATATTAAACTGAATGCGGATGAGCAAAAGTTGCACACATAATAATTTCTCTTCTAAAACGACATACAATAAAAATCTTTAAGTAAAAACTTTTTCCATTAGAAAAAAAACCTAAGTACCACGGTTTGCTTGGAGGCAACTTTGGATAGTGTGCACAGCACGAATTTCAATTTTTTTTCTGCATTTCGCACGACTGCTTCCAGAGGTTTGGAGTTCACTCTGCTGTACGCTTACTGCACATCTGTTGTTACGAAGTGATCGGGCAACTTTAGCATTAGACCTAAAGCACGACCGCAGAATGATGGCAAATTGTATTGTGTTGCTTGATAAGTCGGCTCTGATGCTTCAGTTGTATAATAATGAGAAGATTTTTTTTTCGCTTTTGATTAGCGCGCTTAACGTTGCCCAATAAGCTCTTATTCGGTTAAAACTCTCGAGTCTTTAACAAAACTTTAAATGTTTGCTGTTTGAAGCGATGTTTTACGTTTACATGCAAGTTATCTAGATAATTTTCTCCTTTCCTTGTTTATTTTTAAATGTGAATGCAAACATTTTCAAACGACAAATAATTTGCATTCAATGTGAAAATTATCCAGGTAATTTGCTGCATGTAAACATTCATATTTTTTGCTTACTTTCCCCCAAAGTAAATAAATAAAACTTATGCTTATTTTGTCACCATCTGCGTCCTCTCTCAGAATATGTAAGTGCCTCATTACCTGTATGGCCCAAGTTATTGGAAAATTACTCCGCTGTCATCTTGGATGTTTCAAAATCATAGGTTAACTAATGAGACACACGCAACGTGTTTAAAGTGACTAGAACCATGGCAGTTGAAAAATCAAGTATACATGTTTCTTCCTCAATGTAATTATTATTATCATTTATTATCATCAAAAATATTTATTTAATAATTGTATTTAACTGTAATAATATAAATTCAATGACGGATTTCTCCCCTTTAAAAGCCACTAATTCCTTGAGATTTAAATCACATAACATAATTTACCTATCACGTAACCAAGATTTTGGTTACATGACTTTAATCACCATTGATCAAAGTCTTAAATGAAAGCCATAAGTTAAAGCTTCTGATAAAATAGTTCAAACAGAACTGCTAATTTATATTAATATTTCAAAAAATAGATTCCCCTGTTCATATTAAAATGATAATTAAGTACTTTGTATTTATATTTGTGGCAACCCCGTTGAAAAATTAAGTTTGGATGTATCAATCATTTAAAATGAATTGTAATTAGTAGCCACAGCATCAAACACCTTTTGCCATTTTTTTTTTTAGACATTTTTGCCTATCACAAGAGCTTTGTCACTGAAGCAGTGTGTACAAAACAGCATACGAAACTGACGGCTTTACTTTCCATTCGAAGAAAAGCTTCACTTTGGGATTTCTCCTTCCTGAAAAAATCGCACAATCTCGGTTGCTTTGATCCGATAATTTTTGAAGAAAAATACACATTTCAAAATTCAAACTGTTCAATTTGAGAATTTGAGATACCAATATAATACATTAGTCGTCGAGTGCTTTTGGGTATACCTATATATAGCCAATATTCCCATCTACCCACAAACTACCCGACTACTAACTGTAAGTTGTATCTTATTACATTACTTCCCTTTCTGTCACATGAGCTCTCTATGTGAGTTCTAAGAATTAATCAAATTGCTAACAGAAAAACAAATCATTCTGTCCTTCTTTTGATTGTCTTATCAAGTGACACAAATGCTAAAAAGGTCAATCCAATCAATACATTGATTTGCTGCCATTATTATTAATTACTTATTTGCACTCGTGTTTTGAAAAGCGAAGAAAGACAAGTTCGTCTGAATCGTGAAGTCACTGAAGTGATAAGAGTCTGAGCCAAATTCAAGTGTCTGTCTGAAGAGTAAAGAAATTTTATTTTTTTGGCCTCATTTTGTGACAATAGGGGTCCAAAATCCCACAGCGACCAGAAGCCCCAACTGACCTAAACACGTCTCTCTTGATATACAATATACAATTTGTGGAGAAACTTCAGCCAATTTATGCGCTTTGTGGCCCATATCTGGCAAACCTTTCGTCGTACCGACTTCGTATAGCCACCATTCGAAAGCCGTTAAAATTTTGCTTCTTCCCATTGCAGTCTCGTGCGACTGCATTCTGTTGTTGACCCGCTTCATCCCTCAGAGCACGTTTGCACTATTATGCGCAACTATCTTTTTTTTCTTTCTGCTGTCACAAATTCCGCCCTTAGCATATTAATATTGAATGATCTTTTAGTGGCTTTCCGTCTTTTTACTTTGTTCTTTCCCAGATGATTTAATTCCGTCTTTCACTCTTCTTTTTTCTTTTTTTCTTCCCCTGCTGTCAAGACGAATTCTAGTGAAACTATCGGAACATGTAGTGGCGTGACAACAATGCAATATTATGACGCTATTCACTGATCATTGTTGGCGAAATAAAACCCTTTCCTTCCGCCACTACATAATTTCGGGTCAAAAGAAGCACAGTGACAAAGAGCCCGTGTGGGAGTTCGAGTTGACAGGTAATTAATTTTCCTTGCCAAATTCACAGTGCAAAGAGAGCGTAAATGAGCTAAAACACAATTGACAATGTGAAAAGAATGAAAAATGAAAAGCAAATTACGTTAACCGTGTATATACTTTTCAAAATTATTCCTACTTAGGAGAAAGCAGTAAAACATTACCGAATGAGTTAGCTGCACTTTAAAAAATTAAAACTCTTGTTGTGACAGCGCACAATCAGAGTAACTCTTAACTCTGCTGCTCTTCCCACAGGCGATTTTATATAAGGCCCTTGCACCAAAAGCTAGTCAAATAAAAAATAAAGAGATGTAGTAAAATTTTAAAGCCTGGAAATTAATTTTCTGGAAACGAAGAACATCTGTATTAAGACTGCTGAGCGACTTCATTAATTCTCGTTTGGGGCTAGTAATTAATGTCTCGTTTCATTGACTTTTATTATGAGGATATTTTTTAAATTTTAGTCAATTTAAAAAATATTATAAACCAATGCCGCATTGTTTTAGGCTGTGCATCTCTGGATTTCTTTATTGTATTATCTAAACCAACTGTCACTTTTTTAATTTGATTTTTTTTTCTTAAATATCTTTTACAAGGGATGGAAAAATGTATGAAATATCAATATGTTGGTAACATCTGTTGTATTATTCTACAATTGTTTCATCTTCCATTGGTTTTAATGGAAATCCAAAATCAGTATTTCTTTTTTTTCTTTCTTTGGTCTTTCACTCTTTCTGCATAGAGTGAAAAATCAATAAATGAACAAGTTCAGCTGCAAATTTTTCTCGCGTTTAAAGACCGATTAGAATTGCAGATACTGAGTAAACTTTTAGTAAAACATTAAATAAATACCGTATTACCTCGGAAACAACGGCATGCCAGTAATTACGAGTCTGACCAGTTTTTGACAAGTAGACAACTGTTCAATAAAAAATCAAATGGACAAAATGCAGGAAAATTCGAATTATCCGGCACCCTGGTCTGACTCGCCATTATCCGGCATGCCGTTCTTTCCGAGGGAATACGATAAGAAATTTTTAATGTAAACAGAATGTTCAATTTTTCAAAGCGCGAACGATAAAGTTAAATATCAAGCATCAAATATCTTTTTATGCAGATTTTATGTCATCATTTTCGAAGTTAGCAAAATAAAAATAATAAAAAAAAGAAAAATCGTATTAGTCTTCTAGAATATAGAGCGAACCGTTCCAAGCAATTTTTCACTTCCTTAAGCCTCAAAACACGTAATAAAAAAATTATGCAAAGCTCTGCCAAGAAAAGCTGCCTGATACATAACACTGCTTTACATTACAACCAAAAATATATTTCAAAAAACTTTTAAAAAATATCAGATTTAACAAGCGCTAATTACGAATAGCAGCTCGCTAAACGATCACACAACTCATAAAATCGATACTTACAAATTTATGTTAAAAGCCTATTAAACTCAAACCTATTAAAAACATACTTAAGCTAAATTAATGACTTTATACACAAAAAAAAAATAAAAAATAAAATCTTATCTTGTTTTCGGAAAATTTGTTTTGATCATTTAATCCGTGCAAACAAAATTCTTTTTAAAAAGTAATATTTTTCAAAAAATTCCGCAGTCGACAGTCTTTAGTTTGAACCATACAAAAGGCATTGAATCATGCTTGAGTTGTATCTTTGAAGTTCGTGTTGACCGTCCACCATGATCTAGCCGTGAAATTGAGTGAATTTCAGCCCCTTCTTTTATCGCCTATCCGCTTAAACTATTTTATTCTCTTGTATTCAAACATAGGACATTCTAAAAAAAAATATATATATAATAATATATATATATATAATAAAAAAAAAATGGAGGAAAAGGAAGAATCATTTTTATATCTGATATAAAATGATGCAGTTGATGGCAAACCACACAAACCTTAAATATGAATCTTCAAACCTCAACCACAACTGACCGAGATAAGGTATAGGTTGACGAGAAAGGGACCCAAAGGATTGTCAGATGATAAAATATCCTCGCACAAGACTCTCCTGGCACCGGTTTCTACAAGTAAGCACCAGAGACCCCTTCTCCCGCACCCCACTAGCTTTTTTCACCTAGCGTTTCCCTGCATTTCTCATTCCTACAGCCTCATGCCTCAAAATGAATCATGGGCCCAAGAGATTGCACAAACTAAGCGTACGAGCTGGTAAGCCACAATTTTTGTTGAAATCATTCGTCACGAGTGTCTATAATACTTTTTTGTTCTATGCTTCTTTTCCGTTTTAAAGTTCCAAGTGTTTTTGCTTACGAGTAAATGTTTCTTTTTGTTTCTTTTATTGCTAATGAAGATAAGTAGAGCAATAAAGTTAAAACTAATTAGATCTTTCATATAATATAGGTCTAATTGGAAGACCCTTTGATTATTGTAACATAAAATAATGGGATGAGGATCTCATGAGGAAAGTTTAATGTCATTCTCTGGGTATTTTTTCCTTGTACATTATTTTTTTGTTATGATTTAACTGTTAGTATTTCTGGGTGGATGTTTTCAGTTGTTTTTGAGTACAAATAAACATTTTTTTTTTTTTAAGCTGAATCATAGTAACATTTACACGTTATCCACAAAATGTTGTTTGTTGCCCTGTAGAAGACAAGCACTTTGTAATCCTGCCAGAAAAAAAAATTAGATTCAAAAACAGGAAAGGTAAAAATCGCCCTTTCGACTGAAAATGAGTAATGAGAAGAAAAAAATAAAATAAAATAAATGAAACGTCTATAAATAAAGATCAATCAATTATACTATGAAAACAATACTAATCTGCACATCAAAATCTAAAGAAAAGAAAGAGATAATTGTTTACTTTTGTATTTAACAAAAAACCAATGCAATAAAGCTCAGGAAAGCAGCAGCAGAAAATAGTTCTGGGACTTTTAAGTACAGTAATGCAGAAGAATTAATGCAGGGTTAACCTCCTTCACAAACAATAGCACGCCACATGTAGTGTGAGAATCAGATGGGGAACAGACACAGCCGTTGATTTTCATTTGGTTTAGCACGTATAAACCGGACAATGGTCAGCAGATCAAGTCAAGCATACTTCCGCAAAATCAGCACCTTCTTCAACCACCGCATTCCCACAGTTTACCAAGTGTCAAGCTTGTTGTGCTGGCGATTTTTGATCACATTACTTTCAACATATTGACAGTCCATACAAAATACTCGCTGCAACATTACTTCCCTTGTATTTTTTAATTTTTACTATGACTAAACTCCATGTCCAAAACATTGCAAGAAACTCCCATTGGCTAGAGCCTTTTCCCAGCAATTTTTTAATATACTTAAAAAAATAATTCGAAAAATAACCATAAAAGGGCATAAACGAACATAAACGAAGATAAACGAACATAAAGCGACCATAAACGATCATAAAAATGACCATATATGGTAGTTTTTGGTGGTTTTTTTGTACAAGCAAACAGGCTCCAACCAATGGGAGTTTCTCGCAATGTTTTAGAAACAGAGTTTAGTTCAATTTAATGTATACAGAATACATTTTTACCATAATAAAACACACTAAAATAGTGTTTACTGTATAAAAATAATGATTGTAAGTTAACGTTACTCGTTGCAGATACATTCATAACATCATAATTCATATCCAACGGCTCTCTACTGAAGTGGAGACGATTACATTTTGTAAATAAGAGTGGCAAACTGCAAATACAATAAAGAACAATGTTGGGTTTCGCCGTACTGTAACAAATTTCTTTTTTTATGTGATTGTTCATTTCAGGGTGCAGTTGTTGTTTCTTGCTTCATTGTTTCGACATTATTGTAGCAGCACCAGTTATTGCATGTCTCTCTTATCCCATAGAAAAGCATTTATCTGTGGCTGTGGCAATTTAGTCATTTTCTCGCTCATCTTTCTGCTTTAGTACCTTTTTTTTTTTTAATTGGTGCTTTTGTTAGATATTTGATAAGGTTTTTTTCTTTTTTAAGTCTCTTAAAAGCCCTTACACAAGGTTCATTCAACGTTTTTTCTAAAAGACTTCAACAAATAGAAAAAAACATTTTCTGACAATAAATTTGATCACTTAATTAAGTGTAATTTAATCAATTCATTTAATTACCACTTTTAATCATTGCTAAGTGTTAATTAGAATTAGAATTTGAAGTTACTAATGGTAAAAAACAAAAGCCTTCAACTAGAGATTAATAAAGATTATTTTTTATTAAGATATTATCATTTGAAGTATAAAAGATGAGAAGCTTTTCACGTGTCACTGATGAAACTAATTTTGACTTGCCACTTGTCAAGCGAAAAACTTTGCAGAAAGTGGATTCCTTAGTATGATGTGCGAGCTGCACATTCATCTCGCCATCTGGCCATACACAAGCAGAAAAAAAGTTCCTTTTTGCATCATTAGACAGACATGACATTGCATATGAACTGAGTCTTTACAGTGACATCTCTCGGGGCCGTAAAAATTTTCTTTTTAAACTTAACAATATTTTTTCATTACTAACACTTAATGCGTCCTAAATTTATCCACGAGCAATAATGTCAAATTTGTAGCCTCGTTTAAACTTTTTAGCAGCTTGATACGCTCTCTCTGAGTGAGGATAAAGAATTCGGCGCGAGTACTTGCTAAATAAAGACAAATGGCGCAGACTAAAATGGTTCAACTAATCTCATTCGTTTGATTTCTTGCCTTTCTTTGCAAGTTTTATTTGCAGATCACGAATAAATGCGACCTCCATTTCAAATTCCAATGCACCTGGGTATCTACAAGTTGCAAAACAAACTATTTGACCTCTCACTTGGAGGCAGTAAAGAAAGTGCAAGAGGCCATTGTTGATACCTAAGGTGTTCCATTTTTCATGCTCTGTGGATATATTACAAAAGAGAACATGCACTTACGGTTGCAAGCAGGATCGATGTGAATGCACAAACATTTCTTTCCCGTCTACTTTTGTCTCCAAAATCGTATTCAAGTAATGCAAGATTGAAAGTGAAAAGAAAAGTAAAACCTTCGCTATGCGCAACCAGCGTATCCTCTTAAGGTTCCTCTCTTCTAATATGACAACTGTCATTTCTCAAAAAAATATATCAGTATACTGTATATTTATTATGATCAAAGAGTATTTGCTTTAAAAACAATAAAAAAAAAAAACCAAAAAAAAAACATGATTTGTTTGATTTTCTCAATTTTCTGTTATTTTCAAAACTTAATTTATTCAGAATTAAAAGAAATCTGAATCAGTTTAGTACTTTCGAGTTTCGACATATATAATATTGCTCTAGAGATAATTAAACTACACTTTTTGATCACTTTTCTCATTATTCGAAATTCAATTAAAGCATCATCATATTCAGTTTCCCTTTCCCACATTTGTCTACCTAATTAATTTAAGGAATGAATTCAATCTGATGAGCACTTCCGGTTTTATTTTCCGCTTTTATTCAATAAACAAAATGACAAATACCGTTTCGAAAAGTATGCAGCTGACTATACGACGGCAAGTCAGGCGCTAATAAATGAAGAGTGACAAATTTCTTTGAAGTTTTGAATCCTTTTCCCTAAAATTGGATGGTGCATTGCGGTTGGTTGACTTCTAAAAAGAGAGCACACATCAAATGGAAAGAGTGACAAAGCTTTGCACTTCACTCATCCAATGTTTCTGTCACTCACATATCCCGTTACTGTCCACGTCGTTAATACACGAGAGACCAAAATTGATCACTGGACAACATAAACCTAACAGAGAGCCTACTTTTGCGGTCAATATTAATGAGACGTTTCGATCAATAAGTTCTAAATCTCGAAAAGAAAAAATAAAAAAAATCAAATTCGCTTTTCAGTTTTAGATTAGCTCAATTTAAACTTTTAAAGACATGGGATGACTACACCACATAAATACGCATGCGATTCAAATTTAAGATAAGTAAAAGAATTCAGTTGATTCTTCATAAATTCTATAGTCAATGTTTCTAAAATCATAGCATGCAAAACATACGAAAAAATTCAAAAAAAGTAAAAGTTGACTATTGGACAAATTTAGATCACTTCGATTTCTTTTTTCGTACCGAATTTTTATACTTTCGATTGTGATTATAAAAAAAAAATCTAAAAATAATAACAATCTTAGATTTTCTATTTACTTTAAGTTGCTATTTCAATTGCAGCTGTCAGGTGGGCACTAAATTTATTTAAAAACAATAATTACACTGACTTTTATCTTTTTGAATATCTAGTTACAGACCTATAATAAGCATGCTTGGCCACTACGTATCCGACGTGTATATTAAAAGACAAGGAGGTAGCAATTGAAGATCAGGTGCTAATTAAAGAATTCATTTTCGTTTTGCTTTTCGACTTATTCAAAATAAAATAATTAATTTTATTAATTAAAAAATGAATACTTATTGTCAACAAGAACTTCTTAATTTCCTAAGCGAACAACAAAATATTAAACTCTACCAAACTACAATGTTTCTTCATTCCTCTTCCATGTTAACAGCACAAACAAGAAGTCAAGAAAACTGACACAATACACTCTAACAAGCAAGACCAAACATCAAAGAAATCATTTCAAGTAAAACCTCCCACAAAAAAAAATAAAAAAATAAATAATGCATTTTCAACATTCAAAAAACAAGCATTACTTAGTGTCGCTTTAAAATACACAGCACAGAAAAAAGTCTACCAAACCCATCACTTTACGGTCTTTCATTTATAAAAAAACTAAAAAGCGCTTAAGTTAAGCGGAGAGAAAATTAAAAATCATAAATATTACACAGAAAAAGAATATGAAGCGTCAGCAACGACAAAAACAAGATTTATTGTTTTATATTAACTTTAGTAAATCTCAGCTATACTTTAATGATTCCGCTATACCTTGCAAGACAAGAGTTATTGCGAGAAAGTCGCTGAGTAAATAAAATCGCAACTGAGGACAGAATAAAATGTATGGAATTTCAACTTTATCCTCGAGCCACAATTCTTCTCCTACAGACCAATTGGAAAGAAGAACATTTAACGAGTTCATTTAATCACCTAAGATGGGAGGTCAAATCAGCAGGCGAGAAAAGAAGTCCCTTAAATGGGCATGACTGGGATTGAAGATACTATTGTACAACCACAACCTTTAACTCCCCTTTGATTGCTAATTGATCGATAAAGAACATTAGGAAAAAGAAGAAAAAAGAAAAAGAAAAGAAAAACACAAAAGAAAAGAAAAGAAAAGAAAAATTAAGAGTAATAAACATTAATCCTACCTGATGCACTTATAAAAAAGCCGGTGTAGGAAACGCAAAAGATGAAGACGACCAAAGTCATGTTCAACACTGAATTACATCCAATTTGACCTCTATTCATTCCATGTCACGCTTTATACGTAACAAAAATGTCCGTTCCGAGCGCTATCAATAACTGTAGAAAATATGAGGATTAATAAAATTTGCTGTTTGGCTTTCAGCTGAGTTCTAGCGGAGGTCCGTCTAGTAAGAAGCCGGTCGAGGCATCTACTCTTCGGTGCCTGCATTCAGTCTTTTCCCATCATGCCTTTCGTCACAAATCGATGGATGGTAGAACGACACTCGGATTGGCTATTTATGCGACATGATATTTATCCAGCATCACTGTGACAGAAAATGGCAATGTGTCAGATATATAATTGCAATCTATTTGCGGTGTGAAAAAGTTAATGAACATTTTACGACTCGTTTAGGTGATAGTGACATTTCTTGGTCGATCGTTTTACACAATTAAAACCAATCTACTGATCAATTGATAAATTCAATTTACCAACCATGGCTTAATAGCTGTCAGCGTGGAAATGTTTTCACCCAAACTTGATTACAGCAAAGTGTTCACTTTACAAATTGAACATATTTCTTTTTAATTGTAAATTTTTATAGTACAGTAATGTTTGTATGTTTTCCTGAATGACATATTTACCATTTAAACTGTATACATGGTGTAATAATATCTGTAAACAAATCACCTTTTCTATGTGGATCATGGTCCGCCGGTGGACCGCGAACCGATTACATGGGCCCGCCAGCGCATGGGAAAATTGTAATTTATTAAATTAGAATGTAAAAGTTTATGCAAATTGTGAAATAAAAAAAAATCATATTTGAATTTCACGATGCACTTAACCTATGAAACTGGCTTTTACAATGTCGTGTCACTACGAGAAACTTTATTAAATAAATAATAAATATATAAAATAAAATCGGAATTCTGGAAAAATAAAATGTAGCTCTTGAGACGCACTAAACTATTCATATAAAAATTCACCTATTTAGTTGAGAACACAAAGTACAGTACTTGTAATTGTAATTTCTAGGTCCACATAATTACAAGTAAAACATTTCCTGATGCCAACAAAATTAGATGCAATTAAAAACGATGTATACGTCCTACTGCCTAGATCCAAGATAATCAATCAAATCAGCGTATTCAAACACGACCGATTGTGCTGTAGACTAACTCCATTCAGTAAAATTATGTTCAACGAATTAAATTATTCAATTAATGCTGATGTTGCCGTCTCAACTGCTAACAAAACTTGCTGCAAGAAACCCAAGATCTCCCATTCCCCACCCTTCATTAAACTGTTGTTGGACACTATAATTAACAAATAGATAAGTTTATTTCACTAAAAGAAAAGTAGGCCTGGCTATGCTGTCATTCGTTACGACAAAAACAGTGATTGCACAATGAACAATGACAAAAACATTTACAAATAAATTAAAGTTAAAAAAATGTGACATCCCCAGATTCTGTGTTTCCAATTGATCAATTATTGAGATTGAAAAACGTAGCAGACTCACAATTCAGATCCAAGTGAGTAATTTGATTGTTGTGGAATTAGATCAGCGCTTGCACACTCAAAAGCTGCGACATGGTGACGTCAAGTTTGACTGAAGAATCTTATTTTAAGCCAAATTCAATGTAATATATAATTTTCCCAAAATGTTTTTGTTTGTTTATAAAATTTTTATTAACTCGACCCAAAAAGTTTATATATAACATTCTTGTGTCTTGACTCTTGCATAAAATACAAAAGCAATCTTTTTCTCTTTTGTTTATTACTTCTTTCTTGTTAAAAAGTGAAACTATAAAACCATTTAGTTAAATAATTAAATTGTTTTATCAAGCAAACTAGTCTAGACTATATCAAATTACACTTTTTTTCTCCTTTCGCTGACAGAACCAATTCGTTTCACATGTTGCCTTCAGTGCATTTAAATAGGCTTAGAGGAAATGTTCATCTAACTGTTATTAGATTAAAGTGCAAATATTTACTTAACTAAACTCAAATGATGTTTATATTTGCACAAAATTCTTTTTAAAAAAAGTCAATTAAAAAAAATTCCAAATAAATTAATCCAATATAAATTAATAAAAACCCATAAAACAATTTATCTTATTAAAAAAAATTTAATTTCTTTCAAAAGCACTTTCATTTCTTAGGTCAGACTTTATTTTTTTATATTCTCTCCCCAAGCAGCAATTCATTCTTGAACTGCATTTTATACAACAAAAAAAAAAAAAAAAAAAATAAAACAAAAACAAAAAATCCTTTTTCAATTTCTATATTAATCAAACACACCATTTGTACATTAACTGTACATTGACTTTCAATTCCCCCAAACACCTTTATGAAATTTCAGAACCTGTCACTCAAACTCCAAAAAACAAAAATAATCGATCACCTAAACTCAGTCCAAGAGGCCAGTTATGACCTGTTTTCCATCACTGTCAGCCTACTTTTAAACGCGCCTTTAATAAAACTATTACTTCTCAGCTGCTACATCTCCATGCTCAATAAATTTTTTACCATTTGACAACATAATCCAGAGTTCCAGACGCTACTGAATTTCTCCTTAATTAAACCACCAGATTGTCTAACAATATTTAAAGCAAACACTTTTGAATGTCAAAGCAACTGGTTCAATGCAAAGGTTTTTCTCGCTAACACAGTTTACATTCACTTCTTTAATGGCACCCCGAGGTATCATTTGCACTGGATGCCTCCGAAGGTGAAACTAGAATGCAGGCACACACGGTTTCTCTCCCTCGCCTCTCGATTACTTGCAAATGAGGCTGCATTGATGTGTGCGGTAAAAGTGAAGGAAAGCATAAAGTTTGTAACTGATTTGCCAGAAAATGAGTGTTGGGAAATGAAAAGTAAACGATTTCGAAATGAAGTTCGAGTTTGCATTTCCACATTAAATTTTGATGACTATAGTGAAGACGAAAGATAAAAAGAAGGAAAAGGCCATGTTCACAAATTAGCTTTCTTTTTCTTTTTTTTCTTCCCCTTTTAAACACTCGAGACAGTTATTGTTGCAACCACAGAATTTTGCAAGAAAAGCAAGTGTTTTAGTCATTCCTAATGGTGACTTTGATGATCACAGCCTAAATAGCTGACTCGCTTTTTACGAGTCAAATAAAGAATGAAAACAAAACAAAATGTGAAACTAAATTCCCCCTCCCCCTCACACCCTTTAGCTTTATTGTTATTTCGTCCCCCTTTTCTTATAAAAATCAATAAAAATACTCGTTCCCCCTTTTTTCCCCTCGTCCATTCGTCTTACTTTGCGAATATCGAGCATTTCTTCTATATGTGATTTCATCTATTGTGTTGACTACATCACTCACTTAATCCTCACTCATTTATATTGTGCCTTCTTAAGAAAAACCATGTGCCAATCAATCACGCACATACAAGGTTAAAGGTGTGTGTGAGAAAGCGGCTAGTCTTTATTGGAGGCCTTAATCCCAATATAAGGCTCCTTTTGTAACGTATAGCCAGCAATAGACCAAGCGTTATATACATGGACCAAATTAACTTGCTAAAGCAGCTTAACGTAAATCATTTCATTCTAATTTCACTATATATTGAACATCTGATTATTTCTTTTCTAAACCCTTGAAGCAGTAGACATTACAAAGATTATTAGTTTTTTTTAAAAAAAGAAATCTTTTCTCATTGCAATCTAATTTTATTTTTTTATTTATCACATCAATAAAAAGAACCCAAGAGGAAAGGAAATGTCACATCAGATTTGAAGTCATGTGCTCTCTATTAAAAATTTATAAATACAGTTAAAGCCACACAAGCAGAAAAATGTGGAATGAAAATGAAAAAAAAAAATAATTATAGAGAAGGAATTTCAAATAAGAGAAAGCAGAAGAAGATTCAGAAGGATCTTTCCAGTTTCAAGAAGTAAACAGCAGAAATAACAAAACAAGTGAAAGTATTGGCAATTTTCCAAAAAGTTTTGGATGCTCTTGCAAATTATTTCTCTCTCCTTTCTCTATAGTTTCTCTGCAAATTAGAATTGTTTGTGTTTGAATATTTCCTGTTTGCCAACATGTGTGTATTTATTGCAATTTTATCCGATCTTAACTCATTGAATTTAAAGGAAAGGTTAAGTGAGAATGGTTACGCCTTAAATTTATTGCTCACCATATTTTACTCTTGTATATAGTGACTGAATAATGAGCTTTTAAATCTTTTGCCAGTCTTGAAACTTTTGCAGCAGAAAATCTAACACGCCTTGTTTTCATCACTATAGCAGGCCATTATGAATAAGGCAATCTGTAAAGAATCATACAAATGTTTCATTGACAGTAATAACAAATGCAAAGCCGTTACTTTTATCTCGTTGCAAAATTAGCAATTTCATTACGAGGATTTGTTTATATTATTATACCGAGCAATAAATTTGTTTTGCACAAAAGAAGAACGATGATAGAATAATTTCAGCATAATAAGAAAACTAACCGTTTTAAGAGATTAGTTTTACAGACAACTCTTCACACTGGATATGGGGAAAGGCGTGATCTGTTAAAAGCCACCTCGCTTTTATGCAGTTCTGGATAGCAGCGGTTTGTGCACCTGACCAGCAATCAAGAGGTCTATGATTCGATTCCTATGGATCCAGATTGCAAGCTTTTTACAACTGTATTTTCAAGATCGATAAATGTCGATAGCTTTACATTGCAAAGCAAAGTAAATTCTCTTCGTTAATTAAAAAATACATATTAGAGACTTTGCAATTTTTCGTAGAAAAAAAAAATACGAAATCATAAAAAATTACGAAATTATAATATGATTTCGTATTAATTTTCGTTTAATTCAAATTCCATAACGAAATAAAAGAACTATTTCGTGGTCTATTTCGGAATATTTTTTCGTAAATAAAAATGTGTTGCGCATGCGCCTTTTGTTTGTTGTGTTCCGTCATTTTGACTCGCTCTAACCTCAGATGTAACAGCCCAAGTTAATGGATCGTTTTTGATGATTAAACCGATGAGAAAGAACTTAAAATGTTTGAAAAATGTATGTGTATTACTGTTAGACTGTAACTAATAGATTTGTTACAATTTTTAATCATTTTAGTCAGCTTCGTTCGTTCAACATACCAACTGCTGGCAAAGCAGTCGGTACGTTTAACGAACGAAACAATGATGATGTTGACCCCATCTATTCGTTCTTTTACCGTTTGACAAACAGTACCATCTTTTTTCTTAGTGTTTTACGGTTTTAAAGTAATTTTTGATTTTGTTCTCTTGCCATTTTAATTGTTTTTCATTTTTTCTTAAATTTTTCGTGTTTTAGGAATAGTCAATTTTTATCGCAACCTGTAGTACAAAATTCTAATTACGAAATAATTAAAAATATTTCGTTTTTTTTTAATTTCGTAATTTTTCTTACAAGAAATCGCAGAGTCTCTATTTTTCTTTTTATATTTCAATAGAGACTTTGCGATTTTTCGTACAAAAAAATTAAAATACGAAATCATTAAAAAAACTAAATATTAATGTGATTTCGTTTTAATTTTTTCGTATTTTGAATTTCGTAACAAAATAAAATAAATATTTCGTGGTACATTTCGTGATATTTTTTCGTAAATAAAAATGTGTTGCGCATGAGCTTTTCTGCCTGCTTCGTTTGTTGTCTTCCACCATTTTGACTCGATCTAACCTCGGATCTAACATCCCAAGTTAACGGATCTTTTTTGACTCAATTTTTGATGATTAAACCGATGAGAAGAAACTTAAAATGTATGAAAAATGTATGGGTTTTACTGTTAATAAGCATTCTTAAGCATTTTAGTCGGCTTCGTTCGTTCGTTCACTCATTCAACGTACCGACTGCCGGCGAGGCAGTCGGTATGTTAAACAAACGAAGCGATGATGATGTTGACTCCATCTATTCGTTTTTTTACCGTCTGACAAACAGTACCATCTTTTTTCTTAATATTTTACGGTTATAAAGTGATTTTTGATTTTGTTCTCTTGCCATTTTGATTGTTTTTCATTTCTTCTTATCGTATTTTAAGAATAGTCAATTTTTATCGCAACCTGTAGTACAAAATTCTAATTTCGAAATTAAAAAAAACAAAATAATTAAAAATATTTCGTTTTTTTTTAATTTCGTAATTTTTCTTAGGAGAAATCGCAAAGTCTCTAATGAATAAATTTATACTTATATTTATACATGAAAATGTGCCGTTTTGCCCTTTAGGCGACTAAAGTCATCTTATGATTATATCTTAGTTGTAAGGTCAAAAGTTCGTACATCCTCAGGGATGATTAAAACCACTGCTGTGAATAGTGACTGGCTATTGAAACTTAATCTTAACGTGCATTCACCATCGATTAATCAATACAACTAAAGTTTGACAATTTTAACACCAGGACCACACTTCAAACCTGTGGATAATAACCACGTACAACATGGCTGACTTTGTCGTATGTTTTGAGAGCAATGTAAACAAATCTTCAATTTCTTGATGAAATTTTCAATTTTTTTCATAACAACAAGCCAGTTTCATGGCATGATAAACAATCTTCGACGTTACATGTTACATGTTACATTAGCGCAGTTGAGCAAAAATTAGCGCCTCATTGCACAAGTGCAGCGAGTACTTCAATTCAACATTTTAGATTGAAACTTTTTGCATAATTGAAAAATTCGTGACATAATTAAAAAAAAAAAAATACACAACTTGAGATGTAACTATGCAAGTGTTAGAACCATTCTGGCACATTAGTTGTGTCCACACAAAAGTAAAATTAATTGTTCTTGAACGCCGGTCTGCTTGTATCCATTTAAGAGCAGCGAGTAAATTTGTGTGCTTAGGCAACACCTACATCATTTTAATTCTAGCTAATGATAATTCACTGATAAGCTTTCTTAAAGAAAAAAAAACTTGGTGAACGTTTTAATTGCTTCCAAAATTGGCCGCTTGAGGACATACTAATATTTATGTTAAGCAATCTTGTTTTAAATAAAGATATATATTTTTTTTCATAAATTCTCTTCTTCCACAACAAATTCTTGTACCACAAAATAGTGACCAGGACCACTACTCACCACTTCTGGTGTTTTACACGGCCGTTATTCAACATTTCAAAGCTATTACCTGAATACCTGGCTATAAATTCAGGATATTTAAGCCCAGGCTACTATTCTATTGTCATTTCCAGTCATTTTTCTATTTTTTTCAATTAACAGAAAATCTAGACATATTTAAACATTTTACAAATAAAACTTTACCTCTCGTGTTGAATCCAATTTTCCTTATGTTAAAACAATATAAAAATTTTCATAACCTAAATTTTTTAAAAAATCACTAAATTTTCATTCATAAATTCTTTTCAATTAAACCTTTGTCAGAAACTGTGATATGCTGATAAATCTTTAAATAAATATGTAGTAAAATGTCCAGATTTTCTGTTGAAAATAGCTTTTTCCATGATAAACATCTGAAAAAAAGTTGTGTATAAAAATGATAGAGACTTATCTGTAACATATAGAATATCGCATAAAGATGCTAAAGATTTCTGCAACATTTAACCCACCATGCGAATATAAGGAAAACACACATCTATCTTCAATTCCTCTCAATTTCATTGGCTGCACACTGGAGAATGGATGAAGTAAGCAACATGTAAACCAGTTTCCTGATCAGACGACAACATTGGCGCCAAGCACATGCAGTTCTATTGTGTACGTGCTTGGCAAATAGAAGCATAAAATTAAAGACGTTGCTATGTACTTTAGTAAATAAATTACTTTGAGCTTTCAGTTTCATATTAAAATTAAATAAACATAATATAATCACTTTTGCCTACTCATCCGTACCCATAACAGTCCTAAGACTCTCTCCTATTTTCTTCACAGTTTGACTAATAACTAAAACTTCAGTGCCAAAAAAAGTTGGCCAAAAAAGTTAAGATTTTACCATACTGTATAAGATATGATATGCTGATGCTGATATCACCATGCAAAAAAAAGTTTGTTTCTTGTACAATGAAGATGAAAATCAGAAAGATTATTCTTTTGGCTCCCTCGTAGAGAGATTTTTATGCTACCAATCCCATTGCAGTGCTAGGTATATCGAGACAGCATTCCTTATTTCATGGTTCGTTGCATCTAAGGCCAAAGCTTGATTAAAACTTCAGATTGATATCTGAGAAGCCTAAATAATAGTTTATGTTCCGCAATGAACGTGTATCTGGTGATGGTGCTTTGTTATAAATTTTTATTTCATTAACCATACAAAATCAGGAGTTTTGTTTAGAAAGGTTCAAGTCATTTCTTATACGAAGTACGTAGACCTTTCCTTGGTATTCTTTAAAATTAGTGTATGCTAATTTTAAAAAGATTTACTCATTTATTGCACATATTTAACAGCTATCACAACACTTTGTACTTGTATACACAAAATAAAGTACGAATCTGATTTACTTTACATTTGTATATGATAAGCTGATTCCTAGGGATTAAAACTTATCTGTCAACAATAAATTAGTAGGCGTGTACAGCGTAATCCTATTCTGTGACATGATTAGACATGATTCAGTCATAGAATGAAAGGATATTCCACCATAGACCTATACTAACTAGACTGTGAAGTCGGAGCATTGTTCATGCTATATGAGCGGAGAAGCAGTACCATATCAGGAAGTTCCTAATTTTTTTACTCACGTCAGCAGTTCCTAGTGCGTCGTGTGGCGCCATCATTGATTTAACACTGTCAGGATGAAGATCATTTCTTCAGCCATTGCTTCAACAATAGTGCCCAAACTAACTTCCTGTTTATAGCAGAAGTATGATAGAAAATGTTTCTACCACACTTCTGCCACACAAGAAGTGAAGAAGTAAGAAACTGCCGTCTACCCACACGACATGACCATTGGTAACAACTAAAAATTGTGAGTTTCAAAACCCGGGCGCAACGTTGCGCACATGAATAAATGTTTTCTCGAGCTAGCCAACAGCAATACAAAAGCTATGAATTATTTTGATATACCGTATTTCACTTACATTTTTTTTCTTTCGAGATCAAATCTTCACATAGGCACACTTAAGTAAGTCCAGTCTCCAGAATCTAGGATAAATCGCTTCTGGCGGGTCTCATTTGTATAGTCTTCATCAACATATATGTCTGAGCCTTTCAGTTTCTTCCGGTTAAACAATATTGCTTTCTTTTCTTTCTCAGACTCGAATTTAACAATAATTGGATGGGGTCGACGTCCTTGCACTCCAACACGATGTTTAAATCTTCCATGTTCCGAGTTCTGGAAAAGTCGAAGGAAAAAAATTTATTAAATTCACGTCCTGATCGAATAAAAAAGATGTACTAATTGATTAACACACTTACCTGCCAAGAGGATTCAAATTTTCTATTACACTTCTTTATATTTTAACATTTAACCACATTTCATATGCTTTTAATATCGCTAGCACTGACACACAGACACCATTATACCGGAAGTGATTATGAACTGTATCCTGCCACTCGTACGGAATGCTGGGAATGATGTTTTCCTAGAATTTATTTATTTTAGAATAAAATATACAATATTTGAGACGTATCGGATGTTATACAAATACTTTTAACATTACATTTTCTTGTACAAAGAAGATTTGCTTAAAAAATCGAGCAACTATTGTAAAAGTTATTTTCCATTAGCATTCAACGAGTGAGCCGAACACAAGCACGGTTGCTAATGTAAGACGCGAACATAGTGTCGCTATCGGGCTGCCCAGCATGGTTCAATTGAATTCTCATTCATCTACTAACATTTCCTTGCATCCCTTGGCAACAAACCTTTATAAATTTTCACCTCCTGCACCGATACCGAGTGTTGCTGCGTTTCCACTTGTTCTCTTTAGTTTGCCAAACATTTATTTTATAGGGTTACCCTCTGCGACCAAATCCCTACACCTAACAAAATCTGAATAAGCAATCGCCAAATCTGCATTTCAATGGTCTTATTTGTTCAAAACCAATTGCCATGCCATGTGATCCTGGGATCTGTGGTACAACTTCAAATTAAAATAAAATTAAAGATTGTACCAGTGTTTTTGTAACAGTGTTTTTCAGTTCAAATTTTAGGATTATTCGTGGATTTGCAGTGCAATGGACAAATATTAAATTGAATTTATATTTTTTTATTTTTATTATTTTTCTTTTTCTTCCATCTTTGTTCAGTGCACAGTAAAAAATGAATTTGCGAATTACACGGGAAACTTCAAAGTAATAAAACCAAATGTTGAACTTTGTAAGAGTTTTGAACAATTTTTATATAAAAAGAAAAGAAAAAAAAATCAATTTTATCATATTAAAACTGCTTTCGAGACAAAAAACCTACAAAACAGAACCGAAATAGATACTTGCGTATAATATGAAATTAGGTTAATGCATAAATTGGAAGAAAAACATGCCAATTTCATTACATTGTATGCATTTAAAATGCTTGTCTGGTTTTATACTGGCAATAAACAGCCAAGTTAATGCAAACTAAAATATTGACTTTAAAATATACTCAAAACTGTTTCTTCAAACTTCTTTTTTATTATAACATCTGAAAAAAAATTTAATTAGTATTTTTTTATACGTGCAATTTTTTTACTGATGCCGACATCATAATCTTTCTTTTATGTCATGTACTCTATTAATTATCTATTTTTCTGTCACCAAAAAAAGCTATAAAATTGCGCAGCTGTAGGACAATATAAAAATATTATTTCTTCTTAATATGTACAGTTTGCTGGCTTGGCATATGGAAAGAGAATCCTGAAAAGCGAGTGTTGAATTCAATTTAAATTTCACAGATTTATCACTTCTGCTCTGCATACCTTTCAAATGTGTGTGACATGCATGCGTTTTCTGTATCAGATGTCTACGGGCTGAATTAATTGACATTGCAAGTTTTTCCAAACTCAATATTGATCTTTTTTGACTTCCATCAGTCTTTTTTCTAAGTGCTTAGACGACTTTCGTTCTGTCCACATTTTTTTCTTCTATAATTCCAACCTCCCACCCATCTTGTCAATAAGAACCACACTCTCCTGTCTCGGTCTTATATGGTGTCAACATACATTTTTTTCAACACTATCATGCTGCACCGCAAATGAAGAAAAGCTTTTGTAGAATGGTATATTCAATTTGTTCATTTCGATTAAAAGGGTGATAGAAAAAACTAAGAGAATTTCAGGCCAAATGAAAAAATGTCTTCTCATATAACAAATAAGTGATTTATATTTGATTGTGCGGCTAAAGTTGATGTTACACTGATTGAAGCTTTCATTTCATTTCCTTTCTACTTCGCTTTTTTTAATCATGCTATTTTTTTTCATGTAACCTTGTAATTGCAAAAAGTACGCCATATTATACTTATTTTTTATCACTACATTTAATTGTTCTACCCAAAAATTATGAAAAAAATTAACACATCTTCGCTCGTATGTTATTATTTTTCATTTTACCATTCCTTATGTCAGAAAATGAAATACGAGAATTTTCCTTTGGCTGTGTATCCCAGAGCTTCTAATCCCTGGTCCCGACGACAAGCTTAAGTTCTTGCAATAACATTGGACACTGAACATTAAGCAAGAATATGCTACAAACTTTCAACTCATAAAGGTTTAATTATAGTTAAACATAAAAGTGCTAAATTTCATAACAAAATTTAAAAAATAATTTTCAATATCGGTCCTCATATATATTGATTCTATAGCAAAAATGATATATTTCATTGTCATTTTCCTATTATTATTTTTTTTAGGGCTGGTTAATGCTGAGTCACTTTCATCTTATAAAAATCTTGAGATAAATCTTTTTGTACCACACTTTGCTGTTCCTAGTTATTTTTTTTCTTTCAATGCCAGTATCATACAAAACAGCCCTTACTTTCTTGCCTCAAGCCCAGCAATGAATTTTGTCTCTTAGCAACACAGCTGCAGTTGTAAGGTAGATGATCTCCATAAGATTCACACATAAAACTTGAATTTCTTTCTGCTTCCATGACCTCGAAAACCACTAAAACTAGTCATTTGCTTCATTCACCTTTTGTCTTTCTAATTAAAGAAAACTACAACTGTTTCTTTGACATTGACTCTTCATTTTAATCTATTGCAGCTGGCTAATTAGTAAATGACCCATACAAGCAAATAACCTAAAATGATTTTTTTTCTCTTATTTTTTTCTTTAGGTACAATTACCAATAATTAAACATCACAAGTCATTAACTTACATAAGAGATTAAATGGCTGATAAAACTAAAGCATTTCTGCTTGTAGAAATGTCTTTCGTTACTTCAATTTTTTTCCTGGTTAATTGCGCGAAGAACCAAAGCGAGGGAATCTACTTTCCAATTTATGATAATGTTTACAAACAAGGAAAAGATTTTTCATATTTTAAATCTTGTGTGTGCGTTTTTAAATCACTCAGCGAATTAATTAGATGAAATTTAATTTTAATTTATTAATATTTATTATTTCGAATTTTTGTGATTTGACTCGTGCTAAGACTTATGATTCTTTTGATTTCCAAAAAAAAAAAAAATTTAGCGAAATTTGAAAAGAAAAAAACAAACTGACTTAGTTTGATATACGATAAAAGTGCTAATTGACAGGCAACGCCAAGAATATTTACAAAAGAGATGCTGTATGGAAAGAATGCGAGTTCAGTATTCAGCTTAATCATGTCAGCACTATTCATAGATCCATTCTTCTTGCGTGCATGACATGCATTTGTTTTAAAAGAATTGGCTTGTGTCTGCACAAAATAAAAATTGATGTTAGACAATGAGCTGCCTTTTTGATAAAGAACAGATTATGTAAGGCCGCACTTTCTAAATCATATCTTTTATAAATCATCACATAACTAACTGTGAATTTGAAAAAAAAATTAAAAAATTATTTTTATTTTTTTAATCCTTACTGTAAAAACTGTAAATAAGGTTTTATGACGCTTCACAAGGTTTTAAAAATTACGATGATTTTTTTTGCACATAAAATTTTCCACTCAATTAGAATAAATATAAAAATCGTCATATTTCAAAGCTAATGGAAGTTTCTACAGCTATAAAAACATAAAAATAGAGATTGCAAATTAAAACGCACAGCAAAAGTAGTAACCGCAGCATCATTTTTTCAGATTTTTTCCCCTGACAGTTAATTACATGAGTGCTTTCACGAAAACACGCTTTAATAGTAACAACTTCAAAGAAGATGACATTTTATGTTTTTAAATATACATATTTATTTCCTATTTTCCATTGAAACGCATAAAGATTGTTTTTTTTTTAAAGGAGATGTTGGAAAAGCAAAACAATGTAGGTATTTATTCAACTATACTCCATTCACGGAATCTTGAGCTAAAATTTTTTACTTCTACATTGGATAATTTCTGCTAACTAATCTGTATAACTCTCCAGTTGTCATGGAAGCAAAGTCTCATATTGGTCCTTAATTTCCACGACAGAGTGAGAGGAATACGGATTGTTAAACAGTAATTATTCCATTTAGAAGTTAAAAAATTTAGCTCAAGATTCCGTGAATGGAGTATAGAACCAATTTCTGTTGTTTTTCTCAGATGTTTAATACATAAAAAAATTTAAAATGTTGCCAATACTTGCACCAAAACTAAATAAACTTAAAAAAAAATTAAATTTTGCTACTACGGCATGCTATACAACCACTCTACCTTAAATTCTTTAATTAATGTACTTTACACTCGATCTTGTGCCTTTAAAATGCCATCACGGTAATGGTAAAATGAAAAAGTGTTTTCAGTCATTGAAAGTAACTGAATTTTCCACTTTTCTCGAGTCATCTGAAGAATACAGAATGTTTTTCTTTTTTAAAAAAATGTAACCCTTGTACAAACAACTGTAAATCACCATTTTCTATTTAAAAAAATTACAACTTTTTACCGAATTTGCTAAGCAGCAAAGTCATTTTTTCCCACTATATACAAATTCCTGAATCACGTTTTACAAATATTAATTCAGAAAATATAAAAAGCAAGTTGAGGTAGAGTAGGAAAAATGTACGTTATGTACATCAAACTATTTTCTCATCTTTCTTACAAATAAAATGCATATAATAATAATAATAAAAAAATAAAAAAAAAAGAAGAAAAAGAAAAAGAATAGATGTTGAGATGATGAGAATCCCTGAAGAGCCAATCTGCAAGAACGGCTTGAGACTTTGTTGGCAAGACGAAGAGAGCCCAGACCAACGAACCATTTCTGCACAAAATTTCTAAAGGAAAGCGTTTCTCTTGGGTATGACTTGAAACGAGAAGAAGCCTCTTGTCAGACAAAAAGCAGAAATAGAAATGTTTGCCTAACATCATTGCCTCGAAAGACATAACCTCGAGAGATATCGCATTATCATTGGCTCAAACGCATGCCAATTTTACTGGCCTGCTGCCAAAAATGTGGCCCAGTTCATCCATATTTAATAAATATTTTTGCAGCAATAGCGAACTTGCTCTTCTTCTCTTCACCTCGATGTCTCTAAAGACTTTCGAGGTGAAGTACTCAACAACTGACCTCTATTGACCAACACGTTGAACTTTTAACATTTACCAACCCTCAAAGCGATAAATTTATCGACATAGATGAAGTGAATAACAAATTACAACATGTTACTTAAAATTTTAGAAAAAATATACTTTTTTTAATATTAATTGCACTAGTAAACTTTATTCTTAAAGTGTTGATTAAAACTTTAAAGAAGAGTTTAATATCAATTAATATTAAATTTAAATTTTCTGTTTTGAATTTTATTTCAATTGAATATTTCAATTGAAATATCAGAATAGTAGAAATGTTTTAAATAGCATTAAACTCGCACTAACTCTTGATGTTCCTCGCTCGCTCATTTTATTTACAAATGGAATGGTTAGGTTTGTATAGAATTTATCTCTTTACATCCATCACAGCCAAAATAGATGACCGAGTAACGAGCTTTTAAATCATTCTGCTGTCTTGCAAGAGAAATTTCTCTTCATTGATTTCCATTTCACGGGATCATAATGAATACAGGGGGCCAAAGAAAAGTTTTTCATTATATTCTGTAGCCGCTCATCAATGAACTTCAACATTTAATATATTAACATTCTCATAGATTATATTCCTATGTCTATTGTAAATCTTCTATTACAACTCCAGCAAATGGCATTATAGCTCTACGACCATCTATAGCTAGAAGTACGTAATAAATGACTTGTCTGCGTTAAATTATTTTATTTTTATTCCATGTTTGGATGTTACAAGTTGTTTACTTAAATTTCTGGTATATAGTTCTATTTTTCTAAGATTTTTTTACCCTTCTTGATAATAACAATGATTACATATTGGTATGCTCTGTGGCTTACTGAGTTAGAAGAATTTCATCTTATTCCTGAGTCATCTTACAATGACTGTTACCTCGAATGTTTCTTATTTCATGGCTGGGTGCTTCGTGGCAAAAGTTGACTAAAAACTCAGATTACTATCTATGGAAACCAAGATAATTGAAAATGTTATCAGACATAAGACCGCCGAATAAGACGAGCAGCAGCTTTACTTAGAAACAATTGAAAATTGAAAAGATTGCTGTTTGTTTGTAAACATGAGTTTTAGTTGAATAAGAGAAAAAAAATGCATATCATATAAAACCAACTGAATTTTAAAACACTTTGCTTTGTTTAATCTTAATTGGTCTTTAATTATTCATGCTTTAGCGATTGTAATAAATTAATTTTTAATTTTTAATTTTTAATTTTTAATTTTTAATTTTTAATTTTTTTTTCATTTTTCGTGTAAGAAAAATAAAATATTTCTTACATTGTTCTTTTTTGCTCCAATACGGTATTTAAATATTGTAATTTTTCATGTCAATTTTCCTAAAACAAGTTATCACCTTTAGTACCGTACATTACTTATATTCTTACAATCGTAAAAAGTCCCTAAACAATTGCTTGTTGAGCTGCCCCTGAACTTCACTACATTGCACTACTGTTTAGCAGAAAACTCACTGTCAGTACCAGTACATCAAATTAAAGCATGAATTCTTGTCATTTCTGTGCCTATTCATAACTTAAATCTTTTTTTGTAAGCCTAATTTGAAAACATGCGCCGTTTCTGCTATATTTATCTTTATGCCCTACACGAAATTTTTGTTTTAAAAAGTATATAAATCTCAGTAGCGTTAGATTTTTATTCTCTTCAATTTCAGTTGCTTCTTTAATTTTTCTTTTCCATAGCCACAAAATGTTTACAAATTTGTAATGATAAGAATGTTAAGTACCGTACGCTAATATAAAAACTAATCTAAACCAGAAAAATATCCATTTAAGCTGAAGATAAACTCAACTTTAACGCGGCATTTTTCGAAAAGAGTCAAAATTACACTTCAACGTAGCCTCTAATTAGTGTATGTTTTCGAGCAAATGTTTTGCTTTGAAATTCCAATCTGAAAAGATACTTAAATATGAAAGTGGAACAACAATTTATTCTTTTTTTCCCCCCCGAGATTTCATATGTAAACGTTAAGTAAAAAAGTTGTGCTTTTAGTTACGAATGAATGTACCCAAACATTATGATGAGTGCACTATATTCAAGTACACCGCAATACTTAACAAACGTATCGTTCCAGAAAAAATAAAAATGTATCCACTGAAATGTGAAACTCAAAGCAAAAATGCGTTCGCTCAGATTGCTGCATTCTATTGGTGACACGCTCAATGATACAATCGAGTCAGGGCGCATCAAGACCTCGCGCATGTACTTTTTTTTCAAACTCCATCGGGTGCACTGTATCTTTTGCTAGAACCATTTCTTTAATATCTTACCGAAAATGCAATAAATTTTTTTTGCAATATGTTTTTCTCTTTCTATATATGTATTTAACAGTTAATTCACCTCTAGGTTAAATCACATAAGTGCATTTTTGAAAAATATTCTTTTACTTCTGATCCTATCCTATTTGATATACAGTTGCATCAAGATGCAAACTCCATATATTGGTTTAGGTAATTGATATACTTTAAAAACAAAAATAAATTTTTATGCATAAATTTGTGCTAGAAAGCAGATGGCAGTTTTTCACAATTTGATAGCAGTAAAAAAGATGTAAAAAAATAAAAATAAAAATATTCAAGAAGTTTATCATCTATTCCAATATTGGAAATTCAATTTTTCATTCCGCGAGTTATTGCAACTGAAGATATTAAAATGTTTACTTAAATGTACAATACGTTTATGTAATGTACGGTTTCTATTGGAAGTAAAATGGTAACGATTATTGACCCGTTGGAGCAATTTTTCGTAATAAAGTTGATCCACGCGTTTCAAGCAAGTGTTCAATGAATATGAATAGACCATCACACGCATCACAAAACTTCCCAGCTGGCAGAAAATTAAAATAAAAGAAAAAATACATTATATTAAAAAATAAAACAGTTTTTATAAAATTGAAAACTGCTTGCAGCAACAAAACCTCTCATTCAAAATTCTTCACTTCCCCTCTCCATCATAATCGTGTTATTCTTTTTTAAAAAAATTGGCGACAAAAATCTCTTGACGATCGCTATGATGAATTTCAAATGTTTTTTACCAAGTACAAAAGTTGCAATTATTTGCAAAATAATATTTTAAAAAATGTCAATAACTATCACTTGATGAATGGGAAAACGATTTTGTTTGTCTATCAACACTCTCAATATGTACGCAAATACTTATTTGTTCCTTCTAACTAAAAACGAATAGCCGTGCTGAAATTTGTGCTTCATCCTACCTCTGAGCAAGAAATCCACGGATCAGTAGAAATGGACTTCATCCTTTTAGTGCGTACGTCTATTTCTTGGTAGAAGCGAATTACTCCCCGAGGAATCTTTCTGCACACCCAATCTGTTGCTGCTTTAACGACGCCACTATTCAGACCCTGGTTATTTTAAAAGATGTCATGTATGTCAAACCACAAAAACCGTATAGTATATCAACCTGTGCCGGCTGTGGGCCTAATATTAAAGTTGATTGGCTTTTCGCCTGTTTATCGAAGTAAAAACCTCTTTTTATTTTTGTTTTCATGGTTCAACATAGGTAATTGGAAGTTGGAAAAGCGAAGCATACGAGTCCTCAGCTACTCCCTATCTGTAGGCTGTAGCAAGCCTGATTGTGTTGAACGAAAAGATGTTCTTGCTGTCATGTATTTATACATGAGATGTTTCTTAGTTGCTGTCACAGTTGTGGCATTTGGGAAATGATCAACAGTTGTGGTATTATCAGTTCAAATTGTGATCAGCAGAAGTTGATTTGGGATTACTATCATTTAATTTTTTTTTTTTTTTTAAGTAAAATGTCATTTTAAGACAAACAATTATAGTATTTAGAAGCTTATTTAATCTGATTATGTTGTTCCATTTAGATTAGAATTCCCAAAACCCTTATCAAGCAAGTAACCCTGTCACAATTAAGTTTTTAAATGCCTATTCCTATTCTATGTAAAGTCTTTTCCAATTGGAATTTGTTTAGGTTATTATGCTACAAGTTAATTGGCTTTTCTTTAGACAACACAACTAAATGTGCTTTTATCTACTGGTCCACTTTGCCTTCAAATTAAATTTTTCAACTAAAATTCCATTTCCTTTGGATACTTTTACCCTTAATGGATGTTTGTTAATTGTTTACCTCAAGACCATAATGAAAAAATTAAATTTCTTTCTTAGGTCAGCTTCTGCTTCGACTTCTCTATTATCACAGACACCTGCTTCCATCTAGTGGCAAAACACAATATCTTTGGGGGTATTTTGTGAAATTTTTCCAAAAATGTAACAAGCTACTTATTGTTAGTTAACAGTTAAACGAGCCCAAAACTAAAACATAATTAAATAAATAAATGTTTGTCCTAAAGCCCAAAGTTCCCCTAGAGAACTCTAGGAATAAATCAACTTTTGGCAATAAACCAGTAGCATTAATTTATTAACTACTAATTCTGTACATAAATAATGCCTTTATCACCAACTATCAATCAGCAGATCAATACTTTGCTTTTTGCAGCAACATTTTTTAAAGATTTATCACTGCACACTTTAAACTTTACACCTTACAATTAAATCAGTTTTATTATGTGCATAATTCATCTATAAATACATTTTTTTAATTAATAAAAAATAACCTGCAAACTTTAATCTTCAACTTGGTATTTTTTGTGTTCTAAATCAATTAAACACTATTTATTATTTTAAAATGTTTGGATTTATCACACATTTTTCACCTAGCCAGCATGAGTCTCTTTAAACAAGACAAAAACCCCTTATTCTGGATCACACCCCGGCATTTAACTAAAACAGAATATCGAGCAATCCACAAAGGTGCCCATGCTTCTGAATCCAAGAAACAACCGCTAGACCGTAAAATTCCACTGCAAACATCCAATGGCAATATATCTAAAACACAAAACAATCATTGAGTAAATTAAGTCTTTTCTAGTTTGAAAACTCGCAGTAAAATCTTATTTTACCAGTTTACAACCCAAAAATTACTTCATTACCTTTTGGATCATTGTGTGTAAGCAGTTGAATATCATTTTCCTTAGCAAATGCAGTCATTTCTTGTGGCATTACACAACAAGAAGCCAAATTAACTTGGTTAATGCTTGGCTTGATCTAAACACAAAACTTAAACTCAACAAACCTAAAAAAATATAAATCTATATAATATATTTTACGGTTGCCCAGGCATAGAGCGCTATTAGCAATTCAGTATCCAAATCAGAAACTCCAATCGTGACAATTTGGCCGGAATCGATGTATCTTTCAAGAACATTCCATAGGGGTTTGATGTGGTGAAGTTCCAAAGGTTCATTCGGCGGAGATGGAAATGAAACTATAACCGATTCTAAAAAGTCGACACGAAGTTCCTGTAATACTACCATAATATAAAGTTACAAATAACTGAATTCATTCCATTCATAATTTAAAATGCAACTGTCACCTTTAGTAACCGCTTCACTCAGCCCCTCAGGATCTAGTTGACATAATAGAATTTTCACTGCAATAAAAAACGCACATTTCAATAAATAAAAAAAAACCATTTCAAACACGGATCAAAATACAATACCTGTAACTTTAAGATCTTTTCGCATTTGTTTATCCACTGGATCATCATATTTGTGATTAATACAATCAATATTTGTAAGACCCTGAAAAAAAAACAAATAAATTGTTAATTACGTAATGTTTAGAAACACATATAATCGTTTATGTTTTTATCTGACAAAATTACATCATAAAGTTTCAAAATATTTTAATTTGATTATACTATAGTGGAATTGCTTCGATTTACCTGAATTTTTTGTAATATTCTTAAGTGCAAATATTAAATATTTTTTTCCGGAAATTAAAAAAAATTGTGAAAATTTTTTCACCCCAATAACCCCGTTTGCCTGTGTAATTAGCATCACTACATGCCTTAAAAACTAATCTCGCTCCCTGCCCTTCGCAAGATATGTCCTAACCAAAACGAGTTTAAATATGCGCTCAAACAGATACAAAAATAAAATTTCAAAATTTATTTAAATTTTTTTTTTCCATTTCTGGAAAAAAATATTTCATATTTGCACTCAGGGATGTCCAATGAGTGTACAAAAGAAATCAGGTAAATCGGAGCAATTATGAACTATGAAATTACTTACTATGTACTGCTCTGGATCATAATTTCGACTCCAAGTTGATAGGGTTTCACCCAGAGTTTCGACGAGCTATAAGAAAATATGACATGTTTGAGTTTACAATTGAAGAAAATGAAACAATTTTTTTGGTTAGGTGTAGACATTGACCTCATCAGTAGCAGATTGGGATGTTTTACGCTTGAGCTCATTCCAGTGTATAATGTTACCGGTATGCACAGTTAAACTGTGTACATAGTCGGGGAATTTTAAGTACACTCGTGGAGGAGAATCGGCCATATCACTGAGCGGAATATACAGAATAATAACAAGTAGCGACCTCTCTGATAATTTTTGGGTCGGAGAGTATAGTGATGGTGACGCATTTGACGTCATAGTTACAAACTTGCGCAAATCGTGTGAATTCTGAGTTGTAATGGCTTAAAATGTTTTATAATCTGGGATTGTTTACTTAGATTAAATTTTTAAAAATAGGAGCTGGTCAAAAAGTTTCTTTAAAACACAAGATTTCATAATAAAATTGTATGAAGTTTTAGTACAGCAGGTTTAGTATGCACCTGAGGCTATCCAAATATGATTTTCAAACTGTTTTCATGATGTTAACATAAAAAAAGTTGGGAAAATTAATTTTTTCTAATTTTTCTAACGTATGACGAAAAAAATTGAGTCTAACCAGAAACAAACAATCGATCTCAAGCTACGAAGAGAATGACAGTTTACGTTGAATCTACGACATATCCAGTTATGTGTAAGCTGATTATTAAAAATTAAAATTAAGGAGCAAATTACTTCAACCAAAAATACCGTAATCATTAATTCATTTTATTTCTTTTAGAGTTGTGGTTGGATTTAATAAATAAGAAATCGTTTCACTTACCATTTTAATAAACAGTCGCATAAATTCCAAACTTTGTAATTTAAATTAAATAAAATTAAAATTATTATTAATTATCAGATTACATCAAATATTCTTGCTGCTAAAAATATAAATGCATTTACCAACTACTTTAACAGCTAAGCTAAAACTTACTCTAATGCCCACATCGTCACTCACCCCACTTTATTTACATAACATGCACATACAAAATTATTGATTATAATATTTTTTACGTTTTTAAATTTGTAACAACTTCAGAAAATTACTTATATCCAAGCTAAAGTAGAATATACTTTCGCAATATCTTTATTTTTGTTTACATACAGTACACTTTTCCATTTAAATTTCAAATATTATTGGTCTGCTATAATCACTTACGAAATTGTTTGCAGTAAAGCCGCCCGCAGGCGGAGCTTTGCTATTAATGATTTCATTGGACTAGAGGGATCACGTAATCGATTTAATTGCATAGATTGCCTTACTTATATTCATTACGTGTACCCCAAATACATATTTCGTGGTACTCGACTAGCATCAACTTTAATTCATAATCGTGTGCACGCGCTATTCTGAAGATGCACTCATTTGGCTAATGGTGTTTCCGTTTACCGACCCCGCCCGCCAACTTCGCAGCTGCAGTTACACGATTGCGTAAAGTACTAGATAGATGTGACGTCACGGGATCATGCTCTTCAGACTACTTATTGTCTGCTAGTCTGTCACTGGACATACAACTTTATCTCTGGGGATGCGAACTGACTTGATTTCTCTTCCTGTTTCTTCACGTGGAGTTCGAATCACATGCCAGGTAACAAAAAATAGTTGAATTATTAATCCTATCACCTGTCTGTGCCAACTACAGTACAATCATTTGAATTTCGAGAACTGATACTTGGCCCCTCCCTTTTATCTTCCTTTTTTCTTTTTTTATTTACGGTGCTTAAACGTCGATAATCTCGGCTGCATGTGGATAATGCGATATAAAATATCATTTTAAAATTGACATTTTTTTTAAAATCAATATAAAAAAAATTTTTAATAATTAAAGTTGCTATGGCACTGTTTCATTTCAATCAAATAACATAAACAATTCCCCAGAGTGATATCCTATGCCTGGGAGCATTTATCTGGATTTATCTGATTGCTTCTTCGATTTGATTAAGGTGAACAAAATGGGATGCAATGTCAGCAAAGACGGGAGTGAGAAGAATAAAAAAAGTCAAACTAATTCGAGTCACTCGGCCAGGCACAGTGCAGAAAACAATGGCGATAGTAAAAGTCAAATGATATCTCTAGGAGTCGGAGAAGATCCTATTCCACCTGAACAAAACTCAGGTGAGTGTGCATCAGGTTTTGTGCTTCGCTGCTTTATGTTATCGATCAAAGACCAAATCTTAAATGTCGGTTCTGTTTTTTTTTTTTCTATAAAGCTCATAGTTGTATCGAGCTTTTAAAAGTGAACAGTATTTTTTTTCCTTTTTTAGATTACATTTTAAAGTGGTTAATGTAAAGGCAGTGAATACGATTTGATCGTTTAGAAGGATTAAAATGGCGTGTAAGCACGAGTGTCGGAAAGGTCGACAGGTCGTTCGCCCGCTGCATATTCCTCTGAATTCCAATTAAATGAGGCATGAATAGTATTTATAGGGCTGCGATCGATTTTTCTGCACCTTGTACATGTGTATGTTTGAGAAATGACAGCGAGGCAGCCTTTTATCAATTACTTCCTTCCTTCTATGATAAATCATAAATTTTCTTTTGCATGTGGTTTTAAATGTTAAAAGTAAATAAAAGGCTTAATAAAAGCTTATCTTGACGTGTTTAATCCGCCTACGTGGATTTAAGTTCCTATTTCAACGGATAAAAACCATTGAGTATTGGAAGCTTAACATTTTTTTGGTTTCATTAATGGTCAATTCCCTACTATACTACTAGTATTGGACTTTTGAATGTAGAAATCTGAATCATTAATTATCCAATAAAATTTGTCTTTAATAGTGTATGTACTAATATTTCCGTTGTAAAATTATCAGTGTTCTATTAATGCTTTTATTGAAACAATTTTCTCTTGCCAAAGCGCTTAGCAGCATACCTCCGGGCAGCACAACACAATAAACCAATTATTCTGCAATTGATAAGCGATTTGCTAACTTCACACATGAAACCAGACGCAAGTCGTAACTTATCAATTTTTATTTAAACATTTTATGACGTACAATATTTATTTTTTTAAAAAAAAGTTTTATTACAAAACACTTTGTCAATAATTTACAGTAGCTGACGTGTGAGTTCTGCTGTTTCTATGCATACCGCTATGAATATATATTTCGAGTTAGTTTTGGTGAAATTTTCATTAGCACACATTTGTTTCTATTAACAAAATGCATCTAAAAAGAAATTCGCCGGGTTAACTCGAGAACATCTAATAAAGAGCAAGAAAACTAACTTTTATTCACCACAAGCCTTGTATATAATTGGCTCTTGCTCTTTACCGAGTTGGTTCGCTTACCCCCATAACCTAGCCAAATCGATAATTGTGTTTTCTTTAAGCAAACAAGTAAATTAACACTATTTATTAATAGTAAAACATTTAGGCATTTAATAGGTTTTACACGTCACAAAATCTAATTAATTCTACTAATTAGATAGAACAAGGCTTATGTATATTTACATAACACTAAGTTTTAATTATAACGTGTTATACTGTTTATGCTGGTCGTTGTTCCCATGAGTTTTTACGAAAACCGTCAATCAATATGAAGTAAAAAAGGCTGTTTTCTTGAACCGCTTTAAGAGCATTGAGTTTCCAACATCATCCGTCATTTGGCGCTGATGGTAAAAGGAGTGAACAAATGCTCCTGGAAGCTGAGCAGTCTGTGTTGTGCTCGACGAACTGAGACAGAGAACAAGACGAACAAAATCGAACATCTTTCGAAACGATTTTAACCCTTCGATTTGCAGGTTGGTTCGCTTCCCCGCATCGCTTTCAATTAATTTTTTTAATTTTTTAATGAATAATTTAAAATTCTAATTTTGAAAATATTTTAGAATCGTATTTGTAGTTTTTTTAAACTGCAGGTTAAAAATTTTAGAAAATATCACAACGATTTGGCGTTTATTTAGGACAGGGCAAATATAAGTACTTGTTGTTTGCTACAAATAAATTCAGTTTTTTTTTTCAAAAAAATAAGATCACGTCTGCTTTATGTTATCACCGCCATTAATACCACCTGCGCTGATACTATGCCCTTTAATTCCACAAAAACAAGGAAGAATTATACAGGCGGTTATACATTACAGCGTAGATCTGGCATCAATTTATTTCTCCAATCCGCTCATTTCATGAACATATCGATTTTATTACATACTTCGTTTCTTTCTCCATTTTGTACACAGACTATTCCGATTAAAATAGCGGGGAAGATGGGATCGAGGTAAATAACTAAAATGTCTTTAGTGATTGTGGGAAAAAAATATATTGAGAAATGACAAAGCGCTATTGTAAAGAGTTTATAAGCTGGTATGGGGAGAATGGTCAAATAGGATTGTTTTTTTTTTTTAATAGCGTTTTAGTCACGCAGGATACAGTGGTTTTTCTGCTTTCATGTGAATTTACAAGCTCACTATAAATTAATTAGTAGGTTACGTGTTTCAAAGAAGAATGTAAAAAGATAGAAGGTTTGGTTTGGTTGGTTTTGTCTCATTATAGTATAATAAATATAAATAAAAAAGTTGTCTGCTCTTATTTTTAAATTTCGAGTTTCTGATGTGTGATTTTCGCTTCAATTAATTTTTCAAATTATTTCGTAATTTAATTAAATGGGAAATGTGGAAATTAGATTATGTCAAAGATGTAACTCTATTGTTCAAAATTAATCAATTAAATTGATGGGAATATATTGAAATCGTGGTTTTGATGGCGCCGCTGGTCGTAAAAATGGATGTTTTTACAAAAGGAATTTCGTGATAATGTTTGATGACATGCCATGCCATGCCGGTGTACTTAGAGGTGCGTAGGTCGATCTGATGCCAAAAGCTTAATGAATATAGTAATAAAGCATTTCCTCTTTTGTTTTGTTTGTTTTTATCTTTTTTTGTTTGTTTATTTTAAAATAGATACGTATAAATACCATAGAAAATAAAAATGTATAGTAGGTGTAAAGAACAGTTGTTACTTGATATGGTAACAGCGTTATTGTAAATGTGGGGAAGTAATATTTCTTTTGAAATGCATAGTAAAATTTGACATCAATATTTATTTTCTTAAATGTCAAGCAAAGTGTTTGACATAAATATTTGTGCTGCGATTTGTTTCAGAAAAGTAGAAAGGTCACAGTTCAAAAACTATGTCAATCGTTTTCTTTTTCTATTTCCTATAGTTACTGCTGGTGTTACTGCGCTTCCGCTGTTTATATTTTTGTCATGAAATCAAAATTTACGCCTTATTTATCCTCTTGTAGATCAAATCGATTCTACAAAACCAATCGATACCAATTCTCTTGAAATAAATCAAGCGGAAAAAGAACTAGACGCTGACGAAACTGAGAAAAACGAAACTCAAACAGCATCATCCGAAAGTCCAATACAACAATCAACAACAGAGAATATGCAAGCATCAGAAAAAGTAATTGATTTATATAAAAATTGACATAACCAACAATAAAACTAAAATAGACATAAATAAGGAAAGAAAAAAAATGATTTATTGCACCTTAGGCTGAACCGCCCCTTGACGATGAAATTGATCCAGACGATCCTGAAATGAACCAAGCAGCAGCTAAAATTCAAGCTTCTTTCAGGGGTCATAAAGTGCGCAAAGATATGATGAAGAAACAAGATCAACCAGCAACAACGAATACAGTTCCAAAGGTAAAAATTTTCGAGAAATATTTAAAAGTACCGAAAGTTTAAATATTTTATTTCACTTTTAGACTGAGGAGGAGGAAGAAATAGACATCGATTTGGATGATCCCAATGTTGAGAAGGCAGCTACTAAAATACAAGCTTCGTTTCGGGGTCATATGGTTCGAAAACAAGTCATCCCACAGAAGGAAAATCCAGGTTTGTATTCAGTAAATTAATCAATCCATATGTTAATTTTGCTATTATTTTTAGCATAACATTTTACCTGAACAATGTTTGCAGTCAAGTACATTCGAATGGATTACGTATTGACTTTCGGGGACTTCGAAAAATAATAATAATAATAATAATAATAATTGGAGCTTTTTAAATTAAATAGAACTTGAAAATTTTAGATTCCTTTAAAGTCTTAACTAAACGAGGATCCTACTTTCATTGTACGATATTTATATACATAAGTTTTTCTTAAATTCCACATTTATGATAGTATAAACTATGCATTTTTATGTAAAAGAAAAAAAAGGAATTAGCCATCATACCATTCATTTCAAGCAAGAATAGTTGCAAAAAAATATTGCTTTTGAAATATATTTCAATCTTTCAACCTATATGGAATTCAACACCATAATCAGTACAATATAATGGACCAAGTAAAACTAATCGGTCAAGCACTATTTTCTATTTTATTTTATTTTATTATTTGTAAAATAGATTTTACTTGTAACCGTATAAACTTGCATGTTAAAAATTAAAGATTGCACTGATTCACTTTGGTATGCCAAAATTCGCGTTAACAATCTTGTGTATAGATGTTATTTATTATACAAAATTCATTATAACTTATAAAAGACTTTTTAAAATTGAAATAAAACTTATAAAACAATTGTTATGAAATACCAGTCTCATTTTACATTTTATCAAATACTCAAAAATGATTGAAATAGTCAACATACATCGTTATTAAATTTTATATTATAAAAAACCATATACTGTAACATAAATTAGTAATGATCAGCTCAAATATTAATATGATATTAATATAAAAAGTACTCTTATTGATTGCATACAAAGAGTTTTCGTTATTCACCAGATGTCTAAAGGACCAACTGGTCGTCCTTCGTAGAACCCAGGAAACACTCTAGTTTCAGTTCCCTCGATTATATTAGCATCATCAACTACAGATTTGTCATCATTTATTTTTTTTCGTTTTTGAAATCAGTAGCATCCATTTCTTCTATGCGTGGTTGTGCTACCATGTCTGTATGCTGAAAATCTGATAGAAAAATCATAAACACTTATCTAAACATGAGTTTAAGAGAAATGCAAAAAAATAGTGCCAAAAAAAACCTTGCTCGTCTCTTCTCATCTAGTCAATAGAACAATTCAATACCATTGCCAAACAAACACATAAACAAAAAAATGTTTCTTTCGGCTTTGATGACATTAAATTGAGCAAGCAAGAAATCTATTCACCCAATCAACTACACAAATAGCAACAGAAGTAAATAAACACTTCTGCTTTATTCATGAACATTTAAATATAAAAAGCTTTTTAATACTTACCATCCTTAGCTGGCAAATAGTAACGCCCGGATTCAAAAAAAAGGGGAGGATTTGTTTTGGAATCTCGTCGTTGTTTTCACGTTGGAAAACAAGCAATTCCGACTTATTACTATTATTGGTCTTTTCAGTAGTTGTAAAATCGATCGGAGTGCATGACACAACAACAAACAAACAGCAAAACTATGTCAGAGTGCAAAATTAATCAATAATTAAAGTTGAAAATAATTAAAGACACAAAATTATGTTTACCAAAGTGCTAAGCATTTTCAGTTGAGTATTTTTCGAGAAATGAGATAAATTACGCTTTATTTGTCTTTATGTTGTTTGTGTGTTTATGTAACAGTTGAACATTAATTACAATCTTTATGCAAACACACTATAACTGGAGAATGTGGGACAATTATTTTGCATATACAGTATCCCCATTGGCAATATTTATGTAATGAAATGCTTGTGCGTACAAATCAAATAAAAACTAAATATTATAGTTTATGTTAATTTATTAATACTTTAATAAAAACGTGATGAATTTAGTTGAATGAAACCCTGGCTCATCTTTTAGAAATGTATTCATCAAGTACTTTCATTCATCCGAAATTTAACACCATTAGAATCGTTCTCAACTACACGTGTTGAGACGATATTTCAAGGTTATTCATAGAGCCTCAAGGTACAAGCAAACTTCTGAAACACCAACTGTTTTTATTTGTATTTAGATTCTAACGCATTATAAAATATTAATGCTTGCAACACTTATCTCGTATTTGATTGAAATGAAAGAGGAACACATGTAACTAGAAAAAACAATCGGATAAACAAAAAATCTCGTCTTTAAAAAACACAAAACATTTTTTAGGATATACGATTTACAGATTTGTGTTACAATAAATACCAGAACTATATAACGGGTTAAGGAAAAGTAAACTGTTGAAATGAGACTGTGATTCCACTGTATCATTTTCAAGCATATTTCGAGCTGAAAAATTAAAAATTCATAACCTAAATTTAGTTGATGTCATTCAATCTAATAGCCATGACGCATCAAACGTTTCATTAAACGTCTATTTTTCAATAATTTAATTTTAATATAATTAACATGTTTTATAATTATAATTAATTACAACACCAATCATTTAAGAAAAATTAATTCTTTCCTCCACAACTTTGTTGTTGGCACATTCACAACGTGTGATTAATCATTTCGCAACAAACAAATATTCCAAACAAAAATCTTCACAAAAAAAAATACGGTGCGCATTTCCATCGTTTATCAGTGACATAAGCAAATCCTTTCTCCACTTTTTTTTAATTCTTCTACGAAGGTTAAAACCAACAATAAAAAACTCTTTAAAAACACTCATAAAACAACAAATATAATAAGAGCAATTATCTCGCAGTTTATTGACAACCTATTGTCAAGGTTTGCTGCAATCGTTGTTATTGAGAAATTTTCCTTACTGCATGACATCATTAAACACCTTAACAAACAGCATATAAAATGCCATCGCAGTCCCAACTTCATCACAAACCATCAGCAAACATGCAAGCCGTCAAGTTTCTCGCTGTTCTCCTAGTTGTGGGTCTCATTTCAGTCCAAGTAATAATTATTTAACAATTTTCAAATATTTGCTACACATCACGATTTAAATTTAGGTACTGACAATGACGCACGAACACGAACACGAAGGTACCACACCCGTGGGTGGAAAATCAGAGGTAAGAATTATCATTTCTAATAACAGTTAAGAGAGAATTTTTAATTTTTCAGTCTAATGAAACATCATCCGAAGAAAAGACGACCACCGAAAAAATAAAGCTACCGGTATTAGAAGCTCATCAACCCTAACAAACCCAATGCAAATCCAAAAATAAATAATAATGTAATAATCGGCAGTTTAGTTAACAATGGCTTTTATTCGCCAAAATACAATACAATTTTTCATCTGTAGTTAAGCTTTATTTTGAATAAATATAACGTATTTTACCGCCGATCTGTTTTGCCACCCTTTCGTTTACCAGAATACAAGTGTTTGGGTTTTAAGTCGACTATCTTGCGATCGCCTTCTCCTTTTCTGGCATTGCGGTTCATCGGTTTCTGAGCCTTCTTCGCCATTCTCTTCACCTTGAGTTGAGACTGCAAAAAAAAAAAGAAAACAAAAGTGATAAATTATGTCTACAAATGACTAAAATAATGAAAAATCTTACAGCAACATCCCGAAGTCCAGATTGATCTCTAGGTACTTTAGAACTGCTTCTAACACGACCTTCAGAATCTTCTCTTTGTCTTTTAAGTGGACGACTTTTACTTCTACTTCTCGATACGCTCCGCGTGAAATTAGCCTTAAAATACAAATATAAATAAATAAAACAAGTTATAAGTTTTTTTTATAGGCAAATTACATTTTTAGTCAGCGTCATATCAACTCCTAGATCTTCCATTTGATCTCGAAGTCTACTTGCGCTGCGGCCTCTCACTGCAGATCGAGGTAAACGGGGTTTCGGTGTATTCTTTAATCGTGATTCAAGTGCAATCAGTTTTTTCTTCTCACGAAGTCTGAAAAAAAATTAAACAAAAAAATAAATATTAAAAAAATGTAATTCATCATACCGTCTAGCAATCTTGCGAATTTCTTTCGTTTCTTCATCATCCTCGCTTTCGTCATGATCGTAATATCCACAAGCGTCACGTTTCTCTTCACTTTGTATTAATTCTTCCAATTTCTACAATGAATAAATAATTAGCAAAACTCACTTCAATACATAAGGTAATTTGCCAACCTTTAGTATGTTTGGATCAATATAATCGGCAACATTGTGTCCTTGCCAGATTTCCGGAATATTATCATATTTCTCATCTTCAACTAAATCGTATCTCTTTTTCAAATCCAAGATGTAATCATCGCCCATTTCCAACTCGATTTCCCGCTCCAATTTTTCTTTCGGCATCATGTCCGTAATCATTTTATTCCTCTTTGACATCACGGAATCGGGTATGAATATTGGGCGCTCCTAAACCAATTAAATCACAATTTAAAAATATTCAACACATTTAATCATTAATACTAACCTTATAATCTCGAACTTTAGGTACTGCTACGTGCAGACAATTTAAAATATCGTTGCCCCGTTTCGAATTAATTTTTGCTGTCACACGATGAGCCAACAGCCGTTCACACGCCTACAATAAAAAAAAAATTAAAAATAATAAAAATTGGCTCAGCACGTAACAAATGTAATAAATAAAATTAATTATTCAATGCATCAGTCGGTTAAAAAGCTCGTTATAAAGATTGTCGTCATATTTCATAAGAGTTGGATTCGTTATCATCATATTGCATTAAAATACCACTACATCAATCAATGCTTCACCTCTTGTTTCACATTCGCAATCCCCTCTTCAGTCAAAGTACTCATGGATAACATAGTAAGTTGAGGATTCTTCTCTTCCAGTTGTTTCAACAGTTCCTTCTGCTCTGGAGCCAAATCTTCGAGTCGAATAACATCAATTTTATTCAATGCTACTAATAACGGCTTTAAAAACAAATACGTTAAGTAACGTTTTAACACCACGTCAACATTTTAATACCTTATTGCCAAATAACGGAGAAATACTATTAAAAAGACCGATCTGTTCTTCAATAGACCTTCCACACTGCTCAGATATATCTAAGACATACAAAACAGCAGCGCGAAGATGAGCCAAAGCCGTAATAGCCTGCATTTCTATTGTGTTTCTGTCTTCAAGAGGATGGTCCAAAATACCAGGGGTATCAACGACCTGCCATCTCAAATATTTGTAGTCCATGTGTCCTACAAACAGGGATTTTGTTGTAAAAGCATAGGGTTGAACTTCAACATCGGCACGCGTAATCTGCAATCAAAATTAACATTTTAGTATTCAATCCCATCAATTAAGCAAAATTTTTAATGCATCAGTCGGTTAAAAAGCTCGTTAGAAGTATGTCGTCATATTTCATAAGAGTTGGATTCGTTATCATCATTTGCATTAAATTTATTGCTCGTTGTTGTTACTTCTTACTTTGTTTATAAAACTTGATTTTCCCACGTTAGGAAAGCCACAAATCAGAATGGTTCTCGTGTTGGGGTCTATAGAAGGAAGACGTGAAAGATGCTGACGTACTTGCTCTAAGTATTGAAGTGGCTGATTTTGTCGACGCATTATCGACACCATTCTTTATAGAAATAAAAGTTTATTATTTTTTTGTAAATTTAATCTAAGATAGAAATTTACCTTCCCAAAGCTGCTTTCTTCAGACATTTACAACGGTATAGAGAATCACCGTACTTTAATAACCTAACGTATTCCTTAGCTACACTAAAAATAGATAATATAATAATTAATTAAACCATACTTCATTTGATTTTTTGTTTCTTATCCAATGATAAATCAATAATCTTTGTTCATTATCAACAAAATAAAGGATTAGATGAAGAATTTTATTTTGCACACGCCAGCAAGTCTCAAAACTAAAAAGATTCTGCTTTAAGACGGAATAGGTGTGCTTTTCAATTTTAAAATGTCAAATCACCTGTCGATACGATGTCTTGCACTATTCATTTGACTCAGTGCGATTTTGTAATGATCTTTATCATACAAAATGTTCATCAAATCGGCGTAAAATGGATGCACATCCTATATAAAAAATAAATCAAAATTTAACTATAAAATAAGATTTATTATTACTATATTACCTCTAGTTTTGGAAAATCAGTTATTATTTGAGATAATTTATCATGAAAATTTTGTTGGGTATATTTAATTTTTCGCGTATAAAATCCACGTATCCTCGATATTTGGTAGTGTTTGTGCACTACAGTTGGAGTCTTTCGTTGAGTTTTTGATAACACGATATCCGTAAAATCCTATTTAAGGGGAAAAAAAGAAACACGTGTAATAAGATTAGGCCTAACTTAAATATCATCAAATTAAAGATCCAAGTACAAATAAAAACTTACTTTAAATGTTGGTACTACGGTAACTTTTTTGAAATTATAATGTGCCATTTTTACAAATTGATGGGTTATAATTAATGTACAACAAGAGAGAAAAGAAACTTTTCCAAATCAACCACGCCGGCTCCGCTCTCCCATAAGTGGCAGATGGATGCGCAGTACTGAATACTGACGCTAGTCATGAACGTGGCACAAATTACAAAATCTTTGCGTTATTAAATTTATTTTATTTTTATTTGTTTTGATATTTTAAAATTCTTACTGTTTTATAATTCTGATCTATTGCAACAAGGTTTTTTTTCTAAAAAATAATTATATATTTAACAAAAGATGCGAATGTGTTTACAAGTGGCGCTATCTGTGTCATTTTATATAATTTCCGAGTTGTACATTCATTACACCAGCAGTGTACAAGCCAGACTTCCATTAGAACCACGAATAAGAATAAGGATCGATGGAATTGATAATTGATAATTATTTATACCCGTGTTGAATTTTGATATTATAACTACTTGGAAAAATGACTACAACAGCCGCAGTTCCCGCTAGCACGGAGGAATTATTCAACGCAGCAGTCGACGTAATAAGGGATTTACCAAAAAATGGTAAATATAGATTCAAAAAAATCAATTTCTAGCATTTTTTTCACAAAATCAGTCAAATTACGAAAGTAAAAAATTACATTTTATGACGTTGTAACGTCTCATCAGCCTTTGACCAAATTTATTTCCCAATGTCGATGTAACTTAAAGAGGCCATTAGGCTACGTACTACAGATTAAAAAATTTAAAAAAAAAACAATTTTATTTAATTTACGATTCAGAAGTTTTGTATCAAATAACAGACGACTTCAAAATGTATAAGAAGAATTGTTTTTCTCATATTTCAGGAGCTTATCAGCCATCCTATCAATTGATGCTTCGTTTTTACGGGTTTTATAAACAAGCTACTCAAGGACCATGCGATCAAGCAAAGCCCGCATTTTGGGACGTTGTGGGCAAAGTAAAATGGTAACAAATTAAATTTAAATTTAAATTGGAATAAATAATATTCTTATTTAAAAATTAAAATCCATCTGTGCAGATGTTTAAATGAAGTTTTTGACTTCCTTGTAGGGAGGCGTGGAATAAACTAGGAAACATGCCGCGAGAAGAAGCCATGGAACAATACATTGAAGAGCTGAAAAAGGTGTGTACATTTCTTAAATGTCACTTGTCAGTATTACTGAGCATCGAAGTGACTAATAATTGAATTTGTGTAGACAGATATTGTGTTTTATTGTCTATCACTGATCGTGACGTCGAGATATTACTTTCGATAAATCTTTTTCTTTTTTTGTTGTAAATATGTAAATAATAATCCAAAATAATAATCCAAAAAAAGGAAATTTTTGCGGAGATGTTTGTTAATAATAGACAAGTTGTGGTGTTTGTCGACTGTTGTTTTGCAGTTAAACAACCTATAAAAAAACATCTCTTAGTAAATCTGAATATAAATGATAACATTTGGAAGATATAATCAAATTAAAAGCATAAATGCCCGTGAAATCAATGCATTTTAATGTTAATTGGCTGTGTTTAATTGATGCTAATAGGTACTTCAAGTCATGTTATATGCAAAATTACTCATTTACAATTTTATATTTAGTTTTATGTGGTTTCTTTTACTTTTTGTGTATTTATTGATCACACAAGTGCCTCCTAAGTCCTAAGATACCATAACAAAAGCATGCATATCGATTTTAAAATGTGAAAAAATGTTCCAGACAAAACACTTACCGTAACAAATATTAATGATGTTTTGAATTATTTGTATTTACATTACATTTTTAACTGATATTTGGTCGTCTTCTGCTGTGTTTCATTCTATTTTAACAGCTAGTACTTGCTTAGCTCATTAATATAATAATTAACATTTCTTGTCTGCTAACCTTGAAATCATTTTTTAGCAAATAGGGTCTGCTTTTTTATAGCTTAGATTTTTAAAATTTTGCATGATTTTTGAAATGAACTACAAACAAATCATTCAAAAAGGTTTTTTTTTTCTACATTTCTCATTGGATTTTAAGCAAATAATCGAGATGGTCAGTCAGCATCGTCATGAGGTGAGTATTTTTATTACATTATTTCGAAAAAAAACTTTTTTGATTGAGTTCTGCATCTTGAAAGTAGAAAAAACAACTTTTCTAGTCTTATAAATCCGCATGAATTGTTTTTTTAATTTATTATTTTTATATTTTGATGAATAATGTGTGGTAAGGCATTATTTGAGCTTGCATGTTTTGCATGCTTTTGTCCGTTGAATTACGTTTGCTCGAAATAATTTTGGTTATAAGTAGTTAATAGAATATATGCACGCACTGCTTTGCAGACAGCGAAAGAATGCATTGGATCAGTTTCTCCTGCAGAACAAGCTCAGGTAATAACTTGCATTTGAAATTTGTTAACTTCAATATTTAATGGTGGAGGTGCTTTTTTATAGGTTGTTAGAATTTTGTTTGGCTTGTATAAACTTTATCACTTTCTATCTAAAAGACATACAGTGTTGAGGACTACAGTATTAAATGTAATGACCTGGTTTTGGTTTTATTTTTATATATTATTTTTATAAATAAGATTGTTGTCGATTAGTAGTGTTTTAATGGTTTTAACGTTTCTTGTTTTATTTAGATTGTCGAAACGATGTCTTATACAGAAAATATCGAGAAGTTCATGGATGTTCTAGGACCGTTTTATGAATTTTTGGATATGGACACGAAGCAGCTTACTAATGGAGATGGTATGATATACGAATTTTTATCTAAACTTGTTTTTATTGGAAATTTTTTAAATGTTTGATCGTACTCATAATTTGTGAATTTCAGTTTTGAAGTTTTTGGTTAAACTTTAATTTTTATTTTTGCAATAAGGAAATTAAATTAAACATCTGATAATATTAAAAATATTAAAACAGCTGCACAATAAATGTTTTCAATTGTTAGCTGTTTTGAACTGTAATGACGAATAATGATGATGACTGAACTACAGGAAATATTTGAAAATTTCCATATTTTTATTCTGAAACAAAAAAAAATTAAATAAATAAAAATTATGAATAATAAATTTACATTTCTTTAGGTATTCTCCACAATGGCTCTGGCGATGCCCAATTACTAGAAAAAGGAAATATTATCCGTAAAAGTAAAGAAATCTTATCCGAGAAATACACGAGTGACTCTGACAGTGAAAATGACGAATATGCCGATCCAATTGAAGTTCAAATAGACGACATTGTAAACAAAACAACCAAACATTTATTCCTGAATAATATTAATAAAATAAAAAAAAAACTACAACCACCATCGTAATTTCATTTTTATTCTATTCGTATAGAAAATTCTGAAAAAAATTGTTATCGACCACAATGATAATGACAGTGGATTTGCTGATCAAGTGGAATTTTCTCGTTTACATAATCTCCAAAATGGAAACGGCCATCAATTGAATGGTATCACGAGCAGAGATTGGCCATCATACAACAGATGTGACGACCCTCCAGTTGGTACAACCGTCAAAGGCCTCGTTGCGAGAGGCGGAGGCGACGAAGACGGTGCCGCTGGTAGCGGTGGTCCGATTGGTCAAAGACGTGGCAACCAATCGGTCGACAATCGTCGTCAAAGTGGCTACAGAGGTATTCTCATAAAAACACACTAAAGTTGAATAAAATCTTAATGCTTTTTCCGTTTAGAATTATTGAATCAACCAAATTTAGGCCTATTAGATCGGCAAGTTACATCAACGAGCGTTGGTGGTAATGGCAGAGGGGGACCTGGGAGTAGCGAACCTCTTCCTGATAATATTAGTGAGCAAATTGCCGTGGCACTATTGCGGCTCCAACGGGACATGGACAGTGTACTGGCGCGCCTTAATGTGCTCGAGACTGTTGCTCTGGCACAACACAATACAGTGCAAGAACGATTCGGCACACATTTAACTATCCGTCATGATGTAATTAATAAATTAAAGTTTGAATTGAATAAAACTGAAATATTAATATTTTTGTCGTTATCATAGATTCCAGAATCTAATTCAAAACGGTGGTGGCCATTTAAAGACATGCCATGTCGTTCGTTTTTGTTTTTTCTCACGTGGCCTGTTATTGTACATGTGATCATTAAAATATTAGCTAATAGACGAGCTAGGTAAGTTGGGGTTGTTAGCTATTGGTGTGTGATTTGTTTATTTTAATTTTTTGTTTTGTTTGTAGGCGTCATAACTGTTGATTTTGGGCGAAAATTTGTTTTTGTGTCACTTTGGGAATGATTTCACTACTGCAGTTTAGGAACTGGATTGACTGCAATGGGATTTTGCTGTTTTGACAATTTAGTGAACTATGAAATGACATTGCATAAATATTTTGATAGTTATGCAATTTTTTTTTAAAGTACGTATTTGTATTTGTAAAGTATGCGAGCGAAACATGGTGGCAAATTATTTTTATAATCATTTCCAAAATAAATTTGTTTTGATGCAATTTTATTACGTTCTAATTATGTTATATCGACAATGTATTTGATTTTTAAATTGAAATTAGTTGGGTCACTTTATCCATTGTTGTAATTTATTTTTATTTTTAAATTTCCCTTATTGCGTGATGTATTTTTATTTTTTTTCTGGAACGAATCAAAGAATGAAATTGTTTTCACAGTTTTGAAAATTGTAAATGTGTAATTAAATTAACTGCATTGATTATTTTTTTTAGTTTGTACATATATTTTTTAAAAAAAATTACAAATTTTGGTATACAAAATATATTATGTTACACCATGTTTACCATTACAAAAAGAACAAAAATAAAATCACAAACACAAAACTAACAAAATTTGAGCAAAGAAAATAATTTGTTCAGAATGGAATGTGAATCACAGCAGCATATCAAACATCAATTTCGGTAATAAAAAAATCTACGTAAATACTTTTTTGGTACAAATTTAGCTATATACAACACAAAAATATAAAATAGGCACAATACTCAATGTTAGGCTAGACAATTATTCAATTTTGGTTCATCGTTCAGTACAACTAATCATCTTTGGTATCGGAAATTGTACGATTCTTCATTCTAATCAGCGTTCTACGCAAGGGCGTTGTTAATTTTACAAATAAAGATAGAGCCAACACAATTATGAAGGTCACATTGTAGGATAACACGATGAAAAAGTTGCCCAACCACTCGATACGGCCAAAGTCACCCAATAAATCGAAATTTGTTATTCCTAAAAATAAAATAATAAATAACTCAAATCATCAATCATAGTTAATTAACAAACCTAACGTTCTTGATAGAAGGGGCACGGCTGAATTCAGAATTAAGAGTACGGCACAATTTGAAATAACGTATATCATGGAAGTTTTATGCCGCTTCGGTTGCATTTTTGAAAAATAAGGCAATGTGTAGAAACCAACTCCGCTGGTCACTATCAAATACCTATTAAACAACATTTAATAAAAATTTCAAAAGCAAATCAATCCACTATTTACAAAATTAAGACGATTTCCAGAGCAGCACCATACGGTCCGAGCGACGACAACGAAGTAATGCCCAATGAAAATTGCTGTGTACTAATTGGCAGTGCCTTAAAACCAATCAACAGTTGAAGTGTATTTTGGAGAACTACACAAAACGTTATGATCTATATTTGACAAGAAAAAAATTAATTACCAACATTAATTAACTTTTTTATTTATTTTATATAAATTACCGACAGTAATAATAAAACGATCGTAACTAAGGGATAAATCACATAACTCTGTAATGACGAAGCCTTTCCTTGTGTTTCTATAAATAAAACAAAAACAACATATTTTTTTTGTTGTAAACCAAACAAAAACAGTATTTTTTTTTAACCTAAAATTTTTCGCTCAGCTTCAACCTGCGCCAACTTGACTTCAAGATCGTTTTTACCATTTTGGAATGATGCCCAGTACTCTGTAAACAAAAGGTTGCTGTTGCTAAATATAACTCTCATGCACAAATTAAATTATAAACACCTGATTTAGTAGCATTAACTAATTTGCGTCTCAAGTTATCCTCTTCGAATTTCTTCACGTAATATAACTCTTCGGTATTACCGTGAAACTACATAAAAAAAGTATTTATAGCATAACATCAGACAATAAAAATCATAATTTATATACTTTGGGTTTCACCAACAGCTGTCCCGTTACTGTAAACAATTTTGTAAAGCCTAGAGGTGTACATACTAGGGCACAACTTTTTGTTAATAAAATTGATATACTTAGCTAAAAAAAAGTATTACAGTTATTATTCTCAACTTACAAAGTAGCATTAAAGCTCCCAGGAAAGACATACACGAATATAAAAACGGCAAGTAATAACTCCATACATCTGGAAAAATAAAATCGTAAATAATTTTCCATTTATCTTAATAATAGTAATGAAAAAAATTGTGCATTGTTTATTAACTTACTCTCCAATAAACTAGGAGCTTGCGTAAATTCAGAGTTGAAAATAAATTTGATTGCCAATGATAAGAAAAACACTGTTCAAATACTTACTGAATAAGGAATCTAGACTAGATCGACCTTGGTCTATTAGTGCTGACAAAATGTATGTCATGCCCAGGACAGCCAGAAATAATAATGTCAGGACTACAAACGTTTCATACACCCTCGCCATAATTCCCTAAAAAGTCAAAAAATTAAAAATATCTTGATTTGCATCACTTAATATTCCTTTTAGTTTTAAACCTTTCTTGATCCCGAAAATCCTTCAGCCTCGGTAAAAAGATACGCAAACGGAAGTAAAAGAAAGAGGGACACATTGGAAAATAAGAAAATGTGATTCCATAAACCTGAAATGTGTATAAAAATGTATTAATTACGGTAGTACGGTAAAAATATTATTTAATTTTCTCGTAGGCCTACCATGAATCAAGGAACTGTTTAACCATTGTACATAATAACTTTTTGGATATAACAGAAGCACTTCGTTGCTGATAATTGATATTGGAAGTAGTAGAGCGGCTCCTATCGATATTGCCATAGAAAACGTACACATCCATAAACTGAAGGTAAATAAAAACGAATCAATAAAACCTGATGCTTATTTTTTTTATATTTTCTTACGATATTCTGTTGACTACAGCATCTTCATCGTCCCCATAGCATTCCTCTTTGTCCTTCCTTTTAAATGTACTAATGGTTGCGTAAGATATCACATACAACATTGTGAAGAGAAGCAAAAAGATCTAAGAAAACAGAAAAAAATACAAAAATATTATATTTTTGTTACGAAATTTGAACAGTCATTAAAAATTGTAATATGCGCGTTAACATTGCATGTAGCATGTTTTTTGATTTTAGTTTAGATTAACAAAAGTGTACAGATGTAACTGTAAATGACGCCCACCTAATCGCATCACTTACTATATATTCTCTGACTGTATTATGAAATATTTGTTCTCGAAAATCAGTTTCATCATCCATGCTTATTGTAAAAACGTCTGTAAAAATACAAATCGAGTGCACTCAATCATTACTAGTCTCATTATAGGAAAAAATTCCAATCCTTTATGGCCTGTACTGTAAATTTCGATTCTTCACGATTCCTATCATCGCTACCATGCTTAACTTACGCGCCATCGTGTGAGAATTAAGGTAACTATTAACAAAATACACATGAGCTCTGCTCTCGGCTCTGCTGTTGTTGGTAGAAAAACATAATTTAAATTTGGGAAATCAATTTTGTTTTGTTTTTATTGGAATTTTGCCAAAAAAAAAAAAAATTATTTTGATCCGCTCAATTACCAGTTGTGCAGATTGCCGACAGAGACAGCAGAGGAGACAGCAGACGAAATAAATACAGCTGCTTTGTAGATTCAAAAGTCTACTTGACCACATAGAAATTTTATCCAGATTTTCTACTACACAATTTTAAATTTAAAAAATCAAGAAATGAAATTTTTTATTAGCATTTATTAATTTTCCATAAGACTAAAAGTTCCCCATAAATTTCCACTGAGAAAATTAATGGTTACTATATTTTTTCTCAAATTACAAGGCTATAAACTAAGCCCTTCCAAAAAAATTTAATATTATAAATTTATTGACAAAAATTATGGTTCCATGATTACTACCTCCCCAACCCCTCAATACTACAGTCCAAAAAAATACTGTAAGAACCTTGTCATTAAAATTTGTCTCGAAATTAAATTGTCATTTTTAGACATTCTTCATCAACCATCAAATTTCCCTCGACCCACAATTGAATCTAGCAATTGAATCTATAGCGGATGTCAAAGCCAGACCACTTTCCTCGTTCCTTGGGTCTGCCTGTATCCTGCGAAGCAAAGTGTCCGGGAAGGAGTCACATTGGGGTTAGATCATCAAAAATAATTTCAATAATTTTTTCATATAAAAAGCTATTTTAAAATTCCTATAAAAAAATAATAAGTAGTAAAAAGTAAACAATAATTTATATATTTATAGCTGTTAGTAGTTTTAATGGTTGGCAATACGTGGCGTACTGCTTTGCCACATGGGCGTGTTAATCAACACAGAGCGAGCAGCGAACCTGTTTATTCCGTGTTAAACAATAGGAAATGCGTTTTCTATGAATTAGTTGACCATATCAATTTAAAATGTTAGGCAAAGTTGTACTCGTCGTTCTAACCGCCGTAATTTTTCACAAATATCAACCCAATGCAGTCAATGAATTGTGGTCTCGAATCTCGGTCTTTTTTAATAAGGACGAACCAGTGGAAAAGTTTGAGTTACCCAAAGGAGAAAAGCTTTTCACGCCTGCTGAGCTAAGTAAATATAATGGAGAAGAAGAAGGGCCTTATCTGGGTATTTTCGGCCGAGTTTATGACGTTAGTGCCGGCGCACAACACTATGGGCCTGGTGGAGCATACAATCAGTTCTCTGGTTAGTATTAAGAAAAGTGCGAATTATTTGTTTCTTATGGTCTGTTTCTGTTTTCGTGCAGGTCGGGATGCAACTCGAAGTTTTGTTACTGGAGATTTCTCACCCGAGGGTCTCACTGATGATATAACCGATTTTACACCTCAACAAATGCTATCACTTTATAATTGGTTGAATTTTTATGAAACGGATTACAAATATCTTGGTAAACCCAGAAATGATAACTTTCGATTTTCAATTGTCTCAGGAATTGTCTAAATACTAAAAATTATTAGCAAAAAAAAGTCAAAATCGATTTTAGAGTTCAAATTCAATTTTATGAGCGAATAATTCGAAATTTTAGACAAAAATTTAATTTTATTTGGCAAAAAAATTTAATTTTGTCCTGAAAAACTGAAATTTGGCAACAATACAACACTTACTGGGTATTATTACTAAAAATTAATTTCGCACTTTTTTTTTCAAACAGGACGTATAATTGGCCGGTATTACGATGACACTGGCCGTCCAACCGATGCCCTAGAAAAATTAGCTGCTCTATTAGAATCCGCTCTGGAGAAAGCAAAAGAGGAAAATGAAGAACGCAAGAAGTTTCCAGGTTGCAACTCCGAATGGAGTGAACCAACAGGAGGCAAAGTGTGGTGCTCTACCAAAAGGTGAGATTAATTTTAACAGCTAACAAAAACACTTTATAGTTTAAGTAAATTATTCTTTTAGTGGTGGTATTGAACGTGACTGGCCTGGTGTGCCGCGTCAACTATTCAATCCAAGCACTGGTGATACCCGTTGTGTATGTGTTCATCCATCGCATCTTGACAATCCGAATTTAAGAGAATATTCTGGATGTGAATCAACATCAGTCTCTTGTGCGATTGCGGAGTAACGATTTTAGTTATTATTATTATGTTTACACCTTTTATAGTAATAGTCTAACTTCTGAAGTTATGGCGACTAATTTGTGATATTTAGGGGCTTTTTTTATTTTTATATAAAAAATCTTAGCTATAAAATAGAAAACATTTTATCACAGTTGCAAAATTGGGCACACGATGGCGCTACGCAAGTACAGCTAAAAGAAAGTCGTTAGTTTCATTCTCATCACATGTTTGTTTGTTTGTTTTTGAGGGGAATTATTGTAAAATTTAATAGGTTTTTGATGGTTTTGTTAGTTTTTTTGTTTTATTTGGGGTTTTTATTGTTTTATACAAAAAAGGTTGTTTTAATTGTCATTTGAAATTATTACAAATTAACCGCAGCTTTAACTACACGTGCTGCATTGCAACATATCAACTTTTCACGAGGGTAAAGCGGTAATATACTAGAATCGAAGGTCTTAAGCATAATGCAGTGTTGCAATTCACTGGTGAGGTGAAGCTGAAGATCGAATTCCAGGCAGCAATTTCCTGTTTTTTTTGTTTGGTATATTTTGATGATTTTTCCAAGAACTATATATTTACTTTGTCGATATTCCCACGATATTTACAGTGCAATCCAACAATCAACTTTTAGTTTAGTGCACAATTCCATTACTTCCATTAGTTTTTAAACAAACAAAACAAAATTCAAATCTGGATGTATGAAATAATATTATTAATTTAAAGGTCGATTGGTTATTGGGATTTTTTCGGCCGAAAACTTAATTTTTGATAAATCTGTATCAATGCATTGATTTTTGTTTATTCATGACGTCATGTTTTTTCAAAAAGCATATAGGTTCTATGTAGACGTTGCATTTGCATATATGAATAAATTAACAAGTAATATGCTGCCGAGCATTTATTATGTATAGGATTTTTTAGATTTATCAAAAGAATTTTGATTAATTTGTTATTATATAGCTACAAATAATACATATTTTGTTTGTTTACAATGGGAATTAAAATAGACTTTGCTTTTAAATAATTTATTACTGATGTTTATATTGATACATGCTGTTTTATGATCAAGGTAATAAATAGATTTACTTGGATTTTTGACATAAATTCTTGACAAGATTGTCATTTAAGAGGTATGTGAGTTGCAGCACTAGAAGCTCTAAAAAAATAAAAATCGTACAAACTTATTAAAGTTTACATAGAGTTGATCTAAAACTTACTTGCGTTTGTACTTCAACTTGATGTAATTTTCCTGATTGAGGGAATTTAAAATCTCTTCTAGGTGTATTGGTTGAACATCAGCGTTGATCATATTTGCATATACAGCTCCTTTGAACTAAAATTATCCATTTCCAATTGATATTCATAAAAAAAAAAAAATTGTATCTTCCTACCGTATTTTGTTTTGGCAACTTGAGCATTCGTTTAGGACACTTTTTAAATTCGAACAAATTTCCTATTGGCGACCCCAATTGTAGAAGTTCTTGTTCTTTTTTGAGTTTTTGCAAATTTTCAACGGTTGAGCCTCTTGGGGTCTTTATTTTAGCTACTTCTAATCTTGTCTTTGGAAGTTTTCGTCTCATCACTGCTTTGACATAGAGGTAATAAAAGAGGTATCTTAATTTCTGCCATCGTTTTCCAATGCCATCCATTTCAACCTGAAAAAGACATAATAAGTGACTTGCACTACTTTAAATATCTTTAAAAAGGCGGAAGTAAAGGCATTTTTATTACAACTTATAAAAGTTATGAAAGGCATCTGCAGTCTTATACATTAACCGCATGTGTCCATTGTTCCTTGGTTAAATAGACAACCACTTTAGAGTAATTAATGTGCATGCACTGTCCTGTCTATTGTCAAATAACTGCGTTCATTTATAAGAAAGAATGTGAGTGCACTGTGACAATCGGTCACTGCCACACACTACACCAGATGTCCCCACTGTAGATGGACATTGGTCAATGGCCAATTACAGTTGGTCAAAGACCAGCGACCACCAGGGGGATAAGGTATATTAGAGGCTGAGGAGACAGTGGGCGGTAGGAGTTTGATAGTTAAATCAAATCATCACGTTCAGTCCTGACTCGTGCTGCCCACTGTTCCAATCAATGAAGCTTTATTGAAGGGAACATGTGTGGCCATAGGTAAACTTACGGCATGGTATAATTAGAAAAAGTTTGCCCTCGCTGCCTAGAACTAGCGTCCTGGTCAGCGGGTTACTCTTAAGTTAAGTTGGTGGTATCGTTATGTGGACTGCAGGGCAACGCTAGACAACACTATTAAAGTACAGCATTTTGTTTCTTTGTGCAATTGTGTTTCCAACGACTTAGTTGTCTAGTGCATATCTCTCATTTTCATGATTCCCATGATCCCAGCACGTATTAAAGCACCTGTAATGAAACGGCCGATCCATGTTGACGTATATCATATGGAGCTGTTCTCTCGAAAGGTTTACTAAGCCTCTTCATGAGCAGATCATTCAAATTCCAGCCCCTGTTATCACCAAACGTTGCTAAGTATTTTCCGGTTTCAGTCCATAGTCGGACTGATTGATCACTGCTAGCTGAGAGAAGTAGTTTACGTTCGGGAACGTAAATGATCTGTAAATTAAAAGTTATATAATTTTCACTAATGTTTATAATTTGAAAATATTAATAACTTTTTTAATTGTGGATAAATGTGCTCGAAAACTGGTCAGAATAAATGGATGCTCGATATCTAACGATTCAGAGAATTCATACGGTTTAAATTTGGCAAAGTCATTTTTAACTTTAGCGGCTAAATGAGTGAATGCACTTCTCATAAAAGGAAAATCAGCGACTTCTTTATCATTTTGATCTGTTGGGGTGATTGGTTCAGCTGCGTTATGGAAATATCGAAGATACCACACACGAATGTATCCAAAAGAATCACCTTGAGATATTTTATCATTTAAATTAGTTTTTTAAGTTATTTTCTCTTCTCCTTCCCCCCATTACCTGTAAACAGTAAGTAATTGTTTTTAGGGTCTGTTGCCATACATGTTACAAAATGATTCGACGTAGTTACACCAGTGAAGACTGCTAATGGTTCACCACTTAAATGTGTTGACCAGACCTGTATTTAAATTAAACAACAAATTCGATATTTAAAACAAGAATGTTAGAAAAAGGAAATGAATAGTCTTTGTAAACATACTTCAATGATGCCATTTATATTGGCCAAAAATAAATTCCCAGTAACTTTATTCGGCTTCCGTTTTGCAAGAACGAGCATGCATGTTAAACCAGGTGGATTTTGTCTCATTTGATAAAGTGCTGAATATTTGGCCAGAATTTTTGGACCAATTTTCAACTTGTGTTTTCCTGATTTTAAGGAACCTGAGTCGCTGGTAAGTGAGGGACTCAGGTACTTGACACTCTTCCAGCTCGATCTCAAACTATCAAAGAAAATATTTACTTGAAACTGGCCTAGACAACTCTAATTTGTAGCAAATAACTATTGGCTTCAATTAACTCAAATTTTGTACGTTTTAATATTCACAATGATTTTACTCGTTATAGAAGATGCGTGACTTTTTCACCTTATAGACTCATTTTGATTCAGTTTAGTTTTTAATTTCTTGTTGAGAAATTGTATAGTTTAACAATTTCGGGGCAAACATGTAGCAAATAATAAAAAAAGTCTCTAATTTGAGGCTCGTTTACTTCAGTTTAGTGAAACATCAAAGCCCTAATTAAGCCACAGGTAAAATCACTCTGGTTACCAACAAGAAGTCGAGACTTTATTTTTCTTTTTTTATCTTTTTCATGAATCTATTTATGGAAGTAGAATCCGCTTTCTCCCAAAAGGATTAATTGCTCTTTAATTAAATCTCAAGTACGCGCCATTTGAACAACAATAAAACTAAACTAATTAAATTGAAATTTACAGAAATAAAACATTCTTATTGCAGTAAACATGCTTTTTTTCTTAAAATTGTCAATACGTACCTTTCTGAACGGAATATACCAGTTCCAGATAGCATGAAAGTTAAATTCTTTTCAGAAAAATAGTAAAATAGTGAATAGGTATTCTTAACAACGCCTAATTCCAGGACCCATAATTTAGTTCTTCCATCCCACGAACAAGTAATCAAAATATTTGGTTCCAAATAGGCCATGTCTAATATATCATCATCGTGACGAATAGGCCACAACTAAAAATATATATTTTTTACATTTTTAAATTGAAAAAAATAACAACATCAACAAACTTACTTTAACCGAGTCTTTATCCATATTTGTGTTTGTGCGGAAAACTCTACGATTCCATCCGGCATAATAAATGTTTTTCATAGTAGGTAAAATCACATTAACTTGCAGTAAGTTCGGTACATCTAATGACCGTAGCAGTGTCCCGTTGCTCAAGTTCCACATTTTTAATAAATTATCATGGCCTGCAGTGATCAGAGCTCTTTTAAAAGCGTCTAATGCCATGGCTGTAATTTCCACTCCTGTAATAATGCCGTCTAAGCGTACGCTGTGAGCATTGGTAATCTAAATTTGTTTCGGTTAAGGCATATTTTGACTAGAAATATTATGTTTTGGTAAGGTGATACCTGAAAACTTTTTTGGCCGGTATCCAGTCGCCAAAATATGATAATACCTTGCTCACACCCAGTTATTACTTCATTATATATTTCACTGTATAAAACTCCAACTAATGGTTTTGGATGAGTTAGAAAGTTCATGAGGTCATGTCCTCCAGCATCCCATATTCGATCAATCGTGATAACGTGAGATGTAGCTAATACAATTTGTCGTTTTAGTTTGTTGTGGAAAAAACACGTGATAGGATAAGGACCAGTTGGAATTAATTTGCCAAATAAGGACTGAACGCACGTTTCATCTTTCAAGTCCCAAACCTATGAATAAACTTGAATTAATACCGGTACAATTTCGGTAGTGTTATCAGCTTTCTGTTTTTGTCATTTATAATATAATTTAATATGACTATAAGTTTATGCAAATAAGTTGAAATTAACAAATATTTAAACTATATATTCAAACCACCAAAAAAAAGAAGAAGTTTGGTGCAGTTCAGTGATTCAAATGTTTGCTTTATGGATGATTGATGTTGAGTAATCAAACGCGAACAACTGAAATCAATTTAAATTTTAATGTAGTGCAGCAATGCTCTTATAAGAAAAAATTCAGAATTTAGGGCTGTGCTATAAAAAAATCGAATTTTATATCCAAAGCGTCAGCCACTCGGATTCATCAACTTACGTAATTGAATTTAAAAATAAATGTTTTTTCTACTTACAGTACCTTAAGAGATTTATCAGTGGACAGACTTAACACTTGATCAGCTTCATCTATAATAACTACATGCGTAATCGGTGTGCTATGTCCATAAAAAGTTGCCATGCATCTCCTATTTATGAATGGATTCCATATTCGCAAACATCGATCAATACCACCAGTTGCTATCACCCCAAGTTTATCATTGTAGTCAAAGCAATTAATGCCTTTGTTGATAGCAAAAATCCGCCTGGACTGATCGAGGACAGTGCTTTGCAGAATCATCGAGTAGTTTGAATTGATTGAACACGAAATAATGGATTTTAATAAAGGAACGTAACACACCTATAAAGAATTTCACTTTTTTTAAAGTAAATTTAAACTAAAAATTTGATTACAATATCGGTACTTCAATACACCGTACCTGTTTTACCCATTCTTCGTGCATTGGAGCGAACTGAAGAGCTTTGACAAATTTGATTTTGTTGTTTAGAACTTCCGCGAAAGGGACTCGCTGTATGTTCCTGTATGTTTGAGGCAAACCAAACAATCTGTTTTCTAGACAGTCTATAAAATGTAAGTGCGTAACATTTCCAGACGAATCTCCAAAAGTGAGACAGCCTTCTTCGAGTCGTGTTGGTGTGTACCAATAATGCAAACATGTAACAATTGCACCAATTTCGCATAATGAACACACTAGATCCATTTTGTTGCTTGTGTAGTCATAAAAATCAATCGATTCATTTACAGTGGCAACAGCTATGATTAATGTATTTGGCATACAGGTCTGTAGTTAAAAATTGTCACTCTAATATTAGCTAATTATTGTGAATATGTTGTTACCATATGTAACATCCAAGTATTCTTCTTTCTTTGTGACCATTCTGAAAGACACTGCTTCGATTTTAATAGTTGCCATTGTTGTGACCAAACACGAATACAGCCATCTTTACTAGCAGTTATATAGCGACCAGTGTAGTAATCAACTGAACTTACATCAGGTGATAAATATGGCATTATGTCGATTGCACATACAGTGTCTTGGTGTCCGGGCTAGAAATTAGTTAGTGTGTAGTAAAGTCATACAAAACACTTCAATATTTGCGGTGATGAAAGTAACTTGAGAATTATATTTATATCTGGTATTACCTTAATTGTACGGAAGGTAGATTCTATTGTTCCTTCACTGATGGACAAGATGTGCTCCCTCATCTGCATTTCCGATGCGATATAAGAAATAAAACAATTCCAATCGATGTAGCCCTTAGACATACTGTCTATTTTGTTGAATATTAGCTCCAGTTCTTTTTTGTTGTAGTCTGAATCAAGGACATTACTAATCATCTAAAATCATGAAAGATATGAAAAATCACGAAGAATCATGAAAAACCATGAAAAATTATGAAAAATCATGAAAAATTATGAAAAATCAATGAAAAATCATGAAAAATCATGAAAAATCAATGAAAAATCATGAAAAATTATGAAGAGTCATGAAAAATCATGAAAAATCAGTCATTTATGAAAAATAAGTCTAACTTACGCAAGCGAACTGTGTAAGAGTCACGGATATGTCTTCCGACTCTAACTGAGTAAAATGCAATTCCAGTAATTTGAGACGTGTCTCATTTAAAAGGTCTTGTAAAGACATTAGTTGTTTTGTTGTAGACCTTTTTAATATCATGACATTAGAACGATATTCAACATTTTTAACTACCGTATATAGTTTCACTTACATGTTTGTGATAATCTGGTTGTGTAAAGAAGATCAAACCATTACACAATTTTACAGTAAATGGTCTTCATTGCATGCATTTTTATTTTTATTCTGTATAGTCGCACGGCCTAACATCAGGAAAGTAACTACAGCGGATGTTATTTTATTGTTATTGTACTATTGTTTAAAAAAACTTGAATTTGACATTAGATTTGCTTCATTATCATTTCCTTTCTTTCCTATCGAAAAACGTGATTTATTTTTTATCAATAATCAACAAAATTGACATCAGAGCTAAAAATTGTAATCACAAACTATAACACATGACTAAAATACACACACAAATTAATTTTTTTCGGCTGTGAAAGGCAAAATCATGCGTGGATACTCTAAACTATTGTTTTTGCCTTTTTTAATTAGTTGTTTAAAATTCAGTTTATCTTTTGAGCTTGATGATATCTGCGAAGAAAAGGGACTCTGTCGTCAGCACCCAGATAGATCGGTGGTTTCGTGTTTCTGTGAAGATGATAATTGTTGGGTGTACGGCGACTGCTGTAGAAATGTAAAACCAAATAATAACTCGATAAAAAACATCGAATCAAGCTGCGAAGAAATTTCCAATACCAAAACGGTGAGTTATATCACAAAGTTCTGACTTGTCACTGATAATATTTTCATTTATATAACACTTGTTTACTTTTATTTTAGGATGTTTACATAGCAAATTCGTGCCCCGTAACATGGACTGATGAAAATGTTTATTCATTATGCAAGAAAAACATATCTCGGGAAAATTACAGTTACATATTAGACGTGCCCTTTCTAAGTAATGTTACTAAAATTTTGTACACGAACATTTACTGCGCTAGATGCAACAACGATGATTTGTATCCCAACAATCTTATAGTGCATTTACAGTGCTCGCCAAAGAATCCTTGTGACACTAATGCGATTTTAAACAGCACATACTACCCTGGGCAGCTTTGGTGGCGCCCCAACACTAATTCGATTGCTTCGGTTCAACTAAAAGTTAATGTCAACAGACTGAGAAGATGCCGCATTGTTACTAGAAAATGTGCTGAGAGTTGGACTGAATCTGACGTGGCGGATAAATGTCGATCACATGTAAATTATGTTGAAAATAAGGAAAAAATAATTTATCAGAATATTTATTGCGCTCAATGCAATTATGAAAACATTACTAATCTCATCTGTGTTAGTCCGATGAAGCGACCATTGCTTACTAGGCCATCTTTCGGTTCTTTAATTGATTTTGTTGTCCGCAAAAAAGTTTGTTCATCGGTGGATGAAATGTACGATCCTATCACCCAAAACTGTCAACCGACATTTTGTGGCATGTCCTACATGAAAATTAAAGGAAAATGTGTCCTAAAATCTACATATACGCGACGGGACGACTTGAATAACACAAAAACGATGAAATCGTGTTCTGCTATACCTGCAAAAATTGAAGATTTGCAGTTTTTCCTCAATGGAAGCGTGTTTTACAACAAAACTTTAATGCTATACGCACCGGATGAATATGAAATGCTTAACTCGGATATATACCTCATTTGTGGCGATGAAGGTGACCAATTTCTATATGTTAGAGCTTTTTCACGTGCATTCCACATTGTGTCCGTAATTTGCTTGGTTGTATCATTGATATGCTTGTTAATTCACATAATTGTCAGATCTATTACCGAAAACCTTAATAGAATAGCTGAGAAAAATCTGACAAATTTGTCTATTTCACTTTTTATTGCTCAATTTGTTTATATCTTTGGAATGTTTAATGATAATACTGAATTGTATAATTTTTGCTTCGCTGCTGCTATTTTAACCCATTATTTTTATCTTGTGGTTTTTTTCTGGATGAATGTTATCGCTTTTGATATCTATTGCACATTTAGAAAATTTCAATCAAAATCGAACCACAGACGTGCATTTAACTTCTATTTTTCATATGCTTGGTTCATTCCTTTAGTAATTGTAATTATAGCAATTATTGCTGATCAGACAGACCTCATTCCATCCCTGCAACCGAATTACGGCAAAGGAATATGTTGGATATCAAGAAAAAATGCTCTCTTTATATTTTTCGCCCTTCCACTTGCACTAATACTCATTGCAAATACAGTTTTTTTAGTCTCACAGCGTACAACATTGAAAAAACTGTAAAAATGACAAAAATGGTCAAGAAATCATTAGAGCGAAAACTTTTTTTTGTGTACGTCAAATTATTTTTTGTTATGGGTGGCACTTGGATTTTTGGCTTCGCTGCAAATTTAACTGATTTTGAACTCTTGTGGTACATTTTTATACTTCTAAATGCTTCCCAGGGATTTTTTTTATTCATAACATTTAACTTAAAAAAATGTAAAAATTTAAATAGGAGTGAAATTTACACTAAAATATCTTCAATTGAAACGGCCGTGTAATCTGCTTAAGTGAGTTTTCATGTTTATTATGATTAAATAGGCGAATGAAATGTGCTATTTGTATGAATTCAACTTAAGTTTTATTTTCTGTACTAAATAAAAAAAGAAATTACTATCAATAAAAAAAAGTACGTTCGAAGAGTTTAATCTTTCTTGTTTTTTTCAGCATCTGTAGTCATCAAATCACATGCCTTTTGGTGTTTTGGCCAATGTACAACTTGGCATTTTCTTTATCAATAATTAATTTGAAAAAAAATTAACATTATACCATATTACAATTAGAAAAGTCAATGTATAAACTTACCTCCCACAATACCACTCATTTTTGCATTTCGAACATCTTTTATGAGCTTCTTTACCACAAGAGGCACATTTCGGCGCGTCGGGCAATAAGTGCTCCCATATTGTCGGGTCGTAAACCGTCGCCCAACTGAAACATATTGATAATTTTATAGATATACGAGAATTAAATTTTTTCAACAAAAAATATGGTACGTAAACGTAACTGTTTAATTTGCTCTTTAACTTGGTCGTCATTGAAAAATCTGGTGGTTAGTGTTCTAGCTATTTTTTTCCAACCCTTCTTCTCGCCATCTGACATCAATTGAGTCCACAATTCAGGAACCTGCAAAAATAAATTCACTTTTAAAGTGTTAGTGCAGTGAAATTAAATATCATGGTTATTAGATAAGAAATTCAAAAATGCAAAAAAATAGTTTCAATATTTATGTACAAATAGAAGCCCACCTGTTCGATAAGAACATTCCGCTTAGCAGGACCGGTTTCCGAAAAAGAAATCATATCTAAAAATCGAACCAGCATTGCTAAAGCGGGAATTTGGTCCATTTTTACTTCGGATAACAATGGCCTCAACTAAAAATAAATTTAAATCACAAACACAATAATAATAACTTACAAAAATGTCAATACCTTTACGAGTCTATTTTTTCTCATGTTGGTAACCTCGTACTTGTTTTCCGTACCGACCAGTAAACGTAACATTACCATCCATACTTGGGCTTCGATTTTTCCTATTTTTAGAGTATTTTGTGATAAAACAGGTTGCCAACCTCCATTTTCATACATCATGCGTATAAGTTTGCCTTCCTTGTTTTTCTTTGTCCGTATCCAAGGCGACTCTTCCATTATGGCGACCATTAACAAAGGAAAATCATAAGTATCCAAAAACCGAGGCGTTAATGAGAAGGGCAGATTATCCAAGTTGTCGCAAATGTAGCGAAGAATGCTAATGCATTTTAAGTCGATCTGAAATTGACTTTCTTCTTCTTGTCTTTGTACATCTTCTTGCGTTGTTTGTGACATCAGAGAGTCTGTTGTTGGTGGGTCTTCAGTCTCACTTTTATTTTCTTGGCAACTAATGGAAGCAATGTTGTTATTGATGCAATGTTATTAGTAGTAATGTAATGACATTACATGTTGATCAGATGTACTATTCTGCGGTGGCAATAATCAGCTACTTCTACAATTACATCTTTTAGTGACTCGCAGCAGTCTCCATGGAATAGAATGGTTTCTAATAGCGTCACTAGGTTCGCTTCGTGGCGCAGCTGTAATTTTATATTAAAAAAATTTAATTTAAAACAAAAAGATAAAACTAAAAAATATTACAGCTATGGAGACAGCTAAAATCGATGGATTGGCATCATCCTCGTCTTCGTGAATTTTGAACATTATTTTTAGCAGTTTTTGTTTCCAGATTTCCATGACAATTAACTCGTGGATTAAAATAGGAATCTGTTAGACGATTTTAATTAAGATAAAATTGTGGTGATTTATTGTTATTAAGTGGTATCATACTTTATTGTAAAGTAAAAGCAATTCTTTAACGAATTCATCTTCATTAGCTGATGCATTCGTTACTGCCTGCATAGTCAACTGTTCGATTTGCCTATGTTGATTCCACCATCTTAAGCGCAATAGAAAAACAAAGTTATGTGATTAAATTTTTCAAATTTTTTTCTTTTGTGCGTTTCGGTGAAGTAAAACAAATAAAATGTTTTCCCATTTTTTTTTTGCTGTATTTTTATCAAAATTGGAGAGGTGCCCCTAAACTACACTTTTACCTTTTTTTCTTTAGAATATTATTTAAATTTTTTACTTACAAAATCGTCCCTATTTTTTCGAAAGAAAATGTTTGTATGTTGTCAACATATGCTTCAGCTTCAACGTAGAGCAAAACAGCCGGAGCAGTTGAGAAATTCATTTTAATTGATGTTTGAGAACTTAAAATGAACGTTAGGTTTAAAGAAAGAAATCCAGGCAGTGTAAACAATTTGGTCGCTAAGCAACATATTATTGATTGATCCTATACTCCCATCTATGAATGAAAATGTATATTAATTTATACAAATACTGTATGTGAAATACATTTTTTAAGTTTTTTTTTTTTACTTGATATATTTTTATATTATTTTGCCTTATACTTAACCAGAATTAAATTTTTTGTAGTCAGTGTGACAGATTGGGTTTTAACATCTGTACAGAAGTGATGAAAAATTGCATCCATAACGCACAATTACAGACAAAGTTACAAATGTGCCTTAAATTTGTTGCAATGTGCGTCTTGAATGCAATTTTTCACATCTGCTTTTTGTAAGATTTATAAATATGCATCGGTGCTTTATCAAGGAAAATCAATTGAGTAATTATCATTAAAAGTTGTTGGTGCGACACTAAAGTGTTACGATTTAAGAAGTACATCTTTAATTATTTATTTATAATTGTATCGGGGAAACTGTTAGCACCGTTAGTGACTAAATTTTTTTCTTATACTAAAACTCAAATGATGGATGGTTTCTCATTTGCGACAAGTCATTTTGGATGGTGATAATAAGGAAGTTGCTAAGTTACTTTTTAACATGAAATTTTAATTACTTTCACTAAAAGTTGTTCTGCAAACAACAACAAAAAGAGATTTCAAATTAAGCGTGTCTCTCTAATACTCTTGTTATTTTAAATTTTAATTATTTTTCGTTTTATTTTATGCAAATTGATCAATTTGTTTTGTCATTATTAATACATGTAACTCGTCTCAAGTTGAAATATCGATTCTAATATGTAATTACCATAAGAAACAGTTGCAACTTTTGTTCTAAAATGTGTTTTCGACAGTTCGTTTTTTTTGTCAAATGTGATATGAATTTTCAATTAATTTTTTTAAATTTATTTATTGCTGATTCATCACATTTCTTTTTAATTCGAGATAAAATTATAAAAATTTAAAAGATTTTATATGGAGATAACTTCATTTCACTGCAGTCAAGCGCAACACATTTCCAGGGGCAGCTCAATATAAAATTCCACTTTAAACAAACAGAAAAAAAGCATGAATATTAGGTAATGTTTTTATGTGCGGTTTAAAAGAACAGCGTTTAGAATTTTGTTCAGAGTTAAACTTTTTTTTATCATACCCATAGAAAAAATAAATAAATAAAAATTCTTCTGTAGGTTGGGTGTTTCATTTGAAAAGAAGGCAATTTGCTTCTCTTGTGATGGTGAGCGTGCCCTACTGAATCCAACAATCAACAAAATCAACTGATATGATTTGAAAAAGATTACAGTAAGCCTACAGTAAGCCTACAGCTTACATGTCCATTGATTATTTTATTTTTATTTTTGTTTTTTCTCAAGCGAATTGACCAAATAAGAAAATTACACGCGATTACACGCTCGAACGAAGTCGATTTCAGAGTGTTGTTTATTTATATCCGTGATGAAAACCCCTTCCACCCCTCTTCAAAAAAATACTAATTATTTGATTATTGACATCGAAGTATTTTAATTGCCACTAATTACTATGTATCTAAAAATGATTATTGACTTGAATTAATCAAAATAATAATAAAAATGACCAGACTCAATTTATGAGACTTAAAATACTTTTATTGGATCTAGTTAAAAATATCAATCATTTATCATTTCATTTACTCAATCAATTGCGTTCAATCATCCATGAAATCGCGTTTGCCCATGTTACAACGATATAATTTATTCACTTTTTGCACATCTAATTTACTAAATCCTCGTCGTTGACCCATTGATGAACTTTTTACTTTAGATTTAACTGTTTCTTGGCGTCGATTAATGGCGAAATCGTAAGCTCCATAATGCATCACTGATCCTATGTCGTATGGGAGTCGCAGTGTGTCCACTTCGCCATGGGAAAATTTCATAAAATTGTGTCTTAAGCCTAAAATTAAAAAAAAAAAAAAAAAAAAAAAATTAAAATAATTTTTAACTTAATTTTATTAATAAATTAAAAACTTACGACTTGGGATATTGCTCCAATTGATGCTGACATACTTATCTCTATCCGGACGACTTTGTTCGTGCCAAAACCCTAATGCATGCATTAATTCATGCACTACAATCCCTGGAATGACGCAACCGTTTCCAAGACTTACATCTTGACGTCCACCCTGGCGTCCAACGCTCGAACTACACCTACAGAGAGAATATCGCGAGCATCTTTAACTGTTGGATGATACTAAATTAATAAAAAAATATTTTACCCGGTGCCAGGTCGAATGAAAATGTAATCTCTTTCGTTTGTTTTAGCCACGAATTTGATACAAGTGCGTTTATGGTATTCCTGCATTCCTTGTAGAATTGTTTGCCGAGAGCTACTGGCTAATTTAGCCAATGGAAAAATCGAGTAGGAATTTATCAAAGGCTTTTGTGATTGGCTCTCAATGGCTATACTTACAATATTGATGCGAGATAACGTATGGCACTATTAATTTATTCCATTTGCGAGTTGGGTCGTTGATAGCATTTCTCTAGAAATTTTGATTTTTGAAAAATTAAAAAAGTAATCTTTATTGGATTTATCGATGTTTGCTCTAATTTACCCCCTCAAGATCAGAAGCGTTGACATTTTCAATGTCTCCTTCAAACAGCTCTGAAAGTCAATTTGATTTTGGTTAATTTTTATTTACTCGAATAGAATTTTGGAATCACCAGGATTTTCCAATAACCCGGAAAGCTTTAGTTCGTCATTATGTGCATTGAGATTGACGTCATCTACAACAAATAACAAAAACCAAACAACTCAGAAATGTAGGGGTGTGAACGGTAATAAAAAAAAATGAAATAATAATTTTAATAAAGTAATAAATAATAATTTAAAAAAATTCAAATATATAATTGATTCATTCAAACCTGGATCGATTTCGTTTCCTTGATCGATATCTAAAAAAAGCATAAAATTGAAAATAAAAGTTTAAAGAAAAAAATTTAAAATTTAAATTTAAATTAATTAGAAAAGAATAAAACAATAATTACATAGCTATTGGATTACACGTAAATTTTAATTGATATCCTCGGTTTTGTATTGAAAGTGATATAATTTTGTAAGGTAAAACCTTTACCTCTAATTAGTAGCTTATTATAGGAAATACAGTCATTATTATTTATTAATAATAATTAATTAACTTTGTTACGAAATATTCGTTAAAATTATCTAATCACTTGAATTTCAGAAAAGCTAGCTAAAATTATAAGATACTTTACTGTAACCTACAGGCTACACAGCTAAAAATCAGTATAAAATAGTTTTGACCTGGTTCGTCCATTTGTTGTTCGGTGTCTGCAACATCTTCGTCTTCCCACAATGGATTCGCGGAAGCGGCAATCGCAGCGGAAAGCAACGCGAGAACAAAGAGTGTCGAACGAGCCATGATTGCTTATGGAATACCTTTGCACCAAACTACCGTGTATTTAAGCTCATTTTACACCTGCTATTATATGTTATGATTAATTAATTGCCCACATGTTTGTGTTATCAGGGTACCAGTGTTTCTTTATAACTCTTCGATGCCTTGGTGTTTGTTATTGTTGTAAAATAAAACACAACATAAAAGTTTTTCACCAACAACTTTTTTTTCTTAAAATAAATAACATGATATAAGAATAAAAATAAAATTGATTGATGTTTGTTATTTTTTTTTGGAAATAAAAACTCCGCACGGATTGGCAGCTTCTCTGTAGAATTCGGTTTTGGACCACCTGTTGCCATTGGTGACGGCTCGTTTCTAGCGAAACGAATATGGACAATTGTCAGAGTCCACACTGAGAGCCACTTAATTAAAGTCTTGTACACAGCTGGCGAGTGGATCGTTGGCGCATGCGCAGTCGATCAGTTGTAAATTTGTTACTCGTATCGATGTTTCGTCGACTTCTCGTATTCGTTTTGTGCCAGTATTGCTCGCTAACAAACAATTATTTTTTTACAAGTCTTTTGACCTGGAAAAGTTCCACATAGAGTAACGTTACCTGAGTTTTTCCGGAAGGAAACAACGCACGATGTGGAACGGAATGAACTGGACTTTCGTCCGCGAGGAGATCCATTACAAATACGGCCGCAACGTAATACCAACAACCTGAAATCACTCTTCGCATGTAAGAAAAAGAAAAGTAAATGAGAAAAATTTTAGTTGAAGTAATTTATGCGATTAATACTTTGAGAAAAGTATTAAATTAACTTTTATTTAAGAAAATAAGCTTTTTTGGAGCAAATCAGCTTAAAGTAATAACACACAACGAGTCCATTTACCCAGAAATTATCACTCATGAAGCAATAGATGATTGGATTGACGAAGCTGTTAGCCATCGCCAGCCAATGACAAGTGTAGAATGAAACAACGAAAAGTTTGTTATGACCAAAATTCCACGAGAAATGCGGTTGGAAGTGAACGAGGAGATTAAAAATGTGCAGCGGTAACCAACAAATCGCAAACATGGCCACCACCAACCCTAGCATCTTCACCACCTGGTAAAACATAAAAACCAAAATAATTACACATTAAATAAAACCTTTAATATTAAGGATCGTGCGGGTTGAAATTTTTAGTTTTTTATATAGTTGAGGCCAGAGGAACTCTGAAATTTCACTGAACAACGTTTTCTGGAAATTACATTACATTACTTCGGGATTGTTTGATTGAAAAAAAAAAAATTTCTTTACTATATAATTTGGCAGTTCGGTAATGAATCATAACTAACCCGATTTAATAACTCGATAAAATTAAATTACAATTCTAATAGATATTTATTTTCCAGAATAATTTGCTTAAAGTGCCATCTAATATGCCATTTTTATTAGTCATTTACCTTAATTTCATCTTTATTTTGCAATCCACATGAACTCTTAATAGCCCAAGTCAAAAATCAAATTATTTCATTATTTCAAATGTTTTGCATATCATTATCATAAAGGCAGTCACAACAGCCCGTGCACCAAATTCCATCACACAACTTGAAGTTTGAACCAACCTTGATTTTAGCATGAAGTTGGATTCGATCCCGTGCCGAGTTGGCGTTTCCTGGTGAACTGCGCCTCCACAACGCCAAAGCGATGGAGGCGTAGGTGAAAATGAGACCGAGCAATGGAAGGAGAAAAGTGACGACAAACACAAGCGCCATGTAAACTCGAGAAACAGTTCCATCGATAACAGCGTCTTCGCTCCATTGCTCACTGCACTCGTAATGATCTTCACCATCCCACTCGAACCTCGTTGCACGGCTGACAATCAGCTGCGGTGACGACACTGCACCCGACAACGTCCAGATCAAAACCACTTGAAAAAGTGCACCTCGTGTCTTAGTCCAACGCGAGTGCAACGGGGACATTATGGCGTAATACCTATGAGAGCATATGAGCCCGAAATAAATCGAAAAGAAATTAAAAAGATAATTAATATGCAGATAAATACTATTAGCCGTTGCTATGTATAAACAAGCAAAGAAAGGTAAAAAATAATGCATGTCCACTTGACTCGATCTCACTTATCAGTTAATGTTCGTGGATTTGGCTGAGTTTAAGTAATGCCACTCCTTATGTTACCATGGCAACAGATATGCTTTGGCCACAGACAGGAATAACCTATAAGGGGAATGCCAAAGAAAAGCCGCTCGAGCTGCATACAAGGCATGAATTGTATCGCTAATCTACGACTCAATCAAGTTGTTACAGCGCAGATCGCCCACGTTTGTATATATTGCCTACCTGTCCAAAATCGCAGTGTTATTGCAGGGATTTATAAAACACGCAGTTGCGTAATTTGCTTCTCTATAGATATATATAAAAATAATAAAAATTTCTATTGAAAACGTATTGATTTCTGTACATAGCCATGAATAGCAAATTTTTATTTTATGATTGAATTTGAAAATAGATAATTTCGTTGAAATGATACCATAAAAATACCCCAATGTCATAATACACACACACTGCGAAACCCTGCTAAAACTTTGCAATGGAAACAGTATCAATATTCAAGTTGAAATTGATGCCAGAAGGTGAAGACTAAATAGTCAATAAAGGGCGCATATTCCAATGCAATTTTCGAATGTAGGACGAATCAAGGACAATATTGCTTACCCTTACCCTACCTGTCCAATCCAATGGCGGTCAAGGTATATACGCTACTGGTGACACTCATGTGTTGAACAAAGTGGACCACAGGGCAAAACCCGAGCGCAAATATCCATTTGCCCAACATGAAAGTGGTGTAAGTGAAAGGAATAGAAAAGGCAGCCAAAGTGACATCGGTAGCAGCCAAGTTGATTAGGAAGATGCGGAGGCTTCGCTGCGATCTTTTTCCCGTGACGAGGACAACGATTACTGTTGTGTTGCCCAACAATGCCAAGGCAGTGGTCAAAGTGTAGAGGCTGATGAGAAAGACTTGCCCCGTTGGGTCTACAGCTTCCATCGTAGGGTAATCGTAGTCCCCCCCTAAGGTGGCGTTGTTAGCTTCGTCGTTCGCATCCATCCGCATCAAGTGGCCGAATAAGTTGAACGCGGCACGCCACACCTTTTTATGTCCGAACTGAAAGAGTGTGCAAATTTGATTCGAGTACGTGGCGCCATCTCTTGTATATACGCTATTATTCTAAAAAAAAATATTTTAATAGATAACATTAGAATTTTTGTTTAAAAAAAAAATCACAATAAAAAATGTCGTTATTGTTTTTCGAAAATATAATTTTTTAGAGTTGTTTGTTTTTGCGCATTCATAATCAATGTACACTGGGTGTGATAATAAATTTTAATAAGCGTAAAAACATCTGATTGCATACATAAAAAGATGTATAAAAATGTTAAACCAATGGTATAATACTTCTGCTACTGTTTTTTTTAAGTGGGGAAATGTTTTGCGTAAATTATAGTAATTATATATAGTAAGTAGAATATTTTTCCTTATCCAAAAAATAATACCTACACTATGTCTCACTGTTAAAATGTGATTAGAATGTGATTGGGAATAAGGAAATTTCCCGAGTAGCCCGCGATCCATTCGCTTTAATACTGAAGTTTTAAGTGATGACTAAACCATTATTCTCTTCTGAGACCCAGTACAATTTTATTACTGTGGGACAAATAATAGTTGAATGAAGCTTCAGAGAGTGCAACGCACGAGCAAGCTGCCATTTTATGAATTTGTTTATCAATGTTCCCATATTTTTCTTTTAATGACTCCTCAAATCTGTTTATTTTTGCTTTGAATAACAGCTAATGCATTTCATAGCGACTTTTTCCCCGAAATCACTTTACCGTACCGTACTGCACGTATTTGTACGTATTTGTACGTAATTATACGTAATTGTACGTAATTATAACTCAAGCCGTCAACTGGTCACTTGATTTCGGACATAAACCAAGTTAAGATTTTCGGTATTGTGTTCATGAATGAATTTTGTTGGCACTTAATTATTTGGATGAACTGTTTATGGAATGCTGTCTATCTCTCTCCATTTCGTATACGGACTTACAGAGTTTGCACTTAGGTAGGCCTAGTGTATGCACTGGTTGGTGTCCTTCTCTGAATGAGATGATTTGGTTCACTAGTTCTGACGTTTTGTACTGGTGTAATGAAATTTAATGAAAAATAATTGCTCAACAAAAAATGCAAATAGCCTGGCAATCTGCATAAATTAACGATGAAAAGAATAACAAAGCATTATAATTTTCCAAAAATCAAATTAAAACTTTCCTGAGTTATATTTTGAGCAAAGCTCAGGTTTAGTTAAGCCTTTTTAAAAGCGACTAAAAACATCACGTGTTATCAGTAGCGGCGATTATTCGGGAAAATCCCTTATTGGTATGTTGACGTTTCGACGCAGAAAAAAGTTTAGTGTAGGAGTATGAGGAATAGTGGGAGGCTTGGTATGGCAGCCTGGCTGCAGGAAAAACTTCGTGAGGAGAGTTTTCCGCAGCAATTGTGGTGGGTGGATAAAGAAAAACAGATATTCGCACTGAGGTGGATGCACGCGTCATGCGCGAGTTACGATCCTGCTATCGACTCGGTGGTTTTTCATGAATGGGCGAAGCATACAGGTATTTACTGTATTTAGAATTTGTTTACTACGAATAATAAGTGTTTTATTTATATTTATTTTTTTAAATGTTGAAATAACATTTGTTGTGCATTTTTAACATGCTCGAAGTTTGTTATTCATAATTTTATTTTTAAAAAAATTGAATTCAATATGCAATTTGAAATTTTCAATGTTGTTGAAGTTATTTTTAGTTTTAAAGACTCATATCCTTTATAAACGGAAGCTAAATGCTTAAAATTTAAAGTTTTTTGACTAGATTATTAAAATTCTATTAAAGAAATAGAAAAATTAAATAATAAAAAATTGCTGATATTAAATTTATAATGGAACTAATTTATTAGGTACTATTTTCTCCCCTTTCATTTTCTTTCATGGATAGATTTTATTTCTAAATTAAATAAAACCCAGAACTCTTTTCGTATACGAACTCGATGCAGGAGGCAGGCAAGTCGGGAGTTTCCCATGACCTTGACTCACTTGTCAGTGAACTGGACGTGCAGTTTAAATTATTATTATTTTCAAACACGAAAACTTGGATTTTTCTTTCGGTAATTTTTATAAACCACAGTCAAAGGTTTAAGGGTGCAGTAAAATTTGACAAATAAAAATTAAAAAGATATTGAACAGATAAGATATTGATGTGACGTGAAAAACTATAACCGTAGAAAATATGTAAAACAAACAGTTACCACATTAAAATGAATTATGAACCTTTAATAAATAGTGATAGATTTCTACACATAAACATATTATGGCGACGTGAAAACATAGCATCTTTTTGCCAATAAAATAATTAGTCATCAAACTGATATTTATGCATTTAGAGTTGGTATTTGTGTTTATATATATCTAGCCAGAGTTTGCAAAACTCTAAATGTGCAGAACATAATTAGCTTTCTGCTGCTTTGGCCATATTTCTCTCATTACACTCACCCGCTAGAATTAAAATTGCTGTTAGAATTGCTTTGCATTGAGACTAATGTAATAAGACAGTTAGCGGCTGGGTAACCACAAAGGCATTGTATATTGCAGGAAATGCGAGGTCACAATCAGATGGCGCGAAAACATGGAAAGCAACATTTAGATGCGCCTTGGCGAGTGTGAAGACGCTGAAAATGATCCATAAGAATCCAGGCCATAGAGGGACTACACCACCAACTGTTGTGTACAAGTTTGTTAAAAAAGTTGATGCCAAGAGGAAACGGAAGACACAGCCAAGATGCCCAAATTCTGGACCAACAGAAATACCTCAACTGGACATAAACGATCAGAGCTTAGCTGGATCTTCAACCGATTTTATTGATCGTCCACAATGGGAAGACATGGAGAGACAAATATCGTTATGGCTGAATGACTCCGATTCATTTCTCTACAATCTTTAGAATTAGAATTTTTACGAAATTTTAAAAATATTTTAATTTTTATAGACCGGGTATATCCATATAATTAATACAACTGCAATTTTATCTAGTCTCTAAGCAATTATAACAATATGATGAAAAATATTAATTAAAAAAAACACTCTTGACTCTTGTCATAACTGTGCCAGTACAACCTTTTTTGTTAAATTTATAGATTATCTAATGTACAATACTACACCAATTACTTGAATTTATAATTTTGTTATATAATCAGTTTACAAAACGTTTTGTTGTGATGTATATAAATAATTGTCCCAGTTCGAGAACTAAATGACAAGAACAAAGATGAATTGAAAAAAACTTAATAAGTAATAGAATTAACTGCATAAAAGTAGATTCTTTGCATTTCTTAGTTCTATGAAAAGTAGATTTTTTATTTACAAGCATTTACATAATCTGTAGTACTGTATATCTACAACAAATTTGTTCATCTTACCAAACAGAAGTTATCAGATTTGATAAGGTAAACAAAGTCGTCCGACTGAATTCAAGGAATTAAGCCGGAACTACACTATCTTCTGTGATATTACTTTTGTTTTATGACTAATGAATTAATTTGTGTTTCAACAGTTAATTGAAGCCAAACAGCCGTCTGGCTGATGACTTTCAAATTTTTTTTACGAACTTTGAACTACAGATAAAAATCTTTTTGAAACTGATATTGTTGTTTTAAAATTTGCAGTTGAGAAAAAGTATGGTTTCATTCTACATGGATGGATTTTGAAAACTATTAAGTGTAACGAATCTCCATTTTTGGGGGTTGTTATTCTAGTACGCAGGCCCGGCGCAGCAAGGACTTGGGCGCAGGCGGAACTACTTCGGAGCAAGTTCTGGGAGCCAATTCTGCGGGATTTCCAAAAATTGTGACCTGGAATGGAAATGGATATTACTTTATGTACTTGTAAAGAAAACATTTCTGTACCATACGATTCAAGAATGGCTGTGGATTGCAGTGATGAACGAGTAAGTTACGATACACATAAAATATTTGAATCAACAATTATTTTTGTTTACAGTTGGTTGGATGCAACGGGGTTGTCAACAGTAAATGGAAGAAAAATTCAATTTTCATCAATGTGCGCGTTGTTGTAACAGGGTAAATAGGCCTAACGGTTTAATGCGAATGGTGTTGCACTGTTTCCAAAGGCGAGTTTGTGTCTCCTCACTGTGGCGGATCATCTAATTGGATCCACGTTCGAACACGACTCAATTTACTTGTCAATAAGATACAAACAACCGACAGGAAACAAACGGTAATAAATTATAAAAAGAAATTATGATAATTATGATAATTATTATTATTATTAATTAGGCCTTCAGCTAGAATATGATCATTAATCATGGAAATTACACAGATCTCGATTAATGAAACTAAACAAACATTTATAGTACGGTACGTTATTTAATTAGGGCTGGAGTTAATTTGAAACCTCGGGTAATGTCTACAGTCAATTCTCAATAATATAATCTAATCGAATTAAATGAATTTTTAGGGAAAGAATGGAATGACTAACATGCATATTGCTTCTCAATCTTGGATGGCACTTACCACGAGTCGATAAATGCTGGTACACTAAAGGAGTTTATTGCCTGAATTCAATTTGCTCGCTCTGCTAATGATATTTGAATTTATTCACGCTTGCCGTTACTGAAAGAACTGTAATAATAGAACACTTTAGCACAGAAAAATGTAAGTCCTGCAGTAGTCTTATGGGTTGAGGCATAATTTAATAATTTTTTTAAATTGTTTTTTTTTGTAAAGTCGTCTTTCAAGTTAAAGGATAGGGAATGAGTTTTAAGCAATATTCCATGCAGCACTTTCATTTGTGAATAAGTTGTAGTTAAAAAATTAATTTGTTTGCTGAGTTTGATTTAATTGTCGAATTTTCACAGGTATGTCGGGGAATTCATCTCAGATTCCAAGGCCGATCAGCACGACGACGATTCATATTAGTTTGATTTAGACAACAGTAAATATCTACACTACGTTTCCAACACATTGGGAGAAACTCCCATTGGCTGGAGCCTGTTTGCTTTGCACATTAATACAAAAAACCACCAAAAACTACCATATATCGTCATTTTTATGATCGTTTATGTTCGTTTATGTTCTTTTATGGTCATTTTTCGAATTATTTTTTAAGTGCATTAAACAATTCCTGGGAAAAGGCTCTAAACTCCGTTTCCAAAACATTGCGAGAAACTCCCATTGGCTGGAGCTTGTTTGCTGGCACATTAATACAAGTATATGGTCATATTTATGGTCATTTTTTGTTCGTTTCTGTTCGTTTCTGTTCGTTTCTGTTCGTTTCTGTTCGTTTCTGTTCGTTTCTGTTCGTTTCTGTTCGTTTATGCCCTTTTATGGTCATTTCTCGAATTATTTTTTTGTGAGCATTGAACAATCGCTGGGAAAAGGCTCTAGCCAATGGGAGTTTCTTGTAATGTTTTGGAAACGGAGTTTAGTCAATGGGAGTTTCTTGCAATTTGTTGGAAACGGAGTTTAATAATGTATGTGCATTGCAAAATATAAATCTAAATATTTTTTTTAGGATGGAGAAACATATTGCATCGATGCGCGGTATTACGGAAACGAAACATTAGCAAATATATCAATCATCTACGAATATATCTACGATATATCATCATCGAATTTAATATCAGTTAAAGTATTCAACTATTGGTAGACTTAGACTACGATTTCCACGCAGTATGAACAACGACAGCAAGACGACGTTGACTTGTAAGTTTTTAACTTTTTAAATATTTTATTTCTGCATTTATATACAAGAATGTGTGAAAAATGGGTAAAAGTTACCCTTACATATTTGAAAAAAGTGTGAACAAAACAAAATAGACAATTGAAAGAAATACTTTCTTTTATTAAGTGTTTACAGTTTTTTTTATAATTATGATGACGTAAATAGATGAAGTAAATAGGTGAAGTAAAGGTGAATTTAATTTCACAATTTATTAATTTGCTAAGTGGGATTAAATAAACTACAATAATACACTTTTCACAAAAGGCACAGCCTCTCGTTTTATAAATTAGCATAAGTCGTTGGCAGATGATATAAAATGAGTTTTGAGATCCTGATATATTTCTGTGTGCGGTGTGAATTTATTATTTTTTATTTAACTACATGGCATTTTTAATAGACGTGATTGTAAAGGGACGAGTGGAACCGGAACCGTACTAAATAAGGAGAAAAGAAAAAAAAACATTATTTTTGAATATCTAATTCAACAATATTATACGTACCGAGAGAGGGAGCTTTCGTTTTATGTGCATCTTTGGAGTTTGGACTGCCTTTTGAGTGATTAGCTAAAAAGAATTAATAAATTATGTAAGTATTGTAAATCCATAAAAAAAAACATTCTAAACTTCTCCAGGATTTAAAATTTTTTTTTACCGAGTTTTGCATTATATATGCAGGATATGCCCTTGTCAGGCAATTGCCTGCATTCAGATCGCCGCCTGTCAACTGTATTTCAACAGTTGGGCAGGGCTTACCAAACTTGCTGGTTCTGCTTGGACAATCCGTGAGATTTTCCGAGTCACGCGGATATGGATTGACCATTTTAAGGAACAAGATTCTGCAATGTGGTCAAATGTCACATTCATTAGCATTCCTTCTCCATAAATGAGAGCATGTTTTTTTTATTATATGTTGTTCATACCCTCTAGGCGAATCCCAAAAGTATTTTCGCCCAGTCACATCGGCATCAACTTCCGATATCGACTTTGCTGCTTCAATGAAGCCATTTGCTATGGTGCTTTTGAGAATAAAACTTCCGCCTGGCGGTAAGCAAATTCCCAGTCGTTGCCCGACACCCCTAAAAAAAGAAACAAAAAAAACAACAGTTTTTATGGTGGTTAAAAATCTGCAGTAGTGTGAATAATTGGTGTAATGTGGTTTTCTGTACGCCTATTAAGGTTTTTTTAAATTATAAAACTGAATTAATATTAAAGGACGAGGTTATTGGCCATTTTAGGTATTTTTTCTATTTTAGAAAATAAATAAACATAATTTTCTGATATTTTTTTAGTTACAGTTTTAGTTTATACCCTTCTAGTCCAACTCCAACCATGCTAAATTTTCGTGGTATTGTGCCATTGAAGTGCACTATATACGTTAGGACTGGTGTTAATTGAAACACAGTATGAGCTGTTCCTGCATGTGTTTCAACACGATCAGGTTGATCGTCTCTGGTTAAATAAACTTTGTATGGTTCACTAATTGTGTTCCAGAAAAATCGTAACTGAAAATAAAATTTAAATTTAAAAAACGGAATAAAATAATAATAATAAATGGGTACTTTGAAATATTTATGAGGGCAAACAGCTGAGTTCCAAGTGGTATGTATAGCGCAGTTCTGGGTGAGTACAAATGGATTTATTCGAAGTATTGTGCTGTTCGTTGTGCCAGTTACACTGCCATCCAAATCGCGAAAGGTATTTGTTCGTTCGCCATCCATGTCGCCATTTGTTCCATCAAGTACATAATTACCACCTTCCTAAAAATAAACATTTTTTTTAAAAAAAAATAAACATTTTTTTTAAAAAAAAATAAAAACAGCTTTAAAAATTGAATTTCCGGGTTTAAAATGCAAAAATTGTTTTTATACATATTTTAATTTCGTAATTTGTTTTTAAAAACTTTGATCTTTAAAAATAAAATGCAATTCACATAAACAACTTTTTTTAAAAAAAAAAATTTCTAAATTATTATCAAGGAAATTGGAAGAAAATCTTAAAAAATTTAAATTAAATAAATGAGGGGGTATAAAAAATTTTTTTGTGTAATATTATCATGAACACACATGACATTATTTGTATATCACTGTGCAGTTGAAGAAAAAAAAAGAAGGAAAAATTTCCTTATTCAGTTAACCCTTGACTCAACTTTAAAAAATGGGTTAGGAAGTTCAGAGAAATGAATTGGCTGCTTTGTATTATACTGATGCCCTTTCACGGAGAAATTGGGTCGGATTTAGTAATGTTAGCTATTCTTTAAATTTATTAGCAAGTTTGAGTTAAAACTAGACTCGTTGAATGTACCATTATTCAATAATTTATTACACAACTATGTGATTTGTTGAGAGATTTATTGTGTGAATTTACCGGATCAGAATAGCCGAAGCTGATAGAAGCAACACTGCTGGCTGGAGATGAGAAAAAATTGTTTCCTGGTAGAAAACTCAATGCTCCAGCTTTGCGGATGGGGTTTGTGGTGAAACGGTCGAACCAAACACGCCGTAGATGGACGGGTCCCTCGTTGAATACAAAACCCAGCATAGAAAGATGACTGAATAAAAGATGAATTAATTGACAGGAAAAAAATTGATTTTTTTTTTACTTTATACTTACTAACAACACATTCCCGGTAGAGGCAGAGCTCTTGGCCATTCAAACATTGTTCCATTGAGTAAAAGAAATCGTGAATGTTCACCAGTGTTGTCCGATTCACCAATGATAACTGAATCTACTAACTGTTGCACGCCATTACCGCCCCTAAATGTATTAATTAGATTAGATTATTATTAAATTATTTAAGTTTAGATAGGACAAGATGGGTTCGTGATTTTCTTGTGAATTGTGTACTCACAGTGCAAAGGTGAGTCCCTTGAGGCTATCGGCAAACCTGAATTGCGTGTAGAGAGACAAAACAATGTTTCAATTTAAAAATATGATGAAGAGATTTGAGAAGTTGAGAAGTATTAATGACAAACTTGTTCCCGCCCCCCCTCGATCAAACTTACGAAGACTGCGAGACGATTACATTGTTGCCACGAATCCACGCGTTCTGCATTCGGTTTTTGTAGCCTGAAAAATGTGGATTTTTTTTAATGATTTTTTTTAATGATTATTTTTTTTTTGAGGGTACGTTACCGGTAAATCTAACAAATTCGATTGTATCTGGCTCCGAGTTTGGATCCAATGGATTTTTTCTTGCATTGTATCCGTTATTAAACGTGTCTACACTGTGATCACGACCTAATTTGCCTTCAAAGAATAGCCCCATCTGTTTACATGGGACGGATTAATTATAATTTTTGTTTTGAATTAATATTAATTAGGATAATTTACGTTTAAGTTTGAATGTGCTACATTGTTGTAGAATTGCAAAATTTTTGTATGTCTAGCTTCGTCTGGTTTCATCCATCCCTTGCCGTACGATAAGACAACCGGTTCTTCGGGGAAAAGATACCAAATACCTGAATGCTGATAGAGGAAAAACAGAAAAACAAAACAAAACAAAACAGACAACAAGAAACAAATAACACAAACGATCACAACATAAAAAACATGTCATTGTATAATTTGTCTTTTTGCATGATTGAATTTGGAGATCGATTGGTCACCTCTGACCCTGCAGCAACATTGTTGCGTAATACTGTAAGCGGATTCGTTATCCAAAATGAGGCGGGTCCGCTTGAAAGAAATTAGAATAATTAATTGTTAATTTAATTATTTTTGAGAAAAAAAAAATACCTGTCGGATGGAATTAAAAAAGCTTTTCTAGTTCCAATTGCTAAATTTCCATCGAAAACTGTCCTTTTCTCTCCTCCATCTTCTAAGAAATAACAATGGCCTAAATGATCATAAGCAACATTGTTTTCAACCTGAAATGAAGTGAAAAAAAATTTGAAATTGGCAAATATATAATTTAATAAAAGTGTACCATTAATCCATGGGTTCCATGTACAGTCACACACCGAGCAAATGTATGATGAATTGAATTGGATCTCACATATGGTGGGTCTACTCGATCATCAACTTCTTCAACAAGGTGAAAATGAATTGGATAATTTCCTACAAATATTACCATTTTAACTAACTATTTTTTTTTGTTTTTTGTTTTGTTTTTATCAAAACTCGGTTCAGCTTACCAACAAAACTTTGTTGTCCCATGTGATACACTTCAGCACCCTGAATATGTACATTTTCAAATCCTTTGACAATCTAGTGAAGGAATTTTTAATTTTCAAAAATTGCATTTTACCAATCAAAGTCTCTTACCTTAATGTGTCCACCAAATGTATCGAATGCAAAATGGTCGCAATTCTGTGGCGCATAGCAGGCCTGCTGCATTTCACCGTGTATTTTAATATTGCGTGTTAATAATGCTATTTCAGCTCTCATGTCTACATTATGACTAATTTCACCCCAGTGAGTGTACTCAATCAAACCCTTTACTTTGATTTGTTTTTCACTACAAGTTGGACATGGCATAATCTTTACAACTTCGGCTTGTTTCCAGTCATAATCCGTTGATGCAATGACTATTTCATCGCCTTTATTAATAAAAAAAAAAATTATTTGCCGAACCGATTTTACCATTTTATTGGATTACCTGGTCTCCATGATGACGCATTGTCCAACAAATGCAAAATATTCTCATCAGTAGCTATTGGAGGAGCACCAAACACTCTGAACTGAAGAACTGGGAGTTGGCGCACTCCATTTTTTACAATTCGACTCGTCGCTGAGTAGGTTAATCCTCGAATTTTCCTAGTTAAAAACTGCACATTGGTCATTCGTGAATTAGCCATTTCCGTACCATTTGCTGACAGGATTAATCAAGGTGAATTATTACAGTGGACACTATAAACAGACTGTTTACCTCTCATTGCAATGCAAACCCAAGCCTGGTTAGGCCTCACACGTCTCAATTTACTTCCTCCTGTGATTCTTCCATACACAAATATCTCAAAAAGATCCGCGATTTTATCGCGCATTAACCCACCGCTGCTCCACGTGTCTTTAATTGCAAACATGACAACGGCGGAGGAGGGAACACCTTAGAAATTACACACAAATCCTTCAACTGTCTTATTGAATTTTATAAAGTCAAAATTACCTGCTATAAACATTCCAAATTGTTGAGGACTATCAAATCCCAATCCCGAGGCGATTACCTGACCGGTTTGAGAATCAAAAGCATTTATCCAAAGTCCGTTTGACGTTGAAGTGTTATCAATGTATATCTGTTGACAGCGAAATTTTTAAATTTATAAAAATAACATCGGGAAATTTTTGAATTTTAATTACTGTTTGGTCAAAGAGGACATTTTGGCGACTTATATCCGTTGATTTTTGAAGTGTTTTAATTAATTTGGTCCAGGATAATTTCTCTTCGCCGTGGATTTCTAGTCTACCACCCTCGGGTATGCCCAGAAATTTTATACCCATGTCCGGCACTGCTGGATGGTCATCAATTTTACCTATAGGGAAATGAATGCAACCGAATAAAAAACTAATTAATTACATGAAATAAAGGGTTGTGTATATTTATTCGTTGTATTTAATGTCGGTAATGGGTGTGCGCAATGACAGGTGTCCTATTTATCAGGTGGACATGGTGACCCAAATTGAAAGACTACATTTCGTTTTGGGAGTTATAGGTTTGTGTGAGCAAGGCTCCGTTGTCTAAGGCTAGAGAGAGAAGAAATATTTATTTGTGTTCCAATTCCCTCCCATGAAAGGAATTAAAATTAATGGGTGAAAGGTGGGAAAATAATACTTTCACTTTTTGTAATTCTTGAGAATTGGATTTTGAGGAAAAGGGGGGGGTGGAGGCGTTTATATGTGGCATTAATTTTGTGGCTGAAAGATTTTTATTTTGGCTGTAAAAAAAATGTCTAACAATTTTTTTTGTTTTTACCTGTAAGAAAAATCTCGGCTCGACCTTTGAACCTGCAGTCATTGGCACCGATGTCTAAACGCCCACGCACGTGCACATAGTGAGCTGAAATAGACGCCAGTGGTACATCGGGGCTGAAGACCAGACTCGCTCCCGGCACAATTGTGACTGAGAACAAGCGTGGTGTTTTCACGTCCAATAACACGTCACGTGTAACTGTTACGGAAGCATTGGTTCCAGGCACCTTAATAAAACGAGACAAGAAAAGGGAAGGTTGAATTGGGCTTATTGATGGTTTCCACGGTGATCGAGATGAATTTTTGTGAACAAGATGTGGATGTAGAAAGCATTTATCTGCTGATAATCTCAATGACCTGGACACGCCTTCAGGAAGGTGCGCGCAGTGTTTTGCGACCACCTGCCTTGTATGATTTATGACATGTGAACCAAATTACTTATCCTTCAACCGATGTGAAAGATTTCCTTGCAGAACTGCCATTAATGAAAAATGAAAGTACAAACTAATCAAGATGCATGAATTCATATTAGACGTAATTTATATGTTCATTCATGAGTTTTAAATATTTACATACTTGCAAGTGGATTTTTTGGCATAGAAGAGAAATCGGTGTTTTGATTTTTATTATTTCACATTTTATTTATTATTTATAACCGGAAGTAATTATTAATCCGGTTTTTTTAAATATGCTATTTAAATTTTAGTTTTATTGTGGGGTGGGAATGTAATACTTCTGCAAAAAATAAATAAAAATGTCCCATTTTATAAATTTTTGGGTGTTTTTTTAAGACGGAAGTTGGTTTTAAGTGAACTGAAAAAGGGAAAGGGAATTTTCCCCGAACTCCATGACTTTAAACAAGGTCGGGCATCGAACTGCAGCTAAGTCCCACTTGTGGACTTCCTTTTGGAGTGAATTCTCGCAGTTGATCCCTCTATGAAGGTCTTGAGGGAAAAGCTTGTACAGATGTTCACGTTTACACGATGATATCCATGCAGAAGCGTTTACGGTAATCGTCTTTTCCGCTTTATTTTTGCCGTAGGTGTGACGTTAATAAATTTGAAATCACTTGAATATAATTTGAATGAAATGAAAATCAATTAAGAGATGATTTAACGAGCATTTATTGTGCACATATGCAATGTAAACGCATGAATGAGACTTTTTTCTTGACCCGAAAACGAGGAAATCCTGAATTAAAATTAATATTGGTCTTTAAATTGCTTCACTGCGAATTTAATCGGTTCAGAATTAAAGATATTTCAATAAAACATAGAGGTGTCGTGTAAGTAATGGTTACGCGTATAAAACAATTGGGAAAAAAATGTAATTTGATTGCTATAAGCAAAAAATAAACGGGCAGTATCATTGCGTGTGAGCAGCAGGTCTTAATAACAATAATAAAAAGGTCAAATGATTGTTTCAACCTGAAACGGAGTTAGTAAGAATTGTTCTGCTTTGAGCAGTAATTTTTCTGCATCTCTACACATTCTATACAAGATAACAACAACATGTGTGGTTTTCCATGATTAAAAAAATAGTCATACTCAACTTCACTCATCATTCGTGCGATAATAATGGTGAGAAAAAAAAAGTGATATGCACGTTTAACTTGCACTCTTATGTCTTTGACCTAATGTATCCAAAAATACCATATTGATGACCGCAAAACGAAAAATAAAAGCACTTGTGTTCAGTAAATGGCATTAATGTTGTTATAATGTTATGCTAATGTTGTAATAATGTTTAAATAATGTTTTACCGTGCCATTCCAAGTGGTAGGATCACTCCATCTATGCAAATTTGGCTGCAGATGTGGGCAAATTGCGTAGATGTGAATTGGTGTGAAGATAATCGTAATCAGCAGGATTATAAACATGTCTTTGATCGGTGGGATCGAGTGGGAGATGAAGAGAAAGTGGCAACCGACTTGTGTTCTACTCAATTAAGGGTAGGACCAGACTTTAATGTCACGTGACTTAATAAAAGAGCAGCTTATTGGATGACATGCTTACCTATAAAACTAGAATGAATGAAAAATGCTGGTATGTAGGACTTGATTGATCGAAATTGTATAGCTTAAATGTGCTTGGTTTTCAAGGGCAAAGGCGATTACCACATAGAATAAATAAATTATTTTAAAAAAATTCAATATTTTTATTTAAGAATTTTAAAATCATCTTTTGTTTTAAATGTAAATTTTTACTACTTTAAATTCTGGGAAAAGATAAACCTTTTTTTGTGTGTGTGGTGGGGGGGGGGGAGAAATTGAGTTTTATCTTTTTTGTTTTCGTTACTTTGTGAGGTAATGCATTTTAGAATGGATTTGAGAGTTTTTAGAGTGGATATTTTGCATTGTTGCATATGCAAATGCGTCATTAAATTATGATATTATTTCAATATCGCTCATCTATGCAATTTAGTTAAGTTCATGGATTAGAAGATTAGGTTCCATTTTTATTTACATTTGGTGCCTGAAGCTTTCAACCTAATTCACAACAGACGATTGTAAATTTACTGTTAGTAGGGAACTTGGATTGGATTGCCACTATTATCTATTCATCAAACTTCATTAGCAAATTCACTTCCTCTGTGTCTGTCCTCTTTTATTTTTCTGCGGTGTTGCATTTTGTAACACACCAAGTGTATAATTTCCGGTCAATCAAGGTTTACATTTAATTAACTTTTTTTACTATGCACACACCTATTTAAGAAAAGATTTAAAATCTTTCTTTCATTCCAACGGTGTGGAACATTTGTTTAATTGGTTAATTGACTGTCTGAATTGAATTTCTAAACAATATTTTTCGGTTATAAAAGGAAATAGAACGGCTTAGCATAAATTACGCTTGAAATTACTTTTTTTAAAAAAAAAGAAATATCTTTTATTTATAGCAATGTACAGTAATTATAAATTTGCACGCAGCCACGCCTTACTATAAAAATTATTTTATTTTTTAAAAAATTATGTAAACATAAACATTTTCGATTTTTTAATGCAATTGGATTAACCATAAAAATAATTTAATGTTTTCTAGTAATTTTTTTAACTTTTGTAATCTTTTTGACCACTTTGAATCATGAAGAAGAGCTACTTGTATTGATTCCGGTACTATCTTCCGCATTTTACATTGGGTGAAAAGCATGGTAGTTGTTTGCCTCAGGTTATGGGCCATTGACTTTCTTGATGTTCTGTTGCAAAACAGTACACGGTTTTTATAGCTGCTCGGATACATACAAAATATTGGATATACAGTAAATTTTTTATTTTGTGAGTGATAGACATGAAATAAAGCAAACTCATTCTTTTTTGTTATGTTTGATCGAAATTACTTGCCAGGAAGAAAGCGGGGGAAAAAAGTTACATTTTTTGATTTTGACAGCAGAAAAATTGACCCTGATTTTATATTATTACTGCTTACGATGTCAACATCAAGTTATATGGTTTTCTTTGTCGTAATTGAATTGCACAATGCAAGTCAATAAAGAAACTATTTTTTTTTAAAGTTACGTAATGGAATTGTGTTATTCCAGTTTCCACGAAACTAAGAAAAAGAAATGAGGTATATAGAAGGGTGTGGAAAAAGACCAAGTATAATGAGGATAACAAGAGGTCACTGTCTGTTGTAATGAAAGTTATAATTAAATAGGGAGAAATGTGAATTTTAGTTTTAAATTAGAAACCGACAGTTAATTTCAGTTGCAGTTGTAGTATAAGATATCAAAAATTCTAAATAGCCCAAATTTAAAAGATAAGATTGGATTTTGCAAAATTATCAAACTTATTTACATATTTAATATGCATTGGAATGAAGAACTAGAACTAGTCGAGCAATAAATATAATTGATTTTGATTGAACGTGAATGAAAAAGTTCGAAAAGGGTTTCCAAGTTGAGTCCAACTGTCAGACTTCTACTTGATGCTTATTAAATTTAATTGAAGTTAATCTCCTAAAGTCGTTACAACTTAAAGCCATCTGATATTTTAAACGCAAAATTTTGAACTCTGACTTAGTAAACAGAATGGACGATAAGGGGACAGCGACCTCGGCTAACTTTCCATTCCCATTTTCTGACAGTTGTCAATGGAGATGGTGCGTTTTTTGCTTTGTCTCTTGCTGACATTATTTCTGCCATTGGTTTCTAGTCAAGGTATATCTATGAATTTGGAAGGAACTATTAAGTTTCTTAATTTTAATTTCTAATTAGGTGCGTGTCTTAAGAATGTGGCTGTAGTTAAAGAAGAGGGACGTCGTTGTTTACCGTTTTGTTCTGCTAGAAAACCGTGTTTGAATAAGAGATTGACAAGTTGTCAATGCGACGGAAGTTGCGGCTTTGTTTGTATACCTAATAGTAAGCTGAGTATAGTTTAAATGAGAGAAGAATTATTTTAATTCATTAATTATTATTGATAATCTTAAGATTTGACGTGTCCTGATCTTACTAATCCTCAACATGGGGCTGTACATTTTCCCGAGGGTCGTGGATTCCAAGCTCTAGCCATATATGATTGTGATGAGGACTACGAATTGCATGGTTCTGATGAGAGAATTTGTAGAGGAGATGGTCATTGGACGGGGGATCAACCTCAATGCATTCATGAAGGTATTGGAACGCTATAAGGTGTTTGAAATTGACAATATGATGGTTTTTAGCGATGAATGCGTGAAAATGAATCAAAATTTCTTTTTTCCTGTTTTTTAAAGGATATAGTTTTGACTTTTAACTTTTAAAGATGAAAGGTCAATACCGTAAGTGTTATTTATTTCACACGTGTAATTGTCTCGTGTAGATACCCACTGTTCCGAACCTAAATTCCAAATTGCAAATGCACATGCTGACATATGGCCTGAAAGAAATGAGTTTTTTATTCACGATCAAATACAATACAAATGTGAAAGTGGTTTCATGCCAAGTAGAGGTGACCAGGCAACAACAACGTAGGTTATTTGCCGAGTAAATTTATTGCAGTTTTAACAAATTTATAATTTTTTGTTTTTTGTGCATTATTAGATGCGTTCAACCGAGTCCCGGTGGTAGTCCTACTTGGACTCCTATAACACTAACATGCAAACGTAAATGCCATTTAAGGGTGTATAATTTATGTCTAATTTATTCTGATTTTTTTTTAAAAAAAAAAAAATTATTTGAATAGCTACTGAGTGTCCTTATCCAGATAATATTGAAAATGGGTATTACGAAGGCTCCAGTTTCTCTTTTGACGCTCAAATATTTTATTTTTGTAACACTGGATTTACATTAGTCGGATCTGCTTCACGAACTTGTCTAGCTGATCAAGATTGGTCCGGTTCTTTACCTTTATGTAAAGGTAACTGCTAGAGATTTTTTTTATAGGTTTGAATTGATAACTAAAAAATGGAATTAAAAAGAAATTATTTCAGTCTTAACCTGCCCTAAGCCGAATGATCTTTCTAATGGCTTTATTAAATATAAGTCGCGAGATTTTGGGGCAATTGTTTGGTCTCATTGTGATCCTGGGTATGCGTTGAATGGTCCAGAACAACGCGAATGTTTGAGTGATGGGACATGGAGTGGAAGAGAACCAGGGTGTTTAGGTATTTCAATTAGTTCCAAATTGTACTCAATTCTTTTGTGTAAGCTTTGCTTTTGATTACTGTCATAGAAATGAACTGTGGACAACCGGAAGTTCCAGAAAATGGCAGAATTTTACGTTTAAATGGTACCATAATCAGTAGTATTGTCGATTATGCGTGCAATTTACGCAGTGTCATGTCTGGAGAACCAAAGGCTCAATGTATTGCGGAGGGTTCGTTTGTAAGGTGGTCCTCGCCGCCACCCAAATGCTTAAGTATATGTTTATTACTATGGTAATTAATGTACGAGTTTATTTTAGAGTTTTATTTTTATTTTATTAGAACATTGTCAAGTGGTTGAAGTAGAGAATGGATTATTACAGCACAATCTAAATGAAGTAAATAAATTGACCAACAAAATGGCCAATAAAATTAATTAAAATTTTTATGTAAATCTTTATGTAGATCTCTGAGGGTGGGTTTGTTGAAGATGATGTCACAGTTCAAGTTACATGTGATCCGGGTTATGAAATCAATAGTGCTTCCGAATACAGTCGATGCGAAGATGGGGCTTGGGTTCCTGATTTAAATTCCTGCATACCGTGTAATTAAATTCGGTTTTTTGGATCTGCAGTTGGACACTAATGGTTATTTGTTTTATAGCTAGGTGTCCCTTTTACTCATTATCTCTTAACTGGCTACATCAAAGGAATTTAGAATTAATTCAACCTTTGCAAACGTATACCGATCATGGACAAAAGATTCATCTGCAATGCAATTGGCTTTATCCAGAAATGTTCATGAAAGATGTCATTTCTTGCAATTGGGGGGAATGGGAGTACCCAAACAATGATGAGTTTCGTTGTATTCCAAGTAATTGCATACTAAAGTCAATTTGAGTTTATAGTTTAATTAATTCTTGTAGTGTGTATCTAGGATCATGTTCTCTCGCAAGTGTTTCGCTACCTCATGGTGCTATTTACATAAATGAGAAAGAAATTGATTTTGAAAAGGTAAATTTGTGTGTATACTTTTATTATTTATGTTTTTAGTAATTAATGAATTTTAAACAGCAAAAATCTGTTGTGCACAGTACGGTTCTACTTTTTGAATGTACAGAACCGGGTTTTGAGTTGTACGAAGAAGGTCATCCTGTGGATTATTCGTACGGCAGTCTGAAAACATGTTCCAATGGTACATTACTCGGATTTAACGTTGAATGTAGACCAGGTAGACGAAAACCTACATTGACTATTGTAGTTTCAGTTTCGTGTCATTGAGCCGAAATACTATTCCTAGTATTTTTTCAGGGCGATGTCCATGCAGCGCACTTTCTGTCATTGCTAAAGCCAAAAACATGGAGCCGAAAGTTTGTGCTGAGAATAATGTGATTGAAAACTATGAGAAAATATCATTGAAATGTTTATCTGGGTATTCCACTGCACCAACTGATAAACCTCTTTCAGCTAAATGCGATCGAGGGGCTTGGGACGTGCCATCTGAACAATGCGAATGTATGATGGATATTTATTTATATATATATATATTTTATTTTTTATTGTATTACTTTCACTACTTAGTGTTGCAAAGTAATCCACAATCTGAAATTTTTCAAAATGCGACCATATCGACAATATCTTCAGTGGAATCTAACACCGACGAAAGCGTCGTCATAGCTACTACCACTTCTCCAGAAGACGATTTTTATGTTCTTAAACCACCAATTAGAAATTCCGACTGCAGGTATCATGTCAGAAGTGATAATGTTCGTGCATCTTTCGAGGGCACATTTATTAGACGTAAGTTTACAACACAAGAAATAGGGAAATATAAAATTAAATACTTAAAATTTAGGCAACACAATATTTCGAACTGGAGTTTCAATTGTGTTTAGATGTTCCGACATATCAAATTATTTATTCTCTGGAAAAATTAAACATTTGTGTCGTCAAGGTAAATGGTTGGGGCAAGAACCGAAATGCACTCGACTTGAAGCGAGAAAAAGTAAGGATGAACCAACGTGATGAATAAATTATTAACTAACATTTTGTTTTGTTGGTTATAGTTGACTCTGCACCCGTTATAACGTATAGTTTCGTTCCTGGAAAAGGAATCATCGAGGACAGTGGTTCTCTCTTAGTTTTAGAAGACTCCACTTTGTTGCTCAGTTGTCTTTGGAATATAGAAAATGGCAATGTCACATGGACATGGAAAGGCCAGGATATTAAAGGACGTGATGTTACCAAAGGTGTATGTTTAAATGATTAATTATACTTCAATAATTTTGTGAAACAAAACGTAAATATTTATTTAGAATGGGTTGATGGCGCCGTCTATAATTTACGAGTGTCTAATATCATGCAACGTCGTTCTGGAACATACGCGTGTACAACACCGTTTAAAATGACACACAAAATTAATATCAAGGTAGTAAAGCAGATTGAAACGTTGGAAATGGAAATAAACACATTACCGCCTACCGTAACTGTTAAAACCACTCCGAGTACAACTACTCTTGCACCTACTACTATCAAAACTACGTCAAGTCTAAGTAGAAGGTTTGATTTTGTGAAAATCGTCAATTTTAACCTTTACTTTTAGTTTTAGAGGAGAGGAATTTCTGTTACTATTCAGCAAATACAAGCAGTGCACTTGCTGCTTTTGTGGATGGTTCTCGAATTGTAAAAGAACGCAATTTTAATCCTGGGAGCAAATTGAAGCTTCGTTGTGCTAATATTTTTGACTATAAATTAGAAGGTTCTAAAACGGTGCGTTGTGCGAGGAATGAATGGTCGCCTCCTCTGCCTAATTGTATTCGACTAAACTCCAACGATTGTAAGTAGGATTTTCGAGGGTTTTTGGCTTTTTGTATTCTTAATGAAATGTCGAAGTTTAGGGAACTCGGCTCCTCCATTGTCGGTATTGATATACCAAAATAAAACTTTCGTTAAGATAACTGAGAACGGTGAAGTAATTGTACCGAAAAACAATGTCATATACATTTTGTGTAAATTCGCTCTTGAGGCTCCAGTCATGACCGTCAAGGGTGTATATGTTCCGATTGTGAAAGGCAAGTTTTGAATTTTAAATTTATTTAAAAATATTTTTCAAGAATTTTTTATTTAAAAAAAAAAGATTTTTACAACACCGATGGCGAAACAATATGGTATTTCCAAATGGGACCATTTGATAAGATGTTAAGTTTCACATTCACGTGTAAGGTCCCAAAAGATGATGTCAATTTAGTTAACTCGCTTATCGTGAGAGTCGGAGGTGAGAAAATAGAAATTTGGATTGAAATGGAAGGTTTATTATTTGTATGTTGCAGACACTTGCGATTTAGATGAACGTAAATGGAAACATTTAGTCGTTGCTAAGACTTTACGTCACACTTATCTGGAAGGAGATGTGGTGCAATTGCAATGTAAAAATAAACGTTCTCTTGTACCTTCGTATTTGACCTGCTCTAAAGGAGGTACTTGGATTAATGGACCTCTTCTCAAATGCAATCAAGTTTAAGTAAATTGCTTGTGTGACTTGGTATTTTATTCTTTTAATTTTATAATATGAAAATTGAATACTTGAGTGCTTTTTGTTTATTTTTTACTTTGATATAATTTTTTTTTTATTGTTTACAAAACATTTAAATTAGCAATTTGATATTGGCTAAAAGTGTTTTAAAAATTATAATGTGTTTACCTTTAGTAATAAACTGAGGTTATTTATACCATTCATAAAAAATTGAAGACATTTTGATTGTGCTCCAGATATTGCTTTAATGGATATGTGATTCAGTTGCAAGACAGGACAAGCCTTATGGGCTTCATGAAGTTGAAGTTGAAACTGTTTTTAAAAACTTACATTTTCATTAAGAAATTTCTCAGCTTCAACATTTGTAGAACTTACACTGCTTAAAGATCATTTGTGGACATCCGCGGTGATAAATAAAGTATTTCTTAAAATTAATTTTGAAAAAATTAAAATTACTAAACCATTGGCTGTGGCGGGACCGCTGTGCGCCTGCTGGGAAAAATTCACTTTATTTTTTTTTATGATTCAACTCGCCAATTGCATTTTCTTGCAGCCTTTAACTTTTGTATCAAAAATAAAATAACTAAAAAACATTTAAAAAAAAAAAAAATAAGAAATAAAAATAATTTAATGAGCTAAATATAACGAAATGACTTGGAGATTAAAGATTAAAGAATGAATTAAAATATACAATTGACATCGTCTAAAAGTCGCTGGATTTAGAAGTTGCTTCGCGAAATGAACGAGGTGATCTGTCAGAATTGATGGGCAAAAACATGAGCAATGGTTGGCTCTCTGTATTCCATCTTCTTTCAGTGTATCTCTGCCAGTAATGCAGCAAGCATATTGAAATTGCTATTATTATAAATCCAGAAATAATAATTATAAGAGCGGTGAGGTTGCCCACATCATAATCGTACGTTTGACCTGTAGCTGAGAATCAAAGAATAAGTAACATTGGGTCAAAATTTATTGTGTTTAACCCTGAACTTACCATTGAGAAATATTGTTGTTTCATTCATTTTAGAAGTTACTTTGGGTGCACGATATCTGTACATTCACATGTAAACAACTGAGGTTATCACATAGTTGTTCTAGGTTTCACTTTTGAAATTGAAATTGGGGAAAACCCGTAACGTATCCTCAATTGTAATTTGATTTAAAGATACACGTTTAAAGTTGATATAACTTATGGTCTGTAAAATTTTAAAATAAAAAGATAAAAATTTGGGATGATACAAAATAGTGTTGGAATAATTAATACGACAATCATTTGAAATTTCTTTAACTAACTTGTGGTTTTAAAACTTTATTTGTGCATTTATTTATACAGGAATTTTGTTTGAACGAGTAAAATATTTGCAAGATTTTTACTAAATTTAAATGTAAACGTTAGAGAACTTCAGTTGTTACAATAATTATAGTTTCTAAGTATGTATTAATTTTTAAAAAGTTTAAAGAAGTAATATCCAGCGATTTCAATTAGTTCAGCTACATTTAAACTACAAAAACCTAAGAATAATCCAAGATTTCCTCCAAAATCACTCAAAAATTCAGCGAATTGATAGTAAAATCTCTCAGTCGTTAAGTCGTAAGTGTCATCAGAAAAATAAAATTTGATGAGCATATCAGAGTCATCATAAAGTCGAGTAATTACATCGGTACTTATTGTGTAGATTACTTCATTGCATTTTGGAGGGCATTCACACGCGGAAAAATTGAATTTGTTGTATACATCATTGTGGTCAAGGTAGACTTTAACTGCATTGAAAGTCCATTTACAAGGTTCCAATGATGTGTTACTAAGCACGTATGGCATTCTAAGAAAGCCAAAATATTTATCGCTGTACTGTATTCACGATATTTAAAACAAATATAACAAACTTCACCTGCAAACTTTTGCCAATTTTTCTTCAAAACACTCATTGTAGCAGCTGATGACTTTGTTCTCCTCCTCGCAAGCATATTGTTTTCGATGTTTCAAATGAAACTGAAATAAGAAAACCGAGAGATTGCAGGATTTTTTGTGTTTTCGGTACCGTAGCTTTGATTTGCTACTAATTATATGAATACCTCTTTTCGGTGCAATTGTAGGTGAGTTTCAAATCCTTGAATAACTTCCATCGTTTCAAAATACATATAGTGATATCGATTTGTATTTAGCTTGTGGTAAGTCGACACCTGCAAAACTCACTCCAATCTTAGTTTTGTAACTTTTTTTAAAGAAGGTACTGTAATATTACCATTAGTCCAATTTTTGGTCTTTCAAGGCTCGCTGTGATATTCTTTTTTTTTCCTTCATTGGTTTCAGTTTTCAAGTTTCTTTTTAACGCTTCAATGGCTACGTTGCTATACTTATTATGATAATGTATTTTAAGATAAGTGAACGGTCCTTTGTACTCTTCATTTCTAGCTGTTACAGTGTATTATAAAATATTATTTCTAAACTATTTGAATTAAAAAAACATTATGGTGTACACTCCAAGCCATGGAATTAGAATATTTGAAACCAAAACGCACATCGCAGCTTTAATTGAAAATGGGAAACAAAATCAATTGTTTTTGACAAATTTATTTATACACACATTAACTACAAAGAAAATGAAGTCTTCTAAACAAAAAATCACGTTTCTAGCTCAAGTAATAAGCAAGATATGGCCAAATGAAATGAAATGGGTGTTTTCACGAAATACTGGAATTTTAAGGCACGAAATTAGAATAATAACTTTTTAATATTTTTGCGGTCCATATTTTGCATTCTTAAAATTTCGTGTCAACACTGACTTCATTTTATTTGGCCATATCTCGCTTATTACCTTGAGCTAGGAACGTGATTTTTTGTTTGGAAGACTTCATTTTCTTTGTAGTTAATGTGTGTATAAATAAATTTGTCAAAACAATTGATTTTGTTTGCTGTTTTCAACTAAAGCTGTTATGTGCGTTTTGGTTTCAAATACTCTAATTCCATAGCTTGGAGTATATTATACCTTGGAGTATATTATACCTGTATCGAAGGCCAAGCACGTCCCCCAAAAAGTATTAATTTTTCTATAATTCATATTCTTTTTTTTTCCCTAAATATTCACATTGCAGATCTGAATCGTCACACTAAAAAAATAATCCGATTATTTTTTGAAATTCTTTAAAAATAGTAGACAGTTTGCGATTTTTCGTACGAGACAAAAAAATTACGACAATAGACAGTTTGCGATTTCTCGTACGAGACTGAAAACGAGATTTAAAAAACGAAATTTTTTGAAAATCTCGTCAAACCATTAAACCAAAGGGACGAGATTTTTAACAATATCTCATTTTATGCCATTCTCGTAATGAAATAAATCTCGTACGAGAAATCGCAAACTGTCTAGTATAATTTTTTATTTTATGAACTTACGGAAGTATACAATTCAAAGATGGTAATGTTGAATTCATTCCATTTGGAATCCATAGTTTCCTCTTCGTTAAAAGGTGGAAACATTGAAAATATTATTCTTTCGAATGGGTCTTCAGTGGTGCATACAAAAGTATTGTCTGGGCATCTGTTTTTTTGGATTTTATGGAATGTATTTTGCATTTGACGCATGATACCGGGACAAATATAGATTGCTGGAAAGGCCACTGAGGAATTGCGGATAATATCGGTTTGTTTGATAACAGGATTGGATAAATACAGATTAACAATTTTATATAATTGCATTCCACAGAGACTTCCCAATGCAAGCAATGTAAGTAACCATGCTAGTCGAGCAGGAAAACAGTAGTTATCATAAAATATTTTGTCTATTCCGACTATACTTAGGCGAGGTGCTATTTGAACTTTTAGTTTCTTGGCTTCGTTAATGGCTTTTCTCCGATTAATTACATAATTTGATTTTTTTGCCAATATTTGACAATTTTGACTCAAGTAGCGACTGTACGGTGAGTATGAACTTGTTGCAATCTTCATGCTTTTAGAGCAGTTCAAAGCTGATGTAGTTTTGCTAGAATAGAATAAACTTACTGAAGATATCGTTCAATCTCACTTAGCTGAAACACTAGGCTATAATTATTTTGCCGCTATAGTTATCTATGCATCTCCGGATATTAGTTTGCGTTTATTATCGCATAAAACACTCATAAAATTAATGTGTTGTATACTTCCGATATTTAATGATGTCCTTTCGAGCTGTTGTTCATGTTTTAATGGCGTGACAACACGGATAAATGGATGGATAATCAATAGGTAGTTTAAGAATGAAATATTTTTTATTGATTTCTTTTTATATTAATGTAAAGTATTTTAACTAATGTATTTTAACTGAAATGGGAATGGTACTTAATTTAAAATTCGAACAAAAGAAGTGCATTTAGTAATTAGTTTTTGCATATATTATAAATCTTATACGGTTTTTTAAAAATCTTAAAGAAATAGTATAAAACTACTTCAATAAGTTCAGCTACAGATAAACTACAAAAGCCTAAGAAGAATCCAAGATTTCCTCCAATATCACTTAGACACTCAACGAAACCGTAGAAAAATCTTTCGGTGGTCTTGTCGTAAGTGTTATCAGAAAAATAAAATTTGATTATGATGTCCGAGTCATCATATAGTTCAGTAATGACATCTGTGCCCATTGTGTATATTATTTCCTTGCATTTTGGAGGGCAGTTACACGCGGAAAAATTGAATTTGTTGTATACATTGTTATGGTCAAGGTAAAGTTTAACCGACTCTAAACTCCATGCGCAATTTTTTAATGATTCGTTGCGCACATATGGCATCCTAAGAAATGTTGTTATAATTACAATTGTAACAATATAAGTAGATGCGCATATTACTTGCAATTTCTTGACAATTGTTCTTCAAAACAATTGTTGTAACAGTCTATTACGGAATTTTCATCCTTACAAGGATATTGCTTTCGATGACAATACTCAAACTAAAAAATAAGAACTTAATAGAGAGAGACTTAATATTTAACCTTAATCAATTTTTTGGTCTTTTGACATGAAATTTACATATTAAATTACAAATTCAGTGAATTTAATTATATCATGTGTCGAAATAATTATATTTAGGTAGTATACCTCTTTACGGTGCAATTGTATATGTGTTTCAAATCCTTGAAGCACTTCTAGCGTTTGAAAATACATATAGTGATACCGGTTTGAAGTTAGCTCATGGTATGTCGATACCTGCAAGCATGTGAATTAAAATTAGAATGGTTAGTTTATTTGTTTTTATTATAGAAGAATGAAATGACGATATTTACCATTAGTCCAATTTTTGTTCTCATTAAACGTTTTTTAATATCTTCGCGTACTGCTTCATTGACTGTAATATTATTTAATAATCTTGTCGTTATGCTATTACGCAAGTCCTGGTAATACGCATCATGGAACTTTATTTTAAGATTCGTGAATGGTCCCTTATATTCTGCATTGATAACTGCAACACAAACATTTTAAAATAATATGTCATTTTTATAACTATGATACTGTATCTACCTGTATTCAATTCCACACAATTTCCCCAAAAAGTAAATATTTTATTTTTACTAACATTCATTTTTTTCCTAAAAATTCACATTCGTCACTTGACTTCTCACACTAACACAAATAAAAAAATCTCATAATATTAGTTCCGCTATAAACATAAATTTTCTAAAAACTCAACTTACTACAGTATAGACATCAATATCTGCGGCAATGTCGAAGAAAGTCCAAAGGTCATGAAAACTCAATTGCAATGCATCACTGAAAGGCGGAATCGATGAAAGCTCAAATTTTTCGAGAGGGTCAGTTGATTCACAAGCAAAATTTTGATCGAGGCATGCACTGTTTTTTATTTTGTGGAATGTGGTTTGCATTTGACGCAAATAGCCGGGACAAATGATTATTGCCGGAAAAGCCACTGAGTAATTGCGGATAACATCGGTTTGTTTGAGAACAGGATTGGAAAAAAACCGTTCAGCGAATTTAAGTAACTGCGTTCCAGAAAGACTTGTCAAAGCAATCAATATAAGCAACCATGCTGTTCGAGCTACGATGCAGTAGTCATCATAAAAAATTTTGTCTACTCCGATTATACTTATGCGTGGTATTGCTTCTTTTTTTGCTGTTGGTCTTGGTTAATTAATTTCTTTTTGGTAATTTTATTCTTTGATTTCATTGGCATTATCCTAGAATTATGAATCCGGTAGTGATTGTACGGTAATGATGAAGTTGTTGCCATGTTCAAGTTTGTAAAGAATTGCGTAGAGAAAGTTGAGTATTGGCTGTTAAAGACTATCGATAATTTTTTTTGCTATTACGTTGAAATTTATTGCTTCTACTTGGAATATTAATTCTAGGTTTTTATGGACATTAAAGTGATAAATACATCATATTTAATGATCAGTTGTCATCCTATATTTAATAACAATAACGTGTTGTTTACCACATTTATAACGTACAGTATAAACATTATTTATGGTCAAGAAATTCAGGCTTGTATTTGAAATTTAGACTTCTTATTTAATAAATTGTGTTACGGTTAATACGAGTGCTGCCAGATTGTTGGATAAAATAGGAGCAAACTACATTCATCTGGCATGGCAGCTCTGATTTTTAGGCGCAATTTTTTTGGATGATTGGGTTTGTGTTGGTCTAATGGTGGGTACCCACATATACCGTATACACTCGCGAATAAGTCGACCCGCGTATAAGTCGACCCTGACTTAAAACGGGTCAAAAAGCGTATAAATCGACCCCCTAAACTTTATTTTTTTATTTTATTTTTATTTGGTTCAAGTATTAAAAATAAAAAATAATAAAAAATAAAAAAAATAACTAAAAAAATAAATAAAAAGATTTGGTCTAAAAATTCTCGACTTGTACGCGAGTTTATACGGTACGTGTTTTTAACGGTGGTTGTATACTTACTGTTCCATTGACTATGTTGGGTGACGTTTATGAGGTCAGGGGTCAGGAAACAAACCACTTCCACATAATGGTTTTCTTTTAAACAAAACGGACTGCAGCCAAATGTTTTTCTTATGACAAATGGTTCTTAGAGAAGTTATCAGTTTATAATATTTGACCTTTATCTTGACTATAAAAACTGAGTTTGGGACGTTTCATTAAAATTTTTGCCATGATAATGTCCGTGCAGTTTCTGTGTTCGTGTTGAGTGATGTTTAAGTTTATGCAAATTTCCTGATTAAATAGTATTAAAGAAAAAAAAGTGTATTTTACATTTTTAACAAATCCAGTATTTCGGACTGCATGAGAAATCGTTCAATTCTTACAGAAATTAAGACATTACTACTGTATTATCCCGAAAACAGCGGCATGTGGATAATGGCGAGTCCGACCAGGGTCAAATAAAACCCATTCAAAAAACCAGTCAAAAAACCAGTCAAAAAACTAGTCAAAAAACTTCAAAAAACCAGTCAAAAACCAGTTAAAATACCAGTCAAAAACCATTTGAAATTTCCGGCATGCCGGAAAAATACCAGATAGTCAATTTCTCAAATCTGGTCGGACTCGTTCTATCCGGCATGCCGCTGTTTCCAGGGTAATAAGTTTATAACTAGTTTGATTATATTTTTTTTATAACCTTATGGTGATAATATAATGCAGCTTCAATAATTTCAGCTATAGTTAAACAACAAAACCCTAAGAAAAATCCAAGATTTCCTCCTAAATCTGTCAGACATTCAGCCAAACCGTAGTAAAATGTCTCGGTAGTCTTGTCGTAAGTGTTATCAGAAAAATAAAATTTGATGATTATGTCGGAGTTATCATAAAGTCGAGTAACTACATCAGTGGCCATCGTGTACAGTATTTCATTGCATACAGGAGGGCATTTACAGTCGGAAAAATTAAATGTCTTATATACATTATTGTGTTCAAGGTAGAGTTTCATTGTCTTGAAAGACCGACCATTTGCAATATATCAAAGATTTATTCTTCACGTATGGCATTCTAAATACAAGTTCAAATTATTTAGTATTTTACTTTAAAAAAAAATATTTTCACTTTACCTGCATTTGTTTGACATTTTTTTCTCAAAACAAACATTGAAGCAGTCAGTTACAAGATCTTCATTCTCACAAAGATATTGCTCACGATGTTTTAAATCAAACTAAAAATAAGATTGTTTTACGTGTCGATTAAATTATTTACTAATTAACCTATTTACTTCAAGACTCGCTCGAATACTTCTTTCCACTTTTTGTTCTCAAAAGATATAAGTTACTTGATACTTCCTGGGATTTTCTGCGGATATTTGTTTAGTACGAGTCTCTCATACTCATTTTATCCCACGAAACAAGACCAAGTCAAAAAAACATTCAGAAAATATTTTTTACAAACATTCGAATCAATATAAGAATGTCTTTTTTTATCAACATTTTTTCAACATTCAAACATAACATTAAACATTGACTTTACATTAAACGAATGTTGCGCATCAACAACCGATATTTTCACTGTTTGATTGTTGTATCAAAATATTGATACATCATCTAATGAACATTCAATGGATATTGTATCAATATTTTGATACAACAATAAAACAGTGGAATTATTGGTTGTTGATATGCAATATTCGTTTAATGTTAAATCAACATTTTGTTATGTTTGAATGTTGAAAACAAGTTGATAAAAAATGACATTCTTATATTGAATCAACATTTCGAATGTTTGTAAAAAATGTTGTTTAGACATTTTCTTGTTTCGTGGGATATGTTAGTGGCATGTCAAATTAATAAATTATTCAGCTTTTTTAATTATACTATTATTATGGATTTTTTTGTACCTGGATCAATAGGAATTTTCCTTGACAATGTAATAGTTTCTGCACTTAATATTCAACAATACCAGTTGGGTTCTAAAGATGGGAAGTAGATGTGCCAAGGGATAAAGAATGTTTAATTATTACAGACATTATAGACATTATAGCAGCTAATTCGGCATACAGTTGGTGCTGATCGTTTGATCAAAACAGCTTCTTTACAAGGCCAACCATTGGGCTAATTTCGTGAAGCGCAGCGAGCAAAATTAGATAATACTAAAACGACACAAAACAAAACAACAAAAAAACAAGGCCAACAAACAGCTTTTGTTTGGGAGACTCCGGGTGACTTTGCTAGTTACTTTATATTTTTTTCCAAATTTTGAGGAAGTAATGTAATGCAACTTCAATAAGCTCAGCTACAGTCAAACAACAAAAACCTAAGAAGAATCCAAGATTTCCTCCAAAGTCAGTCAGACATTCAGCCAAACCGTAGTAAAATCTTTCAGTGGTCTTGTCGTAAGTGTTATCAGGAAAATAAAATTTGACGATTATGTCGGAGTCGTTATAAAGTCGAGTAATTACATCTGTGGTCATCGTGTACATTATTTCATTGCACGCATGAGGGCATTTGCAGTCGGAAAAATTGAATGTGTTGTATACATTATTGTGTTGAAGGTAGAGTTTAAGTGCCTCGAAAGTCCATTTGCAATGTGTCAATGATTTATTCTTCACGTATGGCATTCTAAATACAATTTGAAAACATTTAGTATTCAGCTTATTTACTTTGCAATATTTTCATCCTACCTGCATTCTTTTGACATTTTTTTTTCAATACAAACATTGTAGCACTCAACTACAAAATCGTCATTGTCACAAGGATATTGCTCCCGGTGTCGGAAATGATACTGAGAATAAGAGCTTTATAACTGCAAGACTTATCGATTAAATTATTTAGATTTAAATTACCTCTTTTCGATGCAATTGTATGTGAGTTTCGAACCCTTGAAATACTTCCAGCATTTCAAAATACATAAAATGATACCGATTTGTGGTTAGCTTGTGAAAAGTCGATACCTGTAATAATCAAATTTACAAATTTATTTAGCATATTTAGTTTGTTCTGAAAATAGTTACCATTAGCCCAATTTTTGTCCTCATAAGACTTTTTTTGATGAGTTCTTTTTCAGTATCGTTTTTGCTTCTTTTTAAATCAGCTTTTAACTTTTTATTAATTTTATGGTGAAATGGATTATTATAATGCAATTTAATATATGTGAATGGTCCTTTATATTCATCATTTCTGACTACATAGCAACGTATTACAAAATATTATGCCAACTTTCAGTAATTTGTATATTATTGATATATACTTGTATCTAAACCTACGCAATCTCCCCAAAAAGTACGAATTTTAATCTTTGAAACATTCATTTTTTTCCCTGATGATTCACATATCTCATCTTTACCTTCACACTAAAAACCAACAAAAAATATTATTATTGACACGAATTTAATCATAAACATATCTAAATTATAAATTTACCGCAGTGTAGACGTGGGATCTGCTGCCAACTTTGTTTACATCCCACATGATGTCAATTCTGAAGTGTGATGTAAACTTACTGAAAGGTATTAAGTGTTTTGCCGCTTGTTTTTCGAATGGCTCGTCCATTCCACAAACAAGTGTGTTGTCTGAGCATAACTTCTTCAATTTGGAATACGGTTTGCATTTGATGCATGATACCGGGACAAATATAGATTGCTGGAAAGGCCACCGAAGAATTACGGATAATATCAATTTGTTTGATAACAGGATTGGATAAATATAGAATAACAAGTTTGTGTAATTGTACTCCACAGAGACTCGCCAAAGCAAGCAATATAAGCAGCCATACGAGTCGAGCAGCAATGCTATAGTTACTGTCAAATACTTTGTCTATTCCAACGATACCTACACGAGGTACTGCTTGATCACTGTTTTTTTTATCTTGCTTTATGAGTTTCTTACGCTTACTTCTACATTTGGATTTCATTGCTAGTACTGGAGAATTAGGAATCCAATAATGATTGTACGACATAAACGTAATTGTTGCCATATTCAAATTAATTATTGGCAGATTAAATTGGTGTACAATCTGTTAGTTGCTTCAATACAAATGGAATACTTCTTTCCGTTTTTGCTCTGAAAAGATATACTTTCATGTTTACTGTCCTTGTTTACGTTCTGGCGTTTTCTCGGGATATTAGTTTAATGGGTCTTTCTCCATTAACTTTATTAATATGCTTCTCGCGTGCAAACAAATTATTCATTTTTTATTAATTATATTATTATTGATTTCTTTTTGCATGTTACACGCATAAACAATTGCAAAGTGCTAATAGAAAGTTTTTCAGGACAATGGAATTGTTAATGGAATTGTTTCTGCACTCAACACTTACAATACCAGTTGGATCTGTTGAGTTCATAAGATTGAAAATGTGCCAATGGATAAAAATGGTTTTTTATTTTTTTTATTTACATTTTATTCATATCAATAACCCATTAAAATTACTAATTTTGCTAAGATATGAAGCAAAATATGTAAATTGTATTAATAACAAATACATGATGTTAACTTAAGGCTTGTCCAAAATAAACAGTACTTCAAAGAAAAAACGTCAGGTGGCGTATCCTATATATATAAGGCTATACGCAGACCTGACCCTCAGTCCAAAAAATTTATGAACTGAGAAAAAAGTTATTAATACAAATATAAAATAATAATATAATATATAATATAAAATATAGTCTACAAAGAAGTAAATAAAATTAAAAGTTAATTAAGTTTTCATGCAACATGGTCGTGTGTATCGAACCTAATTGACTAGACATTTTAGAAAATAAAATAAATTAAAGTACTGTAATATATTGTTAATGTAGCAATATTGTAATGATGGTTGTCAGAGGGCAGCCAGATGTCCGATTTTCAAAATCTGGTCAAACTCGGTTTTTCTGGCATGCCGTTCTTTCTGAGTAAATACCGGTACGGTATTCCCAAGATGATTATCTCTTGTGTATTCCATTTCTTGACATTGAACTTCACTTAATTCATGAGAGGGATGCTGTATGCATAGTCCTCTTTTACCGATAAGGTTATTGGGAGGGTAAGTGAAAACCTGTATAAAAGAACACTTATTATAATTGTATTACAATTTGCCTTTTATAGAAATATTTTTTTAGTGTTTTACTTCGCAATCTTCTTTGGAAATTGGAATAGCTAATCCTTTTTCTCTTATATCCAAAAGAACTTCTTGAGGTAACTCACAAGACTATCTTGATTGGACATTTTCACTTTGTTGCTTGTAGTATAAACATCTCGAGGGGTCCGACAATCAAAATCTGCATGTCAGAGATTCGAATCTTTCAGATATTGATATTTTAGAGATTCGGTTTTGGATTCGGAAGATTCTAATGAGATTCGTATAGATTAGGAAGATTCTAATGAGATTCGTATAGATTAGGAAGATTCTAATGAGAATTGTATAGATTAGGAAGATTCAAATAGGATTTGATAGGATTTATTTTAATTTTTTTTAAACAAAAATAAAATTAAAATAAAAAATTTGATTTTTTTACAACAATTTTTTAAAATAGTTTTTAGGCATTTTTTGTCAAATTTTGTGATACAAGATTCGAAGATTCAGTTGAGATTCCGAAAATTCTAGTGTGATTCAGAAAGATTCTGATGTAGATTCGGATTTTTTGGGTAATACTCATGTATTTATGTGTTAATATATCTCACTTTCCAGGGACTCGATCTCCAATAGGGATAATAATCCCTTTACTCTGGACATTTGGATCTAAAACAAGTGCCATCTGAATATTGCCTTGTTAATAGAACGCTGCTACCTTTAAGTTTCTAAAGCAACAAAAACAATCATTCAGAATAAATTTGTTGAAAATAAGCAAAATTTTTAAAAATGTACTTGATTAGCAGTAAAAGTCCTTAATTCCTTTTTTGAGTGCTGCATTTTTGATAGTACAAGTAATTTCCAATTATTTTCATGCATGCCATATTGCAAATTCATTTTACAGTCATTGCTGCCACATTTTTTATTTGCCAATAGGATCGTTCTGTTGAATAAGATTGTTAATAGATTACGTGTTTGTTGAATGAGGTTCATCTACTCTGTTCAACCCATCTCGAAGTTTCATCACACACATTGAAGAATGATTTCACAATTATTATTCGAGCTCTGATAAGAGTGTTGTTGATTTATCTTGTTTTTAAAAATAGTTATAGAACAAAGTGCTGTATGGCAAAATTTGTAGTACAACTGTAAGTCATTAGATGTCAGCACAAAGTATCAGCTGGAAGGTCATTTATACAGAAATCCAAGCCAGAAACAAATAATATTCTAAGAGACAATTTTAGAAATTAGATATTTCACTCACTATTCTAAGTTTAATTGTGAGCCAGAGTAATAAACCAAGCCACCGACGTTATATCCACCTCTGTTATTATTTTGGGAGTCAAGTAATCTAAAATCGGGATAATTAGATAATTATGTATGAAATTAAAGCATATGATTCGTGTTGTATCGTTTACTGTTCTTTCGAGGTTTTCGTACTGTTTCGTATTTTTATTCAATCTGTTGTTACTTCCTCTGATTAGAAAATGAGAAAGAAAAAAATTGATTTATATCGTTATTACAAAATTATTCTTATGGTAAAATTAGTAAAATTTACCTTGGATTATGTAGATATACTGTGACATCGGTTTCACCGAGTCACAGCCACGGCGCGGCGCGGCGCTGACAGTCGCACCGTTTGAGTTTGGCACTCGGCGCAGTGAAGCCCAACCTATGGGGAAGCGAGACAGTTGCATACGCAACACAAATCTTATGTATATAAGACAGTTTATTTTATGAATAAAATCAGTTCACAACCAACATACCGAGGCGATTAGGATCTCACATGTCACAGTTGACAATCGAATAGATCACGGGATTAAAAGGGAAAATAGACTTTTATTTCATGTTGATTTGTTGTTACTTAAATTACAATAGACATTAACTACAGTAATACAGAAATTTAGACAACTTAATTTATATGACAAGCAAAAATTAAAATTAAATGTCGAAATATTCTTGCAGTTTGCATTGAGAGGGGGTTGCAATTAAACAGGGAAAAATTGGTATATACCGGTAGCCAAAGATTAATTTAGATAAGTTAAAGAAAAATAATTTTTTATTTGAAAATAACACCTGATAAGAAGTTTTTATCACTGAACCTTCGAGACAAAGGTTTCCCCTTTACGGCATAAGTAAATAAATCTATTAAAAGCGGTGATTACACTTGTTTACAATTAGTCATCAATTTATCAACTCAAATAAAATGATATCGTGTATTTTCTCCTTTTTAAGAAAAATATATCAATTTTATCAATTTGTCAGCCCTAGTTGGTCCATATTTGCTAAAATGCTCTCGCTTAGCTATCACACAATTCTAGTTACATTGACATTTTCCTGTTATTCTTGTACTTTGGAATTAGTTGAACGCAAATGTCCAGATATACCAAAATTGGATGTGGTTCCTGGTCTTGGATGGGACGCTCTCACTAACAATTACATGAGCCAGACACTAAAAATTACCTACAAAGAATGCAAGGTAACGACAGATGGAAAATACCTGATTCCTGACGGCACTAATGCTTTTATAGTGAAGACAAAACATCAACACCTAAATGCAGAAATCATTGATCACTGGAGCAACTATACTTCAGTTACTGCCCGTGGATTTAAATACGGCATCGGATTGGGATGGGAAAGTTTGATTTCTCTCAATTTTTATTATTCCGACGATTATCAGAAATTGAAAAGCATTCAAGTTAAACACGGAGCATTTACTGTTAGAACACAACTTCAAAATTTATTGTATACCGTTCACGCTGAACCTTATGCTGCTTTAAGTGATGATTTAAGAGCCCAGTTTATTAAGGTGATGAAATACATAAGCAGGAATCATACAGATAATGCCGAGTATCTTCTTCAAATGATTGTAAGCAATTACGGTACTCATTACACAAAAAGTGTAGACGCTGGGGCCATTTTTGTTAAAGAGGATTTTTTGAAGACATCATTTTTACACAACCATATGAACGAAAAGCAAAAAATTTTAACTTCGGCAAAGCTTTCTGTTTTGAATTACATTGGATTTTCCACAGAAAACGCCCGCAAATTGGATGACACTTTGGTTGCTGAATACGAGAATGCATTAATTGTTGAATCAACCCGCGCAATAGGAGGACCTCATTTTGATAGTACTTTAAGTACGGACCAGTGGTTAGCTAGAACTGCTGAAAACGTGGTTGCGATTGACCGGTCTGGAGATTTGATAACGAGTTTTATTTCGCCGTCTAAATTCCCAAATGCACCACTCTGGCTTTTGAAGAAAATGCACGTAATGCTCACTAAAACCATTCAGAATTATTATACGTAAGTTTTAGATATACATACTTGTACTTAGAATAAGCTAAAATTAATTGTTTTGATCGATTCATATTATTGTGTGTGGATTGATTGGTTGCAAACATGTTGGATTTATTGTGTTGGCTTTTTTTAGTTTGACATTAATAAGTCTTCTGTGTTATCATTGTGGTTCATAACTCTGTCGATGACAGCTTTCTTTGATATGGACGTGGTTTATTGTTATCTTTGCTTTGTCGTGACTTGTGATTACAAACACAATAATTTTCTTTATTTTTTTCAGTTTTAACAGTCGTTTAGGTTGCACTAAAGCAAAGTCGCCAAATTTTGACTATAATGCAAATGTGGACGATGGAAGTTGCGAAGCTGTATCTCATAATCATTCATTCGGAGGAGTTTACCAAACTTGTCACCAGCCTCATGATACAGGAGATGCTTGCAATTCATTCAGAGTTAAAAACATTTTGACAGGATCTTTTAGTTGTCCCGAGCATTTCGAGACTCACCAACTATATTCCCAGACGAAAAGTTACAGTTATTCGAAGAATTATCCCTGGCAACAATGCTCAGGTTGGTGGGTCTGGAAACGATGTTGGCACAACGATAAGTGGGTAAGACATTACGACAATTTATACATTACAACATTCCAATGTATGGCTGATACTAATCCGAAAATATTACAAACTAATTACCAATTTGGTGGAGTTTATAGCTCAATGGTAACCAATATAAACACAAGAAAACTCGAATGTCCTAAACTGTTTAGACCGATTAATATTTTTGGTTATGGCTTATTGACAGTTTGCATTAGGAACAACATCGATACTACCAATCCAAACACACTATCGTTTGGAGGACTTACCAGTTGTGAAATGGGCCTGCAGTGCCCTCCTGATTACCATGGTCATTTAGCTCTTGTGTATGAAGGCTGCCAAATTAATTTTTGCATTCAAAAGATAAATAATGAAAATGAAGGAAAAATACCGTTACTTGTTCGACCACCATTTATAAATATGTCTGAAGAAATATTTTCACAAGATGAGGATGAGGAGTATAATGATTATGGAGTATCGTTACAACTAAAGGATTCCAATTCCATTGAAAGAAAGAAAAGTATTGCAGTATTAAAGGATGCCAAGTTCATGGAAATCAGCGAAAATATTACAGTATTAAAGGATTCCAATTCCATTGAAAGCAAGGAAAATATTATTGCCGGCATTGTTTTACCATTATTTGTTGTATTAGTATTCGCAGGAGGGTTGGCATACTGGCAAAGAAAAAAGATAATTACTCACGTACAGAAGTATAGGAGTTTTTATCTTACGCAACCAAGTCACACCATTGAAATGTCATCAGTTGATAATTCAAAACGTTGTACTAAGCCTTTGCTGTAGAATACAAATGCTGAAAATCCCGATAAATTAACGAAGAAATAGTTTAAAAACTAAACATCCTAATTGCTACAAAATATTTTTATATTAATAAAATTAAACATTTATTCAATAATTATGTAAGTTTAACCATTAAAGAAAATTGTATGTGCTAACTTAATTGCTCCCAGTCACACGAGGGAAACTGTTTACTACAATTATAACCGAAGTGACCAGCGGTAATAGGATGCATCAAATCAAAAAACGAATTGGATTTTGATACCAATAACAAAATGGCACTCCTAGAAATTAAAAATAAATTATGAGATTTATAATGCTTTATAATAAACTATAAATAAATTGTTAACCTTAACAGCAATTGAAGTTTTTTCTTTCTTAACGTGTCACGAGATGAAGACAGAGCTGCTTCTTTTGTTGTTTGACAGAGTAATTGATTGATGCAATCTAAATTTACTCTTTTCCCAACTGTCGCGTTGACCGTTAATTTGGATTTGAATCTAGCTTTCATTATAGCGTTGAGTATTGGTGCCAGAGGATCGTTACTTTTCTCAAAAGCATATTGACCAAATTCAAGCCAGTTGATCTGATCAGAGTTAGGCATTGCTCTCCCATTTCCAATAATCAACCGCGTTAAGAAATTTGGAATGTATGTTCGAAAGAACATGATAGTTAAAGATAAAATGGCACCGACACCTAAATGTAAGAAACCGCTCTCATTTAAATAATTACTCTTTGAACAATAAGATTTATCATCATGTTCATGATATGATCGAAGAACCCTATGAATCGGTGAATAGTTTTCCAGGCGAGTTGCATTAGTAAAGGTGGAAGCATAAATTTGCTCACATAATTCCAAAAGCATTAGAAGATTTAAAAAATGGTGCATTATTGTGAAATAAATATCTGCAAATGAAAAATTGTAAATAAAGAGATAGACTTACATTTTTATCATAAAAACCTTGGCACGTTTACGTTTACGTGTTTACGCCCTAAAGTCTGATGTATTTTGCTGAGGCGAGCAGATTTTATTTGAAAAAATCACGTGATTTGAGGTTAGTCAAGCTGCTTTTAATAAATCATATTTCTTGGATTTTGTTAAGTGAATTTTGTGTTTCACTAGAGTGCTAGCTAATAAATCATATTCACAATAGTTTTAAATATTTTTAAAATGCATCTTAATTTGAATGGATGTCGGCAATGAATGTGTTCCTGTTTTTCTTTGCTTTCAATTGCATTCTTTGGAAGGTCAACATCCTATATAAGAAAAGAAATAACAAAAAAATTACAAAAAGAATTTTTTTTTAGTGTTGACAAAAGCTGGTCGTGACATCTGCTTCTTCCATGCAAAATTGAGATTCAAGGTCTTTTATTGTATGATTTATTATGGATAAAATTGGAATGGATGAAGAGAAAGTGAATGACAAAAGCAGCAATTTAAAAATCGATATTAAATAACAAATGAATTCGTTACAAAATTAAATTAAATCTTAATTGCTTAGTCATCGTGATTTTGGTATTAACATTGAAATTTCTGAGGCTATTTTTTGTTGTTATTGTTTAAACCTTGCAACCGTATCCATGCTTCCGTCTTAACAAAAAAATTCTTGTAAAAAGTATTTTACTGCTGAAGTTTTTGCATTTACTCGGTTATCCTTACGTATAAAAAGAAGACTGTAGGAGATGTAATTGCATTTGCAATTGTAAATCCCAAATAGCTGCCGACATGAAGAGATTTGCAAAAGGGTAAGCACAATCAAAGATATATTACAGTAATATTTTTATTTACACTAAGTTTTGTGTTACAGTGTGTTTTGTATTTTAAGTTTTATTTGTGGAATGTTTATGACTACAAATTCTGCGAGATATGAACATTTAAAAGTCATTGGTCAAGAGTTTAATCTTACTGATGGTGGAAGAATAAGACGTAATTATGGCTACGGTGCTTCAGCTAATAATTATGGAAATTATCCTGAGAATTACGAAGGCTATAATAATCACGAACATAGCAATCACAACAACAATAATAATTACGGTAAAAGATACAGTTGTTGTCATTGTGATTCCGGTGGAAGTAGTCCACTTTTGTTTTTTGGTTTGGGGTCTCTGTTGGGTTTACTGTTTGCAATGCCCATGATGATGGCTGGAAATGGTACCCCGATGCCCGTTACACCGCCAATAGTATTTAGAAGTGAGCGCAGTGAATTGAATCATTTAGAAAGGAGTAGGCGCATTCATTCCTATGTTATTCCAGCGAAGAGAAAAGAAATTGAACGCAACACGGTACAATCTGTTATTATTAACGTTCTCGGAAAACCCGAATGCATTAAACATTGGTTTTGCGAGTTATATCAGCACGTACATTTTATCTTACCAAAGTAAGTTAACGTTAAATAAAGATGTGCTGTTGTCCTCATGTTTAATTTGATTATGTTTGTAGGAATAAAATGAAGATGACTAAACTTTTAATTGAATCTGTTGAAAAGTTGGAAGATTTCAAGTCATGTAAAAATTTATCATCAAATTATTGCAAAAAATTGATCTAAATTCTAACTGGTGATTGTGTAATTGTAATTATACGTGTTTTTTTACTTTTATTTATTTATTGGAATAGTGTTATAGTGTAAAAATATCAAAACTGAAATGTGTATGATGGGGAAGTAGGAGTAAGCTTTGTACTCGTTGCTCCATCTGTTGTTATTTTTGTTTACTTGCACTCGATTAAAAATACTTTGACAACAAAATTAAATAGTTCAAAAGTAAGATGATTTTATTTCATTTAACGAAAAGGATTTAAAAAAACAAATTTGTAATATTTGTTATTGTACTTATAAATATCACGTCAATTAATACTTTTATTTTTTGCTCCAAACTGGTTCGTTGCGCCATCTTGTCAGGTCTATTTTAGGTATACTATTGCGTTGGCAAGACACCATGGGATTCCTATAAAAACAAAAAGAAATAAGAAATAAATGGTTTCTTATTCAGTGCACAAAAATAAGAAAGTACTATTTACCAATCTGCAGGTGAGAAAAAAACTAATGGTTGAACAAACTGTACGTCATCTGAATTATCACAAATAATCCGTGCTAAATTAGCCTTCCGGATTTCAATTAATTGTCCTAAAATTAAAATTTAATTCATATTGCTATTAATGTATGGTTTTTCAAAGAAACATCTAATTTACCTTCGGAGAATGACGTTTCTTCACCACCGTTTTCGTGCCAATGTCTGTCTCCAATCTTTAAACGTTTGAATTGTTCCGCAATAATACAAGCAAAGGTCGGACCTACTAAACCACCATTTATTGGTTGTTCAGATATACCAGCAACCCATAAATCAATATCGTCAACAGATCTACAGAAAAAATTATTAACATGTAATATTAAACGATTAAAGATTAAATTTATTTTTCTTACTTATAAAGTGATTGGAACTGTTGAGCAAGACCTCTTCGCAAAAATCCGTTTAAATCTTGAAAATTACGTGCACTTGGCAAACCGCAAAATTTCCTATAATCGTTATAAGATCTTAATCCATGATCACGACCACGTTGAATATTCAAAGCTGCCAAATCAAGACCGAATTGGCTTCGTCCTTGAAACAAGTGATTTGTCAACTACAAGCAAAGTAAAAGAATAAATGTTTACGAAATGTTATTGAAGTAATAATTCTAGTTACCTCTTCAGTTAAAAAATTATCAAATCTCTGCGAATTCTGCATTGCAAGACCTCTGAGTAATCCATCGAAACCGCCCGGTTCCGCCAATTTTCGTGGTTGTCCAAAAGTGTTACGTAATACTGTGGCATCATTATTTTGTCCTGACTCATCAAACATTTGTTCCATTCCCTACTCATTAAAGGAATTTATTTTATACTTAAACTACAATTCTTACGGGAGATTATCAGTTTTACCTGCACAAGTGAATGTCCAAATCTGAAAGCAGCAGCTGAAAATTCATTGAGTATTGAAGGATTAACTTGTGGATTATAATCTCGAGCGTATGCATCTTTCAATAAACGAATTTTGAATGTCTGCATTGTTTTGAGTCCTGAAAACAAACAAATTATTATAAAATAACAAAAAAATTAATTATTTTTTTAGACTAACTAACCGAGAACTACAGGAAGAAATTCGTTGTAGATAATTCGTTGCAACATTGCACCTACAATTCTTCTAGCTTCTTGATAAAGTTGTTCATCAATCCAACCTGGATTGACCGCAGCGAGTTCATCCGTAATTCGATTGTGCTCTCGGAGGAAAAGTGTTTGCAGAACACTCAATTGTGTTACGATATTAGATCTAGTATCACCTAAGTTCAAAATCATATATTAAAAAAAAAATTCTGACTGAAGATTTAATCGAAAACACAATACCTGCTTTGAATGTCAAATCTGGTCGTGTACATGTGTGTTCAGTTCTTGAAAATGGTAGGAATGGTTTGTTATTACAGTTTGACACACGAAGTTTACCTCCTTGCAAACTTCTCAATGCCCGCGCATCGGTCTCTGTTGAGCCGTAAATTTGCGATCCATCGATAAAAGATGTTAACTCGTTCATTTGTTCTCTGGGGCCCATATTGCAATTCGGTCGTGGTGCTGCCAACGATCGAATAAATTCCATGCACGTACTCCTGAATTGCCCATAGAAAGGATCATTGGGAGCAATATCAATTTCAAAACATTCTGGATGACGGAGGCGAGGATCTTCTCGAATTTGTGGATCGCAACATTTGATAGCTGAATTATTAGCTCCTGTATTTGTATTTAATTAATCAGATTAATTATTTGTCATTTATGAGGAATTTTTGTTTATTTACCTCTGTTGATTGGAGTGAGTGTTATATCGTGATCTAAGAACTGACCAAATTGCATAAGGGCTAATGAAATTCGTGGGTTTGGAACATCCATGTCTGTGACTACTGTAGAACTAACCAAACGAGCACTTGGCAATGGGGAGCCATCTTGACCAACTTTTGGACTGCTGACACCTGAGAGAAATTGAGTTAGATCACTAGCAATAGGAGATAAAGTCTTGTAATCATTACCATCTGCATATGCTGGTTGTAAGAGTCTTTCAAACGATGTGAATGATTTCCCCCAATTTTTATTAGCTAAATTGTTACAACTACCATCCATTGTTCTAAATTTTGTGGCGGGACAAAGCGGTTCTTGCGGACAAGTTGACTGGAGATTTGTGTTTGTTAACTGGATTTGATTAAGACCCAGACCTTGTGAAGGTGTCAATGCAAACCTGTACGTCAATAAAATTGGTATATTTTATTTTATTTAAAAAAAAAACACAAATTAAAATATTAATTAGCATTTTTGCTTGTTAGAAAAACAATACAAATTACAATATTAATATTAATTAGTATTTTTACTTGTTAGAAAAACAATACAAATTACAATATTAATTAGTATTTTTACTTGTTAGAAAAACAATACAAATTACAATATTAATTAGTATTTTTACTTGTTAGAAAAACAATACAAATTACAATATTAATTAGTATTTTACTTGTTAGAAAACAATACAAATTATAATATTAATTAGTATTTTACTTGTTAGAAAACAATACAAATTACAATATTAATTAGTATTTTTACTTGTTAGAAAAACAATACAAATTACAATATTAATTAGTATTTTTACTTGTTAGAAAAACAATACAAATTATAATATTAATTAGTATTTTTACTTGTTAGAAAAACAATACAAATTACAATATTAATTAGTATTTTTACTTGTTAGAAAACAATACAAATTACAACATTAATTAGTTTTTCACTTATTAGACAAACAATACAAATTACAATATTAATTAGTTTTTCACTTATTAGACAAACAATACAAATTACAATATTAATTAGTATTTTTACTTGTTAGAAAAACAATATAAATTACCGTATACGATTAGTATTTTTACATGTTACGAAAACAATACAAAGGACAATATTGACAATTGACTAGTACGTTTATGTGTTAAAATATTAATACAAACTGCAATATTTATTACCGTTTGCTTATTTCATTTGATGCGTGCTCGCTTCGAATGGCTGTTCTGCCCAGTATCATTCCAGTATTGAATGTTTTTAGAAAGTTTTGATGAAAATCTTCAGGAGTTCCTCTTTGGACTGTTAATCCTATATTTAAAAATTAAAAACAATTATTAATCTATAGATATGAAAAAAAAATCTAATGAATTATATACCTCTAAAAAGCAATTCTTCTTCTAACTTATCACGTGAAGCGAGAGCCGCATCTCCACTTTGAGCAGCTGTGTTTACATCATTACGACTTATTTCGGGAAGACTCTCTCTTGAGGGTGCTTCGGATCGTGCAGGAGCGCTCAATGATACTATAAACAAACAAGTCTCTTACTTTATTAGTTAATCAAAAAATAAAAATAAAATCACTTACCAGAATCAGCAGCAAAAGCAACTTGCTCTATTAAAGGACAACATACACCGTTTACACCTTCTTCGAGTAAACATGTGGATCGACCAATTGATTGAATATCGGAAATCAGCACGATACATTCGGACAATGGTTTGCATTCTCCCACATTTCTAGTTGAAGTTGTACATTCTTCAGAGCGGCTTTCAGCATTTGGTGGGAATACGAAGTCATCAAATCTTCCTCCACCTCCTCCTCCTCTCCCGCCGCCGCCGCCACCACCACCACCGCCACCGCCACCGCCGCCGCCGCCGCCGCCGCCTCCACCGCCTCCACCTAACTGTCGCTCAACACGATTTTCAAAATAAGCGATTGGAATTACTGTTGCACAGGTGATGGTGAAAAGTATAAAACTGATCTTCATTGTAGTTTTGAGAGAAATGTATCCGGTAAAGTTTCACGTCGGACTGCACTAGAAGAAATAAAAAAGAAGACATTTCTCAAGAACATATAAGTTCTCGTCATCCCCCAGCCTTGACATCCGGCATCTAATTAGCCCCAATATCTCTATATAATTCTCGTTATTATTACCTTATTTAGGTAATCAATGCCACCCACTGATAATGCTCACAAAATTATCACAAGTTCTCGTCATGAAATTTTACAAAATTATGAATATTTTTCATGAGTAGTCGCTTTGCTAACATAAATCCAAAAGGGGCTCACGTAATGGAAATCCCAGTGCTAGTTGTTGTCCTTGATTACTTTCCATTGACCCTCTGGCTAGTCGGTACTGTGATTAGCATTCAGTTCATGGAAGTTTTGTACCTGTCTTTGTTGCTGACTTTACGTAATTAAATTCGCGGAAGTAAACAAAAAAATAAAGTTTTGTTTTTATCGCTTCAAAGAGCTTGCAAGAAAAAACTGCAGCTCAAATTCCTGAAGTCAGCAAGGTGTGAACAGTCGGAAATCCTCAAAATAATACATAGACCCGAATAACAAAAGTTTGTTTGTTATTATTACAAATAAGTGCACTGCAAATCTAGGTGTCTAAATTTTGTTTTAGGCACTTTTAATGGCTTAAGTGAAGACACTTTAAGAACTTGGTTCCATTTAATAGTCGTTTCGTGAGCCTAAAATTAAGGTGACTATTTTTGAGTCACTGCAGTACGAAATTGGCTGTTCTAAATAGACAGAACAGACAGAAAACTGCTAAAATCCATGAATTTTAGCAGTAATTCATTAGCAGCAGTTTGCTCAATTTTTTGGTATTATATTTATAACTGCCAATTTCGTACTACAGTGATTCAAAAATAGTCACCTTGATTTTTAGGCTCACCCAAACGACTATTAAATGGAACCAGTATTAGGTTCTTAAAGTGTCTTAACATTAGCTATCTAGATTTACAGTGTGTGGCTGTTACGACGTGATGTCGTGTTTATTTCCTTTAGCTTTTTTAAATTATAATTTAATTTGTAACTAGTTTGTATTCATTTTTACAGCTGGTGTGTTGTGTAACCAGCAAATTGAATTGCATAATGCATGTGCGCTTAATCTTCGTGCTATGTCATACAGATTATAAAGATATTTAAACGTGTTTTATGCAAAATAGTTTCAAGAATCATATTTGATTTATGTTCGTCAGCTTCCTGTGATTCTGATTCAAGTTTTTTGTTGTTGAAATATCACGAAAGGAATTTAAACTAAAACTGTGTTACGTGTTAAAATAGTGTTAATAAATGATGCATTGATAAATTTGAACAATTTGATACAATGAATGAAAATTACATGTTGACTTTCAAGGTTATCTGTAATTGAAATAGAATTAAAGCAGAAAACAAATTTACTCTTTAATTTACGATTTCCTTAGTAGGAGGAGCAAATGAGCCCACTTAAGAATTGAAATTGGTCAAGATAATAATTCAAATAAATTTGGATGCATTATCTTACTGACCTAAAAATGGTTTCAAGGATCCAGGTTTTTATTGTCATCTTTGGTAAGATAGATTTTTGATTTTATCAAACTATTAATTGCCATCTAGTTTTGATAATTAATATACACAAATGTATCTCTATTTGAATTACAGTGATTTTTAATTTTTCCCTCAAACCCAGCAAGATATATGCGAGGAGCAAGTTGAAACTGTAGTAGATTGTTGGTTGCATTTTGGTGACCCACCAGCTTGTAATAATGGCAAGTGAGTTGCCTAATTCTCTCGAATTTATCCCTAGAACTTAATTTATGTAATTATATTTTAAGGAGTGCATTAGCAATGTGCGCTGAAGATAGATTTAGCAAAGTTGACAATTGTTCTAGTTCCATTTATGATGATGTTCAGCATATGGTAGAAAGTTACTCTGAGCTTGAGTTAGCATTATGCGAAGATAATGAGTTGCGCAAAGGTAATAATTCTGCCTCTGAATTGGTATTTTTTTTTTTTACAAATTTTTTTTATTACAAATGTAATAGAAATTGTGAAAAAAAAACCATGTTGGCCAGTATTGCGCAGCTGCGCTTTAAACGTGTTGATGGCTGGTTCAACTGAAGTTGACTGCAGGCATGTAAAAAATTTCATAATTAACAAATTTTTGCTCATAATTATTTCATTTTAATTAGTGAAGTCATGGATCTAGTCCAAGTATGTGGCATTTTAAGCCATGGTTGCAGTGAAGTTTACTTTTCTTATATTCAAGCCATTCTAAGTCAATCCGAGTGCAAAAATTATCAGCTGGAATATACAAAAAATGACCCTGAAGCATCTTTTGTAGTTGTTAACACTAACACTGGCGCAATTGTGCGCTTCACGAGTCGAGCCACCCTTTTCGTGACGTCATTTATTGCCCTGCTGTGTTTTTCGGTGTAATTTGTTGTCATGGAAACAGAAATTGACAAAAATGAAGCTTACTAATTTCGCAGTGTGGTAATTGTTTTTTTTTAAACACAGTTTGAACAAAGAAATATTCAAAATTATAATTATTTAAAAGTAAATTATTTATTGTAAACTCTTCTTAGTGAATAAATTATTAATGTTTTGCATTTACAAAAAGTTGATATTATTTTTTTTAGATTTAGATTTTCATCATTTACTACAGTAATATTGATGCCATTGAGCGTGACGTTCTTCTCAAGTGAACAGGTTCAACGTCCCTGTATAGTAAATAACCCGTGTCTACTTTGACATTGACTTTTCGTTACAGCGGAAAAAATCATTATCTCCAATGACATCCTGTGCTTACTCAATCCGGATTGTCTCATATCACAAACCTTTCCTCTTCTTTTTTTTGTTTGTTGATATCTCAAATGCTTCAGAAAACGAGCATCTAATTATCTACCTATCACGTGCATCTTGAATATATAACATTGCACTAATACTCTTATTACAACGAAGTGGGCTGTAGTCTTGTTTTGCCTGCATCTACTAGGAAGAATGGCGGCCGCGCTTCAGAAGCTGCGACTCTGTGTGATTTGTGCAGGTGAATGTTTTCATAATTTTCCCTAATTTAATATCAAAAAATTGTATTTTTATGTTCGTAGACATGTAGTAGAATAGTTTGTGTGTGGGATATTAGTCTTATGTGACAATGCAAAGCAAAAATGGCTGTGTTGTCAAAAAAAATCCATTTTACGACTATTCACTAAGCTGAAGCTCGGTTTTGGGCTTTTAATATGATATATTGATTTCTCTAAATGGAAAAATTTATGTAATTAGCTGGATTTTATTAAGTTAACTGCACTTCTTATATGCAGCTATTTAAACTTGACATTTTGAATCAATTTCATTTCAATTGGAGTCTTGTTTCATGTGTGCTGCATTTTATATGGATAATAACTGTTTGAAATTGCTTTTTTTTTTTCAGTTGTTGGTTATTTAATGATTGACGAGACGTCTGCATCTGAAACCATGAAAACCTGCAATGATACAGTGAATAGATTTCACAGTTGCTGGGATTGGCATCACAGAGTTCCTACAGATTGTTCGAATATTAGCTTATCGTAAGTTTGTGTGTTGAATAGTGAATTGGTTTAATTTGAGTCACGAATTTATTGAACAAAAAAATAACTCGTAAAATAATTGATTTGATATTCAGTTGTTGTCAATTTCTATTTTAAGCTTGACATTTGAATATTCTGAATGAGATAATTAATTTTTTTTAAATGTCAAAATGTCATATGACAAAATTTAAAATTAATTTATATTCTAAATTTAAACTTTGTAGAATTATCCTTAAAAATTGATTTGTTGTTGTAATGAGGGATAAAGACGAGTTCATTTAAAATCCAAAGGGGATGTTAGGTTTGTGACCCATCGCTTTAGTTCCTGATGTCATGTTCGTCATTTTCACTTTATTTCATTTTGTGTAGCTTGCCAAAAGATAAAACTCAAATTATTATATTTTCGCCATAATGACGTCATAATAATCTTTCATTTATTTTTTTGAACAAATACATTTTTAGCTCACTAGTAAAGTGTGGTCATATTGAAGATCAATTGTTACATGAATGCGATAAAAATGGGGGATACGCGTACGAATATGCATGGGAATTCAGACACCGACAGAGACTTTACACGTACTCCATTGAAACTCTTTGCCATGTGGGCAATTTGTATAAAGGTGAGCGTAAATTAAATTTTTCAATTGCTTAAACTAAAGTGTTAGAAATGTAATACTTTTCAACTTTAAAGGTTTCGAAGCCGATGAAAACTGCTGGAAACAAGCTAGAGCGTGCGCTGCAATAATAGTTCAAGTTCCGAAAGAAGTGACGAAAGAAGTTTGCACGTGAGAAATAAATATTGTGCTAAATGTGAACGATTAGTCAAACTGCATAATTATTTTTTTTGCAGCAACGTGACTGTCAATCTCAACCACTGCAAACTGAAAGAACACAATCCTTATCGGACGAATGATTGTTCCAACATGATAAACACTTATATTGACAAATTTTTCGAGAAATCCAAGTTGTGTGGAGCTTGTACTTTATTTGTGCATATTAGTTTGATTTTAGCTTCAAGCATTTTTGTTTTTACTACTACGTAACTTCCTTTTTTTAAACGTTCGCTTTTCTCTTGGTTTTGTTTTGCAATAATATGTGGCAGAAAAGTATTATAACATGTTTTATTTGGATTTAAAGCACTGCTTTTAATTTTTGTGAAAACACTGTATTGCGGATAATGTTTCACTGAGTAGGGTGAATGAAAATACTACAATTTGTATTTTTTTATTATATTTGTATATACTCCTTCATGTGAGTGTAATGACTGTAAATATATGTTGTAGCTGTTGGCTATAGATTATCAGCTCAATTTATGTGTGCGTTTAATTGCCTATCAGAACAATGCATTTCTTAATTAACTACAATCTTTTTGGTTTTTTACAGTGGAAAACCAGTTTGTTGACCTCATAGGCTCACATCATTTTATTTAAATGTAAATTGGCAGCATGAGCACTTTTTTAGATGATAACAATATATGGTACACTGGAATCTCCGTAAAGTCAACAAAATCTGGTTTTCCATTGGTATTTGCCAAACTCCAAGATTAAACTAATAAAAAAATTATAAACAAGAAAGTAGATGCTTAAATGCCAGTAGTAAATTAAGAGAAAAGTGTTGCTTAATTATATAATGTCGCGTGTCATTCGTATGTCAAAAATCCGAAGAAAAGCTATTTTTTCAATGTCCACTTTTCATATACAATTGTTATGTCATCATCTCCATATAAAGGTTATAAAGTGGAAAGAATGTTTCAGATAAGTAGAACGAATGTTACTGGAAAAATAAAAGTAATGTTATACTCTAAAATTAAAATTACTGTACAAAAAGTTAAATTTGTAATCCTGAGGTTCGAGGATGTCCGGTCCACTTTAAATCTTTTGCAGTTTAAATGTTATTACTTTTTTTAACCGTCCTTGCAATAATAAGCTTGAAAATGATAGATTAAGGGCTAAGTTTCAATAATTTCTTTGTTATCGAGGGTCCAAAATTATGAAATCTGTTGCATACTAATGTTTAAAATATCAAAGATACAATATTACTGTTTAGGCAGTTTAGTCATACTCAAGTAATTAATTTCATTTGTCCATAAAACCGTTATCAGTTTACTCAAGTCAAACTGTTAAACACTTGAAACTAATATGGCGACAATGGCGTTTGTTTTCAAATATTTGTTAAGAACAGATTTTTATACATCTTGTAATCAGTTGATATTTATTAAAATGTTGCTATATTAACACAAGTGTCTTAGGGAAATACATTTTGGTCATGACAGTAGACGTAAAAATAGATGTGAAGTTTTTGTAAAACTTGGGAAACAAATTAATGATTTTTGTTTTAAGTCAAATTTGAAACGAAACGGGTTATTTTTAGAATGGTTACATAAACCAATGAACTAGTACCTTAATCTATGGCATTTTGATCAGAATACGTACTGTCTAATAAGCGGTCCAACAATAATTCTTAGATTTCTGAAAAAAATATGTTCATGTATCCGTACCTGAAAATGAAATATAAAATTTCAATTCATGTTGGGTTTTCTTTTATGTTTGACTGAGGAGTGAGGCATAATCCAGTAGCATTTATGTTTTAAAACTAAATTTCTTTACATTTTGCTATAATTTGCATGGGAAATCAAAAATTAAAATAGTTAATTAGTGTAATTGACAATCCATAACACAATTCTAATGGTTCAAAACTTGTTTAAGAGCATCAATTTACTTTCTTAACTCAGATTTGATGAATTGTTATAAAGTAGACGAAATTGTATCTGGATTTCAGCTTGATAATGAAAACGTGCTGACACCATTGCACTTCTTGAAAAGAAGATTCTTGTTGCATGTGCTGAAGATATCTACTTCATGTAAAAGTGAATTTGCAGATGCTATGAGTATGTCATTTCGTTACATATGTAATTGCTGTTATTGTAGTATGAGTTTTTGAGTTGACTGGAACGATAGTAAATTTTATCTTGATTCTGATAATATCCCGCCTATAATAATAATTAATTAATTAATATTACTAGTTATTTAATACACAATAATTGTATCGAATTTTACCTTAGTTTTTGTATCAATTATTTTGTATGTGATGAATTTACTTTTGTGTGCAATTATTCGGAAATAAATATCTTTTGAATGGCTTCTAAATGAAAAGAAAAAGTCCGGCGGATTTTCAGCTGCCCCATAATGATAGAACTTATCTGCAAAGCATCGTTATTATTTATTAGCTCTTGCAATATAGTAAGGAAATGGAAATCCAAATTCATCTACAATATATGATGAATGAAATAACAATAACAACTCATCAAATGGTTCATTTACTTCTTCTGTCATCTATAATTAAATAACTTCTTTGGAATGTTCTCAAACTTGCATTTGTTTTCATTATATTGGTAATAAACCAACTTATTAGTTATACATTGTAACACATAATTAGAAGTAAAATATCAATATTAAACAAATTTTAACTAGACATTGCAATTCAAAAAGCAGAAAAAATAAAATATGCAAATGTCAGAGAAGGGTTTGAACTACAATTTCTTGTTCTTGCAGATCAATTCAAATATCTTATTTGAACTAATTTTTTGATGATTAATTATATATAAAACTTGGCCTGGTCTGGCAGCATATATTAATAAGCAATCTTAAACTTAATTGTTTGCTCATGGGAAATGTTTTTGAAGATAATCAACTAAAATTATCTTATTAAAGATAATAGCTTTCATTTGTGTCTTGAGGATCACATCTATTTCCTTTGCCACTTTATCTGTAACATCGAGATCTGTGTTCATCATGTTTGCACTTAGACCAGCTATTTGTGCTGGTAAGTAATTGACAAAATTATCAGAAATTTATTGGAAAATTAGTTTACATTTTCTTTGTAGTTGTATTTTTTTTGTGTGGAAAAGCATATTCAGATTCTTGTTCCGAGTATCAGAGCGACGCTACAGCTTGCTGGAACGATCATAAGGACCTTCCAATTTGTACACTAAGGTTTGTTTGAATTGATTTGCATTGATAAATGTCTTATGTAGATGAATTTGAATAGTGATCCAATACTTGAATGCGTGTCAAAAGCGTATTCATCAGCACTTCCGTGTGATGAAAGTGTTGTTGATGACATAAAAATGAAAGAGGATATGTATCAACTATTGCACGAAATTGTTTGCGATCGCACAGAGATACATAAAGGTAAAATAATTAAAAATACGATATTTACTCGCCATTAATTTTCTTTTTATTATCCGATAGAATTTGCTAGAGATCTAGATTGTTGGATTCTTGCAAGAAACTGTGCGTATGGGACACTGCTAGGAACATTCGACAATGAAGAAATGGATGACGATAGATGCGAGTAAGTACAAATATACACCCGGAGTCTTGGAAGGGGGGGGGGAAGTGTATTCAAGTGATTTTGAAATCAAAAACATAAGTTGGAAATTTTTAAGTTTGAATCCATTTCTAAAGATGATAGATCAATATTTTTTAATGTTAGTTATATGCCGCTTATGGATTGTACGGTAATCAAATTAACTTTTTTTTTAGGGAAATTGAAGAAGTATATGAAGCCTGTAAAGGTCCTTTGCGAGATTCTCCTTGTTCAAAATTACAAGACAGATTAATTCGTGAGATACGGGAAAAATCTCGTTGCTCCGGGTCAATGAGTTTGAATGCTGCAAACAGTAATGTTTACATCTCTTTTCTTTTATGCTCTTTTTTTATTCATTGGTGCTTTTTTAAAAACTGATTAAAATAGTTTCTATTAAATTGTAAATTAAATTAAATCCATCAACTACACTGTTAATGTTGTTAACATTCCTCTGAGACAATAAACGCACTTATGTATTCATCGTCATTTTAGCAGAAGTGCATAAAATCTTCTGATTTTACTAAACGTAAAAAAGTAGTAACAAAAAAAAGATTTAGTGACAAAATATATTTAGTTGTAGAATAAAATTACAATTTTAAACACAGCATTTTTTATTTTTATGAAATTCTTTATTGGATTTATGAATTTATCAGCAAGTTTTATATATTTAAAAAGTTTTGGTCACTTTTACTGCGCTATTAGTGATCTCGATGTTTTGTGGGGGCAAAATGTGTCACTGAGGATGTACGTATCTTTGCAATAAGGAAGTGCAAACGATGAGTAAGAACACAGTCAGAAATTACGTAATTATTGAATACGATAATGCACTATGGTAATGCAGTTACACAAGTGTTTGATAGGGAAAAAAAGTGATTCAATATGCATGGTAGTGATCAATTAAAATGTTTCACAATGTGAAAATTATTTTTCAAACTAGTTGAAGCAATAGGTACTATAGTCATTTGCCTGTGAAGTTATCAAATAAAACTTTTGCAGCTGCTGATGTAAATTCACTCGACTGCAAGTCTCAAGTTTGTTAATACATACTAGTTTTAATTTTTTTAAATTGAAATTGTATGGATCTTATGTAATTGATTTATGACCTCATTTTAATTTGTCATCTAAAGAGATGCTGCATACAATGATGCGGAAGGCACTTCCTCTGACCCTTAGCAACAAAATCTCACATTTACAGCTTACAATAAATCAGAATACTTATCTGGAAGAAGAAAAATAGTTTTAGCTCATATGGTGTGTATTTTATTTACTTTTGATTAATTTTCTTGTTTAGATGACTATAAAAACTATAGTATTCACTATGAAAACCATGTATCGTATTCGTATCTTAGTTTGTTGCTTTAAAAATATTTGTATTTTATCTGTATTATGTTCCAGCATTTTTGAAGTTTATGACCTAAGTCAATTATTGTAACAATAAATGCATTATATAAAATAAATAAAATAAATTTATGTTCAACTCACATTTGCTCTACTTTTTTGTAATGGGGATCCCACGTTAATTTGTCTAGGAAATTTGATTAAGTTCGTCTGTTTTCAGTCAGCATTCCAGCATTGACCATGTCACGAGGCAAGCAGATTTGGTTGACCATTTTTTTTATAGGTAATTTTTTTGATTTTATACGGTATATATTATTTATATTTATTTGTTAGAAACTGTTTTCATTTTTTATCATTTATCATTTATTTTTGACTAGTGTTAGAATTAAGCAAGCCAACTATACAGTTTAAGGGTTGGTCTGTTCTTGCTGGCAAATGTGATGAAGCGCTGGAAAAAGTTGAAGACTGTTGGATTGAACATTCTGATCTCCCTTCATGTAACGGGGAGTAAGTTATCACAAAAATTTAATTCAATTTACAAAAAAAAAAAACAACCTTGTTTGTATGTTTAGTGATCTCGCCTTAGAATGTGCAAAAGAGGCCAAAGCTAATCTTAAAAATTGTAAAAAAGAAATTAAAGATGAAGTGCTTCAACGATTTCATGCTATTAAGGCTCTAAGAGAAGTCATGTGTGAAAATACAGAACTAAAAGATGGTAAAATAAAAACGTTTTATTTTTAAGTACCGTATATTAAATTTAAATTACGATAAACAGAGTTTGAAAAGAAAATTTCATGTTGGCATACTGCTCGTTCATGTTCTTCACGACTTGGAATGATGTTTCATGATGATGACAGTGATGAATCTGAAGATTACGAAGAGTCTAGCGAGGAAAGCGAATGCAGGTGCAATTTTAGGAACAAAAATATGATTTTTAAAGTAAAGTTTATATATAAATTATTTTTGTCATTTTTTTTTTTTAGTCAATTGTTAGATGACATTGAAAACTGCAACTCAATGACGGCAGGGTGCACTAAAATTCAGAATAACTTTACGTATGAACTTTTTGAAAAATCACCATGCGCTGCTCATGCTGAAAAATTAATGTCTGATTCTGAAAATAACGCATGCTTGACGATGTGCAACTTTTTTACAGTCATCGTCATGACAACGCTTCTTGCCAGTGTCAATTGGTGATGATCTGTGATTTTATTATATCTTTCTACAAGTAAATAATTTTTTACATGTGTAATACTGTATCTAAGAATTATTTTGCGCTTACTTTCAGTAAACTTTAGGATAATAAACTTTTCTTTGTATTACGTCTTTAATGTTTTTATTTTTTATACGTGTACATTGACCAATTGGTAAAATAAACATTCCGGAAATTAAACATAGTAGATAAGAAGGAGTGTAATGCGCCACTTGCTTGAATGATGTAACAAAATTCGTCCTTAATGAATGTGGGTCAAATTGATTTAAACGACATCGAATGGTTGACACAATCATCAACCTACCATGACTACTCTAGTATCCAGTATCCTCATCATGATCAATATTTTAGGTGAGATCATCTTTCAAGAACTTTTGCTTTTTTCACATTTCGTAAGAAAAATATTGTCCTTACTATATCTTTGTTTTTCATCTCAAATTGATTTTGTCCAAGTATTAGTCATACAAGGACACATAGTCACAACATCAACACAAAAATTACTGTGCAAGAATACATTAAGAAATTTGGATGCATGTTGGCAAAAATATTCACAATTACCAATTTGCGAAAATAGGTACGCATCATTAAGTACATTTTAAGTAAAACTAAAGACGTTTTAATACATACAGTCGCGATCCGTTAGTGCATTGTGCAGTTACACAAACAGCGGAGTCTAAAAAGATGCACTGCCCTGTAGAGACGCAAAAAAGTCTCGAACTTTATTCCATTATTTATGCTAACATGAGAGATTCGTTATGTAGTGATCATACTCTTTACGAAGGTAAACTTCACTAGTTAATCTCTTTCAAGTGATTGATTTAGAATGTAATAACGATACTTATTTCTAGAATTCCGAAAAAAGTCATCTTGTTGGGCCATTGTGAGGCATTGTTCAGGTATTTTTGCAGCTACTTCTGGACTTGAGGGACTGAAACCTGAAGACTGTAAAGCTTTGTATGAAGAAATGCATACGTGTAATAATCAGTCAATCGATTGTACTAATGTGCTGCGCCGATTTCGTCATTCAATGGGTAATCTTAGTCCTTGTGCTCATCTGCTGGACACTGCTAACTTAAAGGCTACAGATAATAACCAAACAGGATCTTTGGAAGTACCATTATTATCAATAACAGCATTGTTCGCTGCAATGTTAATTACGAATAAATTGTTCTTGTATTAACTGTAGAAATAGTTTTATTTCTTTTCAACACAGAATAACGGATGAGTTAATAATCAAAGGCGAAAGGCGTGTTTAGTTCAATAATGTGATGCAATCATATGTTTCTTATTCATTTATGACGTCAATTTGGGTTGGCCTCTTTAAGCTATGATTACGATTAATTGAAAACAGTTTCTTAAACCGTCCTTGGCCTGAAGTGGCGTTCATCGCTCATCTGCACATCAATTCACCAGAGGCTTTATCCGAAGACATGGCTCCTTCCGCTCACTACTTATATATCACAGGTTTGTACAATTTCACGTTTAGATATTAATTACAGTTAAAATGTTTAATTTATTCATATTATGTATTTATATTCACTCAAATTTAATATTGCAATAGTTTTAAAAGTTTCAACTAATTTGAGCTTTAATATTAAAAAAAATTAATTTTTAATGGAAATATTTACAAATACTAGCAACCGCTCACTTCACAACACCAAAGATTGTCAGAAAAACAATATAAGTTTTTTTTTTTTTTGTGAAAAAGTGAAGGATTTTAATCCCATTAACAACGAAAGTTATATCTCGTTGAATTAGGCTGATTTCTCTTTAATCTAATTTCAGTTTTTGTATTATTCGTCTGGAAAAGTTCAAAATCAGAAATACAAACCGATTACGCGCACACATGTATGGCTACGGTAAAGATCATGGACTGTTGGGTAAATCATCACGGAATTCCAGCTTGCACGGGTGGCATGTGAGTTGCAGACAAAAAACTATGAGTTACTTACATAATTCATAAATTTTGATGTGCATAATTAACTGTCAAATGTGAACAAGGAACAAGGACAAACTAACTGTATTTTTTCCTTCCTATTCACTGTCTTAACACATGTTTTATTGGTCCCTGAAATGCTAATTGAATAATTGCATGACCGATAGCAAAAACTATTGTTCTGATTGAAGTACAATCATTTTAGGGGATTTTTATTACAATAAATCACACAGACATTTTTTTCTTCAGGAGTCCAATGATGAGATGTGCTGAAGAACACAGTTCTGTTGCATATGATTGCAGAGATGAGACTATTAGGGAAGCAATTTCAAATATGATAGAAGATTTTGAAGTGAGTGAAGATGCAATATGCAAAAATAAAAAACTACAACAAGGTACCTAAAACAAGAATCTATGATTTTGATTTTGTATGTTATATTGATTTGAAACCACTTTTAGAATTTAAAAATAGCCAGTACTGTTGGAATGATGCAAGAAAATGTGGCCTGGAAATTGTGACACCTGCTCTGACTGAAAAAACACATGAAGATAATTGCGAGTAAGAAACTTAATAATACATTCATTTTGGCCTAAAAAGATGGAATATAGTCTTTATTCACTTGGGCGTTGCTCCCAAAACCGTTTTTTCAATTAAAACTGGCCATTATAATTAATTTCAAGTTATCAGATACTCAACTCTGCCCACTCATGATTTCATTGTTAACCCTAATATGCAAAAGGACAGTTTTTGAAAAGGCAGTTGCAAGTAAAGTAGAATGAGTCAGCCATAATTAAGTCAATTATAATATTATTTAGCATACTAGACGGAAATTCAAAAGATAAAAATCGAGTATTATGGAATATTAATATGCAAATAATAACACACACCTGCACATCCAATTTAAATGAAATGTGTAATTTAAAAAAAGATTATGACCGACTGATTGTGCAGGTGTAAATTAATTCTAAGATTTTGTCCTTTGATATTTTAGTCAGAAGATTGCTCGATTAGACGTTTGTATGAGTCAAGTTGCAACTAGCTGTCGTTTATTAGTAAAAAATTACACAGACTACATTTACCAGAATTCAACTTGTGCTGGTGAAGCTTTCAGCAGTCAACTTTTTGTTCTCGTTTTATCTGCCATTATTAGTACGATATTAGCAAAGTTATTTGCGTGAAACACACATAAATATACATATATTTCATCTTTTTTATGTACAGTTTTTTATTTTGCAAATAATAATTGATTTTTATACAAAATTCAATAAAATGCGAATGAATTTATTTTTACAATGCAATTTTTTTTGTATTCGAAAACTGGTACATGAGAATGTTATAATGAATCATATGGTACAATTTTTTAAATGTATAACTTTACGTTTAAAAAAAAATGGTTTTTTAATAATGCCTACCTCCAATTTTATAGTGTTTATACTGGGTAGAAATTAAGCTGCTGTTTATATTGATTCTTTCTATACTAAACGTATGTTTACTATCGGAACTAGGTCTTTACTGCCAGTACGGTACTGTAAAAATTGAAGTTTTTCTTCCTTGAATTAGTAGTTGTATTTGTAGACGCGCATTGCCATTTTTCTTTAGTAGAGTGATTTTAAAAAGAGTAATTTTTTGGGCTATTGTAAATTGAAGGTTAAAATAATAAGAACCACAGAACCACAGCTGTTGAATGTGGTACATCCATAAAACTTCATAGAACATCTTCATATAATTCACTATAAAATTTGTGCAATAGAAATTTAAAAAATTAAGATATTATGTTTGATTTTAAAATTAGTAGATATTCGATAAGCTCTGAAGGGGAAAAATTTTTATTTTGTATGTACATAATCTATTTTATGACGGGTGTATTTATTGTATGTATTTTTATATTCAGTATACTTTTATTTTTACTTGTCTTATTAAACTGTAGTAAACAAAACAACACTTTAGATTAAATTTTTTAGATTTTATCCAATTATAAAGAAATAAATTACTTCACAACTTAAAAAATTTGTTTCTCTAGAATTTATTGCTATTTTTTTACATCGGCGTTAGAGGGCACTACCGAACAGAAAAATAAACTAAATAATCATGCAGACAAGATCATCGCAGATAAGATCCTCTCAACTAAGTTTACGACATGTAAAATATGTAAGTAAACAATAACATAATGTAAATTTATTTACAGACTTATTTAAAACTACACGCAATTTTTTATGCAATATGACAATTAAAATTTTAAAAGAATCTTAAAAAATTTAATTGTCATGAAAACTGCTGAATACATCGTAGTAGATACAATAAAATGAAATAAAAACTAAATAAAATAATGGAAACACAATTTGACTTAATTCATCTAAAAATGTTGGATTTGATGTTCCATTGAAAATTCTTTTCCATAACATTAAACATTTTGCCTGCAAATTAAAAAAAGGAAATAAGTTTAAAATTCTACACACTTATTGTTGATATATGAGATATACCTCAGAATTTGGAATTGACTTAATTTTAGTAGATGTTTTAACCTTTTTTTTCAGTTTGCAACACTTGCGGTAAACAATAGCATACTCAATCATCGATGCAAAAACACTCATAATGCAAACACACATCCACACATCTAATGCCATTAAAATGGAAACAGAAGGCAAATTTTTTTGAGCATTGTTGAAATGAGTTATTAATGTGAGCAGAGATGTCAAACCAAGAGATATTCTCGGCGCAATAGCACTGACGTCTAACCAAAATGATATCCACGATATAATAACAATGAGCAAACTTGGTAAAAAGACAAGAGACATGTCTCTTAGGATCAGATGTCGTAGGTGGAAATCAAAACTGATACATTCAGTAGGTAAGGCTGAAATATTATTATTATTATTATTATTATTAAAAAAACCAAAGCAATAAACAAAAACCAAAGTAGGTGGATTAAGTGTTCAAGTGTAATCTGGAGCTTGTTTGATGAGTATGTGGTATATCAATAATTAACTGTCAAATGTGAACAGGGACAAACTAAGTGTATATTAATTTATATAACTGTATTATATTTATAGTTAATATGTTAAAAGGTATTCAAGACATGTTTTGGAGTATCCTACTTATCTTTACTCATGTTTTGTGTGCAAACCGATGTTGAAACCTTCACAAGATAATAATCCGGAGGGGTATTGATGTTTTTCAGAGCGAGATTTTTAAAAAAGTCAAATTTTATCTCACGATTACCTGCAATTTGAAAAAATATATAATTTTTGAAATTTTTATATTTTGTAAATATTCAAACCTTTTACAAAAAAGATCGTAATGCTGCAAGTTTGGTTATCAAAAGGATAATTTAACATATTAAACTTGCAAATAAATGTAACTGAAAATCTTGAAAAAAACCAATCCTAACTTAATGCGTTACTGTATTTAATTAATTTTTATTTTTTTGACACACCTTGGTAGCGCGATGAAGATGTGATTTATGCTGTTATAATAAACGTCTGCACCGGTAAGTAAGCCATCGTTGCATTGTTTACAGTTTTTAAAATACAAATCAGGTGGGTATGATTCATCAACATAATTATTTTTAATTTTACAAAATCCAAAAGCAATCATATGACTTTTCGGTGACGACAATGATTGATTAAAGTCTGAATAGCGCCACGTTGTGAAAACTTTAAATTCTACTGTAAAATCCTGTAACAAACGTTACCGGTATATAAAAAGTTTAACTTTACTGCACAATAACAAACCATAGTTTTAGGTGATATTGATACGATCGTAAGGGGTTCTAGCTGAAAAACTACAGTTTTATTGTCTAAATCTGAAAATGAAAAATTTTATTTCTATATAAATCTGCAATCAATATGCAATTTACATATACCTTCATTTCGTGGTTCATTGGCATAACTGTAACGATTTAACGTAAAGTATCAAAAAATATACCAATCAGCATGTTGTTATGAGTACAATACAACACAATGCAATCAATAATTATAAACTAAAAGTAAACTTAAAGCTTTTGTTTTTTATTTTCTAATTTAAAAAAATTCTAATTTAAAAACTTATAAAATAAAATAAAATGTAAAAAAAATAATTCATTGATTTCTATATATAGTGCAAGCAAGTGCGTGTTAAAATTTTAAAAAAATCACAAGATGACTGTTGTTTACCTTGACTTAATCCAAATAAAATTAAGAAATATAATGAAGAAGTGTTGAGAAGAATTTAACATGTCGACTTTCTCATATGATGATTAAATCTTAATCAAGAAGTGTTTAAAATTGGCAGCAGAAACTACTAATTTTGCAAATACTTGGTTTGTGCTTGTCCAATGTAAATTTAAAAATTAAATTATTTTTTTTTTCAGTTACAGTACAGAGCGTGTCCGGAAAATGATCTCAATGTTACCTGCAACAGGAGCAAAAAAAATCTGAACGATTTCTTTTCAGAGCTAGCGTGCAGTCGTAGCAACGGCGTTTCTAAGTGATTTTGCCAAACATTTCAGTTTCGTTGATTTTAACGTTTCCTATGTAACCGTAAAATAATAATAATTTAAAAAAGAAGAAAAAGTGATAGAAATGGCAATTGCATATCTCATTTTATTAAGTCAATCAGAATTTCTAAATTCGGATTTTCATCTTCATCATGAGTCAAATTTTAGATATCTGGAGAGTTGGTCAAATCGAATTATAGATATCTACCAGCTCTCCAGTCTCGGATGTGCAATTTAAAAATTTATGATTCTATCTATAATTGATATATATATATATTTGTCACCAAGATCTTAAAGATAATTGAAAGGTAAGTCAAGAGATATATGTCAATAATTTTATTTTATATTGTATAGTAAAGTGTCGTGACTCGGTTTACTATTCTAATGTAATAATAAACCTGACTCCTTGGTACAGTGAAAGAAATAACTCGGATTGGTAGTGATGGTCGGATTGTAGCTTTATTAAAGCTACAATGGAAGATCGGGTGAATCCCGATCGATACTTAGAGAAATGGTGGCGCTGGGTTAGTCGTCACGATTGGATGCCGGTTCGATGTATATTCGAATCGGACCTATTCCTTTGGCTGTTGTTTGGTGTCTAGGGTTTTGGTGCGCCTGAGAATCCACTCAGTCGATACAGGTGCGCAGGATACCAGTCCTGCGTCCGATAATGCGTATTGGTAATCGTACGTGGCGGGACCACGTGGCACGCACATATTGTATTTGATAAAAAAAATAGAAAAAGGTGTAACTGAAACCAACCACAGAAGTCCGGTAAGTGTAAGTTATAATTAGCAAAAAAGTAATGATTTATTTTTTAAATTGGCAATGCAACCATAGTGTAAGAAGGAATAGTGGTCTAACTTCATTAAAGGCCGCTAGTATCATTTTCTGCCACGGTGGCGCTGCGAACGCTCGACAGACTACTATTGCATTCGATTGCATTGAAAACACATGGTGAATTGAGTCAAAGAAACTCATTTTCGTCATAATATTCATCTAAAATAAAATTCAATCAACTGCAGCTTTTGTAATTAATTAGCAATAATTATTTTGACTATATTTTGATAGTTATTTTCATTTTTTTACATTTTTTTTAGTTTTTAGATTTTATTTAGTGTTGTTTACAGATTTAAAAAAAATGAATTTAATAATAGTAATATTGCAAATTTATTTTATGGGTAGGTAAAGTAAGGTGGCAGCAGTGACATCATCAACATGTCACTGCAAGTCAGGTGTGGGTCACGGATTAAAAATTCCCTCCCTGAAAATTGCTTTTGGCCGCGTTCGATCGATGGCTCGAATGCGGCCAAAGCAGCTCTGTCCAAACCTCTGACTCAATTTTTTAAACATTTTTTTTTTTAAATTTAAATTTTTTTAAATTTTAATTAC
>JH431944.1:346346-409294 GCA_000239455.1 Strigamia maritima | reverse complement strand
ATNTNTNTNTTTTTTTTTTTTGTTTTTTGTTGAAATTTGTAGAAGTTTAACATCATGTGCAGATGCTAATTATTAAAGCGTTTAGAAGTACAGTAATCGGAGTTTTTGGTTTTTTACATTGTTTTTCAATCTTCTGATCCCTCGTCCGGGCTAATAATATTCAAATACAAGATATTTGTAAAACGTTTGTAATACTTTGTACGTTTGTAATATTTGTAATTTCAAGTTAAGATATAAAATTAAACGAATATTAAGGGGCTAGTTTAAGACCGTCTGCTTAACAGGTACTCAAGCTGCTCTCCAGGAGGAGTTACCAATTTACTGATAAAGTCGTAAAAAAAAAAAAAAAAACTTTATATAATAAATTAGCAGTTCCACTATAATGGAAGACAGGAACCACTATAGTATAGACTATATCCTATCACCTGTGTCTAGAATCTAGATTCCAAAATTTCTCACCAGGTGTTGTCATCTAAAATACAACAAGGTAACTATATAGCAGTTCTATTTTCTGGTAAAAAGAGTTTCGAATTTCATTTAATATTTTTTGATTTTGGTTTATTTACAACCAAGAAATTATAACTTCTTAATTTTTTTAGTTTCAGATATTAACGCCAGGCGGCAGATCTGATGAAAACTGGCGTTCGTTGCTAATTAGTAGCATTTTTCGGGTGAAAATAGCCGTTTTTTCACCGATTTCTTCGTGTTTTTGCGGCGCTGGTTAGAGAGCACAGAGCAGCCGAAACAGCGTTAAGGATTGAGCGTGAGTTTCTATTAGGTATTCATTTTGCCATAGTTAATCTTTTGTATTTTTTGGATTATTTATTATTATCTGCATTCTAGTGCCGTTTTAAGGCACGGGCTTAATCGTTTGTAATATACTAGCGGCACAAGGAATATTCACAAAAAAGCCATTAATGTTTTAGTTTTATTAGTTTTATTTTAATCAATTCAATTGGAGAATCCATTAATGAAGTAGTTTAATTTAATTTAATTTTAATTTATGACGTTTATTTTTAATTTTTTTAATTTTTTTAAAATTATCTGCCGTCTATTTTATTTTATTCTAATTATCCGGCGTTTAGTTCATTTTAATTGATTTTATTTTCGATTTTTGTTTTATATAGGTCTGTCCTCGAACGACGACTTGGAAGAGGCTATTTTATGTTTTATTCAAATCTTTTTGCGTTTTTAGTTAATTTAAATATTTTGTATTTACTTATTTTTATTGTTGTAACTTCATTTATTTATTTCTATTTAATTGTAATTTATTTTCTTTAGATTTTTATTTTTATAAAGGTATCAGCAACACGACGACATCGTTGAAAACCATGAAGAGGTCAATAGGCCATTATCAAGGTAAAATTTATCCGGGGTCCAGACCCGCACACATCTGGACCCCATTACCTTTAAATAAAAGGGCTGGTGAATCTTAACCGAGTTCATTCGGGATTTTTTAAACCTGATAGAAGCCGACCCTTTCGGCTTGTCGTGGTTTACTTGTTGGTTTTTGTTGTTTTTTTTGTTTTTTTTTAGTTGATTCACTTTCCGATTTGTTATAATTTTTTTATTGATATGTTCATTAAAAATTTACATTTTCTGATTTTAATTATCGTATACAGATTTTTTATTTTTTATTTTTAACATTTATAATGTCTGCAGTAAATTTTTGCGTAGTTTTCCGGGCCACCAAAGTCTTATTAGTCCTAAACGAAAAAAAAATATTTGTTAATAAACGATAAAAACAAGCGAAATTTCGAATTCATGCTTACCTAATGAAGAAATCTCAAATTTCAGTCCTGTTTTCTTTGTTTCTAAACACTAAAACAAAAAAAGAAATAAAAATATTAAGAAAACAAATGCGAAATTTCTAATACTTACTTTATTTTTTAGACCATTTTCGATTTGGAGCCCACACGACGTGGAGTCAAGCGAGCACTTCGGACTAATGACGCAATTACTGCTGCTGGCGGCAGCACTATCAACTGCATCGTCACTTCACTATGCAAATTAATAATGCTTGTAGCATTAGATTTTTAATTGTGAGTCATGAAACGGGAAATAATTTTAGCTTTTTATGTTTTGTATTCTATATTTTATTTTCTATATTTTGTTGGAGATTTACGGTTATTCGACATGCGTTTTTGTATACCTATCATTACTTAGTTTTATTTCTCATTTTTAGTCGTATTTCGGATATTAGGGCTGCTTTTAACATTTGAATACCCGTATATGCTTGTTTGTTTCTTTTTAGTGACTGTGGCACTGCGTATTAATTTCACGGTGAGTGGTTTCTTTTACTTATTTCTTATTAGTTATTTTATCATTTTTATATCATTTTTGCGCCATCTTTGCTCGTTTTTTCGAGGCTTATTTACGCTTGATTTAGAATTTTTTTTACTTTATTCGGACATATATATCTCTTAATACTTAGTTTAACTCTTCATACTTAGTTTAACTCTTCATAGTTATTGGTTATTCTTTATTCTTTATTTAGGACTTATTTACACACTCGGCACTTATTATGATATTATTAATTTAATGCGGTTTTAATTTCCGCCATGTTTAGTTTGTTGAATTTACTTTTCACTACTCCGTCATTCATTTTATTTACGGTTTTAATTGTAGCCATGTTTAGTTCAATTTAGTTTCATTTCTTTACCATTAATTTTTCTTTTGATTTCTATATTTTGCTCCTTTAGGACTCCACTTCACTCGCTTTACTTTTCGTAAGGTAATAACCTATTTTATTTTTTAAAATTATTTTTGTTTAATAAATAAATTTATTTCTCTTCTTAGGACTTCGCTGGGCAGGACGGAGGACTATGCTCGTCAGGACAGGACTTCGTTGCGTAAATTTTTTTTTATTTTATTTTTATATTTGTTTAATACATGACCTTTTTTTTCAGAGTTCTAAAAATCAATGAATAGGGGGAAATGCTGCCAAAATTTTTTTCAAAACTTTTCTAAGTCATTATTGACTTAGGGGAAAATTATTGTAGTGAATGAATAAAAAATTATTTTTATAAAATGATTTTTTTTTTTGCTTTATTATATCTAAGGTAAATATAATTAAACGTAAAAAATAAAAACTGCGTATAATAATGTATTTTATTGAGCACAAATACAAAATTTATCGAAATTAGAATTTACGGGACATGCAGAAATCTCCAACAAATCTGTAAAAAAAAAAAAAGAAGAAATACGTAAATTGCAAGCAAAACTAAACATTAAAATAAAAAGTGGAAAAAGAAGAATTAAAGCTTAAATAGAATAAACAAAAGTTAATGACGGAGGCGGAAGTAATAAAAACTAAATTCAACAAACTAAAACAAGTCGGAATTTAAAATTAATGGCAGAGTAGCGAAGGCTAAAAATCACTTTAAAGTGAAGATTAAAAAAGTAAATTTTACGGCCGATGAGCAAAAACTATAAATTCAAATAGATGTTTCAGGATCTAAATTCAACAAACTAAACACGTCGGAATTTAAAATAGTCAAATTAATGTCGTTGTAGTAAAAACTAAAGTCAAACTAAATTTGATGAACTAAACACGGCGGAAAGTTAAACAGAAAAATTAAAGGCGTAGTGGATTAAACAAAACAGTAAAACTAATGTCGGAGTAACCTGTCAAACTAACTCTAAACTAAATACGGCGGAAATTTAAATAGAAAAATAAAGGCAAAATATCAAAAACAACAAAACCTATATTAGCAAAATTAATGTGAAGAACAGTAAAAAGTAAAACTAAAAAGACAGTAACTACAGAAATTGAAACTCACTATCACCAAATTGCGTCGATACCAGCCTTTAAAAACCAATCGTTCCTCCTCGATGTTCAAACGATGACTGGCGAAAAGCTAAAGAAAATGCAAACGAATGCGCAGACTTATTTGCATAACCAATCAACGGTAGAAACTTCCAGAAATATAAGCTATTGCTATCTAGTGGATTAAAACTGCAACATCAAATAAAGCAAATAAAATCTAAAGACGCTCGTAGAATAAATCGGGATGTGTTGTTCTGCCATCTTACGGAAAAAATCTGCAACATAAAAACAAAAAAGTTAAATGATAACGACACTGTTATGTTGCCAAGCGACAACACTTACATCATAATAATAGTCTACTTACTTGATAAATACTTTTTGATCATAAAGTATCAAAAAATGTGTAATCAAAAGTGTGATCATGTGTAGTTGATAATGATATCATAGTATATGCACCTAAAATGAAGAAATAAAAAAATTATAAATTAGGTAAAATGTGTAAGTCAGCAACATATGGTCAGCCAGCGTTGATAACCACCAATGATGCAAAACATGCATTATTTCTGATGGCACCAGCAATATTTTCTCATCTGGTTTCTGTCCTCAAATTTAAACCCAGCACAAAAATACAAAAATGAATTTAGGCTCATATCTCGGAAATCGTAAATAAAGTGAACAAGTTGCAATACATTCAGAGTCTGAATTCTTTCAACATCAGGTGCCGATGACGGCTAAAAATTGAATATAAATGAGAATAGAATTTTCTGATACCATAATCGGATATTTTTCCGCAATATAAACAACACTGTAATTTATTTTACTTTTCCGGGATTTGTTTTTTCTGAAATAAAGAAAATTTTACAAACTTAAAACTTTTAAATTAATAATTAAAACATTCGTATAGACCCCGTTTCACATTTACGAGATCTTATTTTGCCAATTAACAAGTTAATTTCTCCTGTACATTTTCTCTTTTACATTAGCGACGGGAATTTATTCGAAAGTGCCGCCTCTAAAATGTGGTGCGCTAGGCAGCGCAGCACCACTTGGCGCGGAAATTTCAAACAACTACAATAAAGATCTTCCCACTTTTACAACAATTTTTGAAGCACAATAATTAGAAAACAATTAAAATACTTGTTGCACAGTAGGTATGCAAATATCTAAAAAACCAGCACCGTAGATGAGGCTAATGATAACTGACGTCACAAAGAATGAAGAGAATATTTAAATGACTTAAATATTGAATCTAAAAAACTCGTAATGGTTATCTGTAATCTCTCATGTAGTCAGTGGCAATCAACATGTCAACGCTTGTTGAATTAAACAAACATTTCACAAGTTCTAATTAGAAAATCATAAAATGCCAAATCTATATAACATTTCATTAACTTGATTTTATCAATTTTGTAGATGCGCCACGACACTGCCGTTTATTACTCGTAAGAGATGTATCCTTTCTAACTGCACCGACCTCGCAAAACTGAACTGGTTTCTGCCCTAAATTCCAAATTCAGCACGAAAATGCAAAAATGCAGAAATGAATTTATTTAAGCTCATATCTTTGAAACCGTAAGAGATGCATCAAATCAAGCATCATTTAATCGTAATCTAATTTTCTACTGTTATTTGTTGTAAATTTAAATTTATATTTTCTTCTAAATTTACAATGCAGGAAAATCTGGCAAAGGAAATCTGGTTATCTGACATACCACCAGGGGTACACCTACTACTGCTGCTTTAACTTTAAAAGATAAAACCATTGTGATCCTGTGTATAGACAATAACAACAACAATACCAACATCTGAAATGACATTATTCAATCTACATTATTTTAACATACCAATCACAATTTTTCTCATTCCAAGCCCAAATTAGCCCATCCTCGAACTTGGCTTAATGGGAATAGAAATGTCTCTGAAAAATTTCAATAAAAATAACCAACAAATACAGACTGCAATTTAAACACAAGATAATTTTTGAGCGCAGATAACCCAACAACAACATCAACAATAGCATCTGAAATAGCATTATTCCAAAGACATCATAATTTCCAAAACTGTATCTTTTAACATGGAACTTTCGTATTCAAACAATGAATATTCTCCACAAATTTCCAGAGAATAGGGCCACAAACGCAGACTGCAGTTGTGGTGAAGCCAAACACAATTTTTTGAGTGTAGTAGTAGATTCGCTTTGCTGCGCTACGCTCGACAATAAATTAAGATCACAAATATTCCTCACAAAAATCCATCAAAACTATAAAACCAGACTACAAAATCGAAAATACCCAATAAATAAAACAGGCACAACATTTCAAAAATCTTTGCTCGTAGTTATTTCAATGGTAGAAATGCGTTGATCACATGAGCAATAAAATGATAATAATTCTTGATTTTTTGTTTCTGTGAACAAAAATTTGAAATCTCTTCATCCAGCTTGCATCTTGAAAAACAGTAAACTGGCGCTACCTATTGATAATACCAAGTAAACAGTTCAATTCATACAATAAATACACTATTTTTAGTAAATGACTGGATCTTTTTTTAGATGCTAAATAGACTACCGGAGTTTTCTGGGTGATCTTAAAAATTACTTTTGCACTTCTTCTGGCACTGAGCCATTCCTCAGCTTGATACTAGTGCGTGACAAGCATGAGGTCTCCAGCCGGTGTATTCCTCTTGTTGATTCTGCATTGTTTATCGGGTAAAGTACTTTTTGCATTAATGCTTTATCAAATCAGTTACAAAAAAACAAATTTAATATTTGAATTTATAATATCCAATTACAGTTCAAAATGAAATTTCAAATTGATTAGTTTGTTTATGTCAAATTTTAAAGTCTTTCACTTAATTATTATATATTTTATCCAATAAAACAATTTGAAAATTCTAAACAGTTTGCATTCGAAAAAAATAATTTAAACTAAGAAATAAGACGCAGAAATATTTGATGAGTTATTAAACTTAAACAAATCACATTTTAAATTATAAAGTAAATTTAAGCATAAAAAATTCCATATTTAGTAATGAATCTCTCGCAAATGTACAATTTAGTCCTTGAAGGGATAAATGTGGCTAGAGTGTTTTCAAGGAAACTGCATCATTCTTAATACAGCAAAAACAACTTGCCTGTACATGGCATTTATTTATAGAGTAAAAAATACTCTTGACTCATTCTGAATCTGTTTTCTATAGCATCACTTTTAACTTGTGTCATTAGCCCAATACCAACAACTTTAACCTTTCAACAAAAACAGATTGCAAGTTCACTTTCCTTATGCAAAAAAAACTTTTTATTTAAAAAAGTTTATTGTATCTTTTAATAGAAGTATAAAAAAGTACTGCCATTAACTTAAATTCTAGCTAACACCTCACTTAATGCAATTTTAGTGACATGTACCTAATTTACCTTAAAAAAAGTAAAATGTTATTAAGTATTATTTATTATTTCAACAGTGTCTCTATATGAAAGCGCCTCAAAAAATATTTGTTCTCATGACAACGGAAGTTGTGATCAAATTTGTTATTCAATTGATGATGCTGTTCAATGTGGTTGTTTTAAGGGTTATGTACTGGAGAAAGATAACATTACTTGCAAAGGTAAAATTTCAATCATTAATCAAATCCAATATTTATTTTTGAAAGTAAATTTATAAAACTAAACGGTTTGTACAGTATATTGCTGTTGCTGTTGATAATCAACAGGAGATACCGTATCATGTTTATTGTTTTCTTTTCACTTGAGATTTTTCAAAGTGATGTTTTCCGTTATTATTTATTAATTTCAGAATAAAAATAACCCTTTTCTATTTTAAATTTGGAATTTAAGGCGGGTTGTTTATAATCGTGCATCTATACCTTGAACTATAAACATTTCAATGTCGTTTACAAAAACACGCACAGAATAATTACAGTTAATTATAAAATAAGAAAACAACGATTTACTTGTATTCCAAATTTACATTGTATACATTAAAGTATTCTATTTAAGGTAATAAAGTAATTAGCAGTCTTTAATCAATGTCAACTTTTGACAGATATAAATGAATGTGAACTGAATACTGATTTATGTGAATTCAAATGTGTTAACAAACTTGGATCTTATTCCTGCGACTGTCCTTCCGGTTATCGTTTGGCCCCAGACAAGAAAAGTTGCCAAGGTAAAGAAAATAAAACCAAAACAAGTCTTAAATAAAAAGACTTAAAAGACATTCCATTTCAGACATTGATGAGTGTTTAGCTAACAATGGCCATGGTCCATGTAATGATGTTTGTACTAATAAAATGGGGAGTTACTCATGTTTATGTGACATTCCCGGAACAAAATTATCTTCGGATAATCACACTTGCCTTGGTAAATTTTTAGATTGTACTTTTTTGTATAAAAAAAAAAATCTTTATCATTTGCATGGTATCAATTTCAGATATTGATGAATGTGCTATTGATAACTTCAACTGTTCCCACACTTGTTTGAATACACTCAGCTCTGCGTTTTGCCTATGTCCAGAAGGGTATTTCTTAGGTCCCGATTGGAAAACATGTTTAGGTATACCGCCTAAAAAAATTAACATAGTAAATTGATATTGGTATAAGAGATGTTTTATTTTTACAGATATTGACGAATGCGATTTAGAAGAAATTGCTTTAAATTGCGAGGACGTGTGTCTAAATACTATTGGATCGTACAAATGTGTTTGGAGTGATAATGAGAGCGATGAAATGGTTATTGCAAATAGCGTCATAGTAAGTTGCCTCGAAGGATATGGAATACTCGCGAATGGATCGTGTTATGGTAAGTTTTGCATCCGGAATAATGCATTATCTTTTCAAAGTTACTGTAATTAAGTTCACTAGATCCTATATAAGCCTTTCAAGATTAAATTTCTCATGAATTATGCGTTGAATATTAACTTTCATTTATCAATTTTTCATACAAAACTGAATTAAAGGTGGTACAATTTTATTTGTACAGACATAGATGAATGTGAAATAAACAATTATAATTGCACTGGAACATGCATTAATATTGAAGGATCAGCTTATTGTGAGTGTTCTTCAGAAATGATTTTAGATGTTGACAACAAAACTTGTATATTTAACATCAGTAAGCAATTTTAGCTGTAATTTTTATTATTATCTTTTATTTACTTATAATTTTCTGCAGTCGACTACTGTAAAAGTGATAATTTTGGTTGCTCCCACATTTGCATCAGTGAAAATAACTCGGGGCAATGTTTATGTCCAGATGGACTGTATTTAAGCAGTGACAACAAAACATGTACCGTACAGTAAAACCTTTAAAATTTAAGTATTTTAGTTTTTGATTGTGAAGTTTGAAATTACAGGCATTAATGATTGCCACAGTGATAATTATGGCTGTTCTCACACGTGTACGACAGAAAGTGGTTTGGCACGTTGTGAGTGTCCCAATAATTTGCTTTTAAGTGATGATAACAAAACTTGTAAGAAAATTAATATTTTTTTAAAATATTTTTAATTTGTAAATATGTCATATAATTTATTTTTAGGTATTGATAATTGTCAAATTAATAATTATGGTTGTTCTCACACATGTCTTAATGACAATAGCCTTACTCATTGCGAATGTCCAGACGATATGTATTTAAGTGATAACGGAAAGACTTGTGAGTTTATTAATTCAAAATGTATGATAATTTTTAAATTTAAAGTTCAATAATATTGCTTGTAGGTGTTAATGACTGCCAGATTGATAATTATGGTTGTTCTCACGTGTGCATTAATAAAGACGGGTTTGGACATTGTGCCTGCCCAGATGACATGTTTTTAAATGATGACAACAAAACATGTAAGTTTTCAAGTTTTAGCAATTGTTTTCATCCTATCAGTACAATTTTTACATAATACTTACAGGTATTAATGAGTGCCAAATTAATAATCATGATTGTTCTCACATATGCATTAATAAAAATGGGGTTGGACATTGTGACTGTCCGAGTGACATGTTTTTAAGCCATGACAATAAAACTTGTAGATTTTTAATTGTTTTCATTTTCAATTCTTTTCAATTGTTTCCAGTACCATTTATACATCACTTACGTACTTTCAGGTATTAATGAGTGCCAAATTAATAATTATGGTTGTTCTCATTTATGCATTAATGAAAAAGGATTTGGTCATTGTGATTGTCCTGATGACATGTTTTTAAATGATGACAACAAAACATGTAAGTTTTCAAGTTTTAGCAATTGTTTTCATCCTACCAGTACAATTTTTACATAATACTTACAGGTATTAATGAGTGCCTAATTAATAATCATGATTGTTCTCACATATGCATTAATAAAAATGGGGTTGGACATTGTGACTGTCCGAGTGACATGTTTTTAAGCCATGACAATAAAACTTGTAGGTTTTCAATTATTTTCATTTTGTTTTCAATTGTTTCCAGTACCATTTATACATCACTTACGTACTTTCAGGTATTAATGAGTGCCAAATTAATAATTATGGTTGTTCTCATTTATGCATTAATGAAAAAGGATTTGGTCATTGTGATTGTCCTGATGACATGTTTTTAAGCGATGACAACAAAACTTGTAGGTTCTTAATTTTTTTTAAAAGTCTCAGTATAATTTTTGTATTTATTTATTGTACTTTCAAGGTATTAACGAGTGTCAAATAAATAACAATAATTGTTCTCATACATGCATCAATAAAAATGGATTTGGACATTGTGACTGTCCAGATGATATGTTTTTAAGTGATAATAACAAAACCTGTACGTTTTCAATTTTTAGTTTAATAGTTTTCATTATTTTTTCCACAACAATTTTTAATTATGTAACTTTTGCTTACAGGTATTAATGAATGCCAAAGTAATAATTATGGTTGTTCTCATATATGCATTAATGAAAAAGGAGTTGGACATTGCGACTGTCCAGATGATATGTTTTTAAGTGCTGACGATAAAACTTGTAAGTTTTCAATGCTTTAAGTTTAATTCTTCTAGTACGGTCTACGGTAACATTTTTACAATCTGTACTTTCAGGCATTAATGAGTGTCACATTAATAATTATAATTGTTCTCACTTATGCATCAATGAAAATGGATTTAGTCATTGTGCCTGTCCAGATGACATGTTTTTAAGTGATGATAACAAAACATGTAAGCTTTCGAGTTTTAACAATTGTTTTAATTCTACGAATACAATTTTTACTTAGGTACTAATGAGTGCCAAATTAATAATCATGGTTGTTCTCACATTTGCATTAATAAAAATGGGGTTGGTCATTGTGACTGTCCGAGTGACATGTTTTTAAGTGCTGACAACAAAACTTGTAAGTTTGTGCTTTTTGAGTTTAATTTGTCCAGTACCATTTTTATATTGTATGTTTACAGGTATCGATGAATGCCAAATTAATAATCATGGTTGTTCTCACATATGTATTAATAACAATGGATTTGGACATTGCGATTGTCCGAGTGATATGTTTTTAAGCTATGATAACAAAACTTGTGAGTTTACAGCAGTTGCTTTAATTTTTCAGAGCATAATTTATTCTGTTTATTGTAATTTTAGGTGTTAATCATTGCCAGATTAACAATTATAATTGTTCTCATTCTTGTGTAATTGAAAATGGCCATGCATACTGCAAATGTCCACATGATATGTATTTAGGAAACAACAACAAAACTTGTAAGTCTATAATAGTAAATTATATTACATATTATTTTTACATCATCATTTTATACAATTTATAGGTTTTAAAGATTATTGTCGGTTTAATAATTTTGAATGCTCTCATACATGCATAAATAGAAATGGTCATGCATACTGCGAGTGTCCACATAATTTGCAGCTGAGTGATGACAACAAAACTTGCACAGGTAAAAATGTTGTTATTTAATACTTTGCTAACCGGTGTGCTAATTTTTGAACATTATTAAGTCAATAATCCTTGTGACCACAATAACGGAGGATGTTCTCAAGCTTGCCATTTTAATTCTGGGCGATTAATATGTACTTGTAAAAGAGGATACTATAAAGATCGCAAAAATTCATCAAATTGCATAGGTATGTTAGTATAAGATTCCCCGAGTACGCCATAAATGCAATTTCAATCCAATGATTTATTTATTGCAGATATAAATGAATGTTTGTTCAGAAATGGTGGCTGCAATCAAGATTGCCTTAATTTCAAAGGTGGTCATTTTTGCATTTGCAGTGATGACTATGTATTGGATAAAGACAAAAAAACTTGTATAAGTAAGTAAGATTTAAGCATTCGAATTGTTTTAAAAAAAATTTTGATATTTTTTTTAAATAGAAAAATCATGCCCACCGCTTCGTGTGTCGCCATTCACTCGCTTAGAATGTGTTGACTTCCACAGGAAAAAGAATAAATATCCACCTGGAGCTTTGTGCAAAGTTAAATGCCAAAAAGGTTACAAGTTAATTGGAAATAAAACTTTAACGTGTAGAGAAAATGGTCATTGGAGCAGCTCATTCAAATGCGCCCGTGAGTACAATAGTGTAAACAATTTCCCGATTAGTAAGCTTCACTGCAATGCTCAAATTGAGGCAACGTTGGGAGTGGTGTTTGAAGAAGAACGGCCTTGGCCAACGTATTTATACTACCTCAGCAATTTTTTTTCAATTAACACTTGTATCTAATCATAATAATTTTTAAAAAATTTTTATTTTTGCATTTTCAATGCCAAACTTATGTTTTGTTTGCGCAGCAATTTCCTCTACTTGCCCAACATTGGATAGAATTGAAAATGGTAATATTCTTCCATCCACGTGTGGCCATGGTAAAACCGTTTGGAATCAACATTGCTACTACACCTGCAATCCTGGGTACAAATTGATTGGCAGTCCAATACGCACATGTAAAAAAGGTGTCAGTTGGATTCCACACGTAATCCCATACTGCCTCAAAATATCACCAACAAAAAATTGCCATTATTTTCGAAACTCATGGATTTGCGTTGGAATTTACAGCAGTGGTTCATGGGGTAAAACCGGATATTAATACGAATCATCCACTCATCAAATAATGTACACAAATTAGTATGTTTTATGTATTTGTTTATTCTTTGTTTATTTGTGAAAAAGTGTTCGTGCAGTTTTACCATCATTTTATGTAAATCAACTAAAATAAAGCATTTGATACGTTACTGCTTAAATGCTGTATTTCTATTTAAAACTGTTTCTATTATTATTAAATTATTACAAAAGAAATAAAAACATTACATTCTAGATGTCATCTCCTAAAGTTATGTTTTCAATGAAGTTTCCTGATCGGTTAAAAACGTCATATTTCCTAAAACAAACAAACGATCAAGTATTTCCCATTGCTTGGTTGCACCAACCATATCTTGTTCTTCTATACTGTTTCTTGGCTTTAATTTTAACGTGGCTAACCATTCATCAAATATAATTTTATATTTCCTAATAGTTTCAGAAAACTGCAATACAATAAGGTTTATAGTTTACGCTAGTTGTATCTACATTTTTCTCAAAATAAAAACTTACACCTTGCAAATTAATGAGCGGGCTGCTGTGTTCATTTAGCCATGTTTTCAAATTATCGTCATTACCAGTAACAGTAGAGCCGTTATTAAACGTCAAAGTAAAGTTAAAAGGAGTCCAAAATTTATGCTTCCAGTTTGCAATATCATCAACTGCACGTACCGTTGCATCTTCACTTTTAAATGAAGGAAGGCTTGAAGTTATGACCAGCACAAATGCTTTCCAAGTATTCATTATTAAATGTAATGTGTGAACTGCAATGTACAAGTACTTTTATATCTACAATATGTTGGTTTTTATTTTTACCATTAACTTTTATACGAAATTTCTAAAATAAATAAAAAAAATTAAAATCCGCTTTCTTTTGTGTTAATAATTTATTGCTAAGAAATTCGATAACAAGTTAAAGAAAGAATGAGCTATAAGAGTTTTTTTTTTTACAATACGATACAATATTAAATAATATCGTTTTTAATGTAATTTCATTCGTTTGAAAAATTCAAGAAATAGTTTGTTACTTAACAACTTAGATATGTACGCAAGAGGATAACTTTGAAAACGAGCGAGTGAGTTACGCGAATTGGGGTATTCACAATGGAGCATTATTCTCACTGACAGCGCTATTGCCACTATTAGCAATAGCTGATGGTAAGAATAGTAATGTGTCGTATTTTTCGAATAAAGCTTCATTGCAGTCTCATCTCCAGACTGACCTGCTTATACAACTAATCTTAGCAGTAAAGAGGAAATAACTTACCGTACGCTGTGCTTGCTCGTTCAAATGTAATAAATTTTATTTTCTTCTAACTACATCTTTGTAATATTTCATTGCGTAGTATTAACAAAGATAAATAGAGCGCGGTGAAAAGTATAAATACAAATTAATTTTTTTTAAAAGTTACCTGATTTTGGCAACGCGGAGATTTTTGGTCGAATTCTTTCATTTCATTTGTGTTTAAATTTCTATAATTTGACGAGTCCGCCTAGCTGCCCTTTACAATAATAGAGCTTTCCACCAGTGCATTTTAATATCAAGTAAACTGCCGCAAATGTTGGAATTTAAAATTTTTAATTAACACAATTAAATTATTTTTTTGCTAGACAAAAAAATTATTCAAGATTATTCTTTATTTTACTCGTTTTTGTAAAAAAAAAAAAAAACAATAAAAATTAAATTGGGAATGGCGGCGCATACCGTGAAATTATAAACCACTAATGAAATTCTCGTTACAAATAAGTAGTGTCAAGATCATTTCCGTGTTGAGTTATGTAAACATGTAGTGCTGATGCTATTCTTTAATAGCATGACGTTCCGTTAGACTAGACCTTAAGTTCCGTCATGTAAGCACATCAGCCCTGAGCTCAAGGACCTTTCACTGGGTGGGAGAAAACACCCTTTAACATTTGCACCTTATCCCTTACCGTAAAAATCAATTCAAACCTCAAAAAATAATTTGTCATAATAAAACAAGTTTTATAAGACAAGACAGCTTTAACCTCATTCATGTTATTATTATCTAAACCTCTGAGCTGTAGGTATTAAACTTTCACTTTTCATGCTATCTTGTTTTCAAACAGATAACAATGTTTTGTACGCATTCCACACAACCACATGCGCATTCCAAATGCAACTGAGTGAATCTTGTAATTGTTTAAGATGATCACGACGATGACCGTGAAGCCAGCGATGCTCAATTCCCACTCCCTACTTACGGTATATAAGACAACACAAATGCTCAGATCTTGCTCAATCATTCCTCATTCATCAGCAAGATGAACCTTATAGTGAGTTAGCTGAAAATGTCCAATGCAAATGTTAATGTTTTATTCTTATTCATTTCAGGTAATTTTCATTTCGTTATTTGTGTTACTTTTAAATTGCCGGTGGTGCTCAACAGCGGGTTATTATTATCCGCCGCCGATAAAATCCTCCGGTTACTATCCACCTTATCAGCAGCAGCATTATTATCCGCCACAATATTATCCACCGACACCGACATACTACTATCCACCGCAGATTCCGCACTACCCAATTTATCCACCACAGTATCCTCAATATCCGCAATACCCGCAATATCCAGCAATGAAGTCATCTGGATATTATAACCCAAATCCATACATGAATAAAGCTGCTGGACAGCAACAGCAATCTTCGTCAACAGACTATTATTGATCGCTCGGTAAGTCACTCCAAAATTATATACTACCTCGAAACTAACAAGTATATTTGCTTTTATTCTTGCTTTTTAATAATTTTTTTGCTAATATGGCTTTAAGTCGGTCATTTTAATATCATAATACTTGTCCTCATTTAGGTATTAGGCATTAAGGAACATGGGAGTCAGCAAAATTAATAAAAAATAGAATTTTACTTTAAAATTAAACCTCAGAGTTTTTATATTGTTTAGCTATGCACCTAATTCAATTTTTAATAAAATTAAAAAAATATCTGCTATTTATCATCAGATGTAAATATATTTACATATTTACATATATTTACCTTCATGAAATATACAAGAAATAAAAATACAATAAAAATTTAAGTTAATACGAGCTTAAATATAAAATTTTAATTTCAAAAATTTCATATTTGTTTATTGCATGCACATTTCAATGCCCTGAAGAAATGAATTGAAGTTTAATAAATCAAGAGACAACTAATTATAACTGTGATACTAATATATTTATTTTTTTATTTCAGTAATTAATTGAAGACATTAAATATTTTATAGCTTTTTTTTCCCTTAGTAATAATTTCTATATATAAACTTAATGAAAATAGACATTAAGAAAACGTGTAGCATGCTGTTTAAATACCACCATAAAAATATTTGTTATTCCATTACATTTTTGTGAATCACAAAGAACTTTATTTTATTACAACTTGAATAAATTTTATGAATTGCACTTTGTTAAAAGCAACAAAAATCTATTGTGTTTCAAAATATGGGTGTGATCGTTTTGCTAACTACAAATAATTCCTTTATATTGTTGTCCATCCACTGTCATTACACGCATCACATAATTTGTAATTTTCACTATTGCGTTTGTCACGACAAAACACTCCACTAAACAAACGACGGGAAGTAACAATAAAAGAGACAGTTCAAAATCGAAAGTGCTCGCTATCATTTATTGACGCCTTGTCCTAACAAAATAGGTAAACAAAAACTTCCTGAGTCAAGTTATTGTCCCATGAATTTTTTTTTCCACTTTGCGCACATCGGGTATAAAACACGTAAGCCACGTAAAGTCGAGAAACGTGGGTGGAACTTGTAAGCAAAATGTCAACCCCTTGACCTATTAACCAAGGATCTTGAGATAAAAAAAAGTGTCTTGCACATCTTGCCATCATTACTTAATTTCGCCATGAAGCTTAGAACTATTACTCTGGTAAGTAGGTTAATTATTTGCCTTATGCAATAGCATAGGAATTAATAACTTATGATGTCAATCCTATTAACGATACTACCTAGTGCCTTGTTACGCTGATGAGTATTTCGAGCACGAAATGTGTAGTTTTCGGTCGACCAAGACAAGATGGATCGCAAATGTTCGTTTATCCTCCGTTTAATTCAATACCCCTCACATTGGGAGGTGGTTTTGGTAGTCCTGGCAGTTTCGGACTCATTCCGTTATTTTTTCACAATTCACCGCAAAGGTGGGAGCCCGCAGCAAAGGTTCAAGCTCATCCCAGACTCAGCGATAAACCGCCAAGTCAGCATGACGTAGTTGTAGGCCTACTTCATTATTACGATGGGGATGACTAAACAGTTTTAATACGTGGCTTTTATCATTTTTTCGGGGATTTTTTTGTAAATTTATTTACTTTAAGATTATCATTCATCATTTTGTTAGTATAATTATCTGTTTTTAAAATTATATAAAAGTTGGTGTTAATTAACGAGGTGAAAACTGTTTTTTTTTGTACAAAAATAAAAATAATTATTTGTAAAATCGACTTGTTGCCAAGTAAGTGATTTTAAAAACGTTCTGAAAAACGCCACTGGGTGACTCTACAAGTCTAGGAAACAATCATGCAAAGCGACAAATTGATTAACATTTAAAAAAAAATATCCTTATCATTACTTTAAATTACTTTAAATTTAAATAGAGTAATAACAATATATAAAAGTAAATTGTTACAATTAGGCCTTTATGGATTCCGAAGATGATTATAAATCTCATAGACAAGTACAAGTTGTAGGCGCGAGAAATACTTGCCTGTATGAAAAATTCTATCTTTGAATACGAATATCTTAATTAATTGAAATAAATTATAGGTGTGTTTTCTGTGAATGGATTTATCACAAAACTCACATATGCATGTGCATAGAAGACCCCAAAAAAATTCTTAGGAGTCAGGTATTTATTCTTAATTTAAATATAATAAAAAAATATAAAAATAATTACTTTTTCAAATTATTATTTATAATAGTGGCCTATCAGTCCTATTAAGTGGTTAAATTACCGAATTGTAATGGCTGCTATTAATACTGTGTTACTGGTATTAAATTTTGCCAGCGTTGCGATAGTTAATCTTCCACAACGTAGAGACGACAAAATAAAAAATATAACAAATATAGATAAAACAAATGTAGAAAATATAACAAATATAGGAAATTTAGCAAATACGGGAAAATATTTTATTTATTTTCCAAATTGGGGACTGATTCTTCTTGCAATAAGCTTTAATTGTAAAGCATATGTTGCATTCAAATATTTCCGCTTCCTTACACCTGATGCTAAACGTATGTTTTATTTTCTATTTACATTTTTGATTTAAAGTATAAATTTCTTTCAGTAACTCGCTTACCAGTTTCTTTTATAATTTCATGGATTTTTAACAATTTAAACAATCCTACTGCTTTTGGAATAACTCTTGGTTACTGGGTATTAGTGTACGATGGTATGGTTAAAAATTGTATTATAAATATTTTTGTTTTCTGTCACTTAAACTCTTTTACAGGCAAGCTGATTAAAAGCATCTCTAATTTTGTCAGTTGTGTCATGAACAGTGTCTTTACGCTTGTGGACATATTTATGTCGGAAACACCGGTCCATTTTTGTCATTTTTATCAACCGTTTATTGTGAGCTGGTCGTACATTATTTTTACCCATGTTTATTATATTTCTGGCGGTAGAAATGAAAACGGAGAAAAATGGATTTATTCTAAGTTTAAGTGGGAGACGATTCATGCAAAGTATATAAGAATAATTTACGTCGTGTTGGGTGCGAGTGCTGTGTGTGTTGGCTTTCATATTTTGATTTTTATAATCGTAAAAATTCGTTCAAAAATTGGCAAATGCGTTAGGTTGCATCAATAGCCCAAATAGAAGCTCATCCATAATTGTAAAATGCAGTAGGAAGCTTTTTACATTTTGAAATAAATACTTTCAAAATTTTATAATTTACCAAAGTAAATAAATTTATGCTAATTTAAGCTACTCGCTTTGCACCTAAGCAAATTTAATGGCAAATATTTATATTTAAAAATGAAGAGGTCAAATATTTTTTGTTGCTTTTTTTTTTTGATTTTTTATTTGGCACTGTACAATCATAATGGCACAATTATATTTTTTTTGGAAATAAAGTTGTTTGTTTTACAAAAGTATTGTAATTTTGTTTTGACGCTATACTTATTTCAGAATAAAAAAAATTTTTAAATGATGAACTCAATCTTTTTGACACTGTAGGTATTCTTAAGAAAACTATTATAAGTACTATTATCAATCTTGGTAGAATGGTAGATCAAGTAGCCTATTATATTAAGAAAATAATTTTGGAAGGTGCAAAAACAAAAAAATTGAATTTGGGTCTAACTATGGGTTCAAAACTGAGGTTTTAAAATGAGGTTTCTTCAAAATTTGGGAGGGTGCATATGCACCTTTGCATACGCCACTGACTAAGGTCAGTGGCGTATGCAAGTTTATCTTGAAAAGAATCCAATTTGAAAATGTTCTAATCAATGTAAAACATCTAAATTCTAATCAATTTCCATTCAGTTTTTTCATTCTCATCAAACAACATTCTGACATTCAACGGCCCGTCAAACAAACGACATTCTGACATTCAACGACCCGTCAATTACACGTATCGACAATACAATGGCCAGTCAAATGAATGCGTCCCAAATAATCGCGCATCAGTACCCACTTTGTTGCGGTGGTGTGTGGTAGTGAAAAGAAATAGTCAATCTCTGAGAAACTGTCAGTTGAAAAGAACTCCCTGCCTGGCGCATTTTTGCTGTAATTGCCTGCTTAGCCGAGAAATGCGACAAAATTTGTTGTGAATATCCTCGTACGTTCATTTGTCTAACTGTTTAAACGTCGTACCGGTTAAATGTCCGTCTGGTTATTTGTCTGCGTTTAACTGTCACATGATTAATTGTTACCCGGTTATATGTACCTTTCCCACGATTTAATAGCAAATCATTATTTTATTATTTAAATTTAAATAATAAGAATATATGAAGTAAATTGTTACAATTAGTTAAGCCATCATGGATGCTGAAGCTGCAGACGGACGTAACTATCATGATCAAGTAGTTATCGGGGGTGGCTTAAATACCTTGGAATGGATTTATCACAAACTTCACATATGCATGTGCGTAAAACAGCCAAAAACAATTCTCAAAAGTCAGGTATTTATTTAATTTAAATATAATATATTATATAATAAAATAATTATTTTCTCAAGCAAATTATTATTTATAATAGTGGCCTATAACTCCTCTTGCATGGTTTTCTTACCGGACGGCAATAGCTGTTTATATTGATTTGATGCTGATTACATACTTTACCAACACTGTTCTATTTTATCTAGATCAGGATTTTATAGTTGCTGTATCACACATCGCCGAATTTTATATTGATTTATCAAATTGGGGACTGATTCTTCTGACAATAAGTTTTAATTTTAAAGCATATGTTGTATTAAAATATTTTCACTTCCTTACATCTGATGTTGAACGTATGTTTTATTTTCTACTTAAATTTTTGTAAATTGTTGATTTAAGGTATAAATTAATTTCTTTCAGTAACTTCTCAACCAGTTTCTTTTATTTTATTGTTGTTTTTTAACAATTTAAGTAATGCTACTGCTTTCGGAGTAAGTTTTATTTACTGGGTAGTACTGTACCGTGGTATGATTAAAAATATTATAAATCTTATATGTTCTTAATCACTTAAATTCCTTTACAGGCCCTCCGATTTTGGGCATCTTTCGGATAAATGTTTGTGTCATGAACAGTGTGATTTCGCTTCTGGACGTATTTTTGTCGGAGATACCGGTCCATTTTGCTCATTTTTATCAGCCTTTACTTGTGGGCTTGGCGTACGCTATTTTTACCTATATGTATCATATTTCTGGTGGTTCGAATTTAAACGCAGATACATGGGTTTATCCTAAGTTTATATGGGTCAATATTAGTGCAAAGACGATCTTTTTCATAATGGTGCTTGGGTGTGTTCTGTTTATTGTCTTACATGCTTTGGTCATATTAATCAGCTGGACTCGTGGACGAATTGCAGTAAGAGCTGAAAGAAGAGCACATCCTGCATAAGTGAAAAATGGAGTATAGAAACCTTTTAACATTCTAAAATAAATATTTTCAAAATGTTTTTCATAATTTAACGAAGTAAATAAATTTATGCTTTGCAGTGTTACAAAATAAAAAGATTAAATACTTATGTTTTCTTCTTTTGATCTCTTTTTATTTATTGTTCTGCAATGTAAACAGTTAATACTGGTATATTTGTTTTTACATTTTATATTGAAATTAAAGTTGTTTGTTTTATTGCAATTTTGACAGACAGACACTGCGTACCGAACATGTTGCCCTTTGGGCATTTCCCCCCCCCCCCCACCTCCGGGACAAAATGGAGTATAAAATAGAAACATTTTTTCTACGAGTGTATCACAAACACACACCTTATCCCCAGCAACCCAACCTACAAACACAAAGCAAATTCTCAGCCATATAGGTGCAACATAAATAAATCCAACACACTACCACAAAACCCAAACAACACCACATACTGCCAACACAACATATCAAACACTGCTATAACATCACAATATCAACCAAAAACACAACCTAACCTATGCTTTAAGTTACCTTGACCAAACGACTGCCTCAAAGCACAACAACTTATCCAAATCACCCAAACACGCACAAAGCAATCTTGCCCACCACATATCCACAAACACAAAGCACAACCAGCTATGACACTACCTACATCTACAACCCACCTCACAAACAGAGCAAAACCATCTCAGACATACAACTGCAACATAACATCCAACACACTATCATGAAACAACCAACAACCCAAACACCACTGCATACTGCCAACATATCAAACACGGCGATAACATCACAACAGTCAACACTAATCAACAGCACAACTCAACCACTGCCTCATACTACAACAGCCCAACCAAATAACACAAAGCACAATCACAATAAACACCCACTCATGCTTTTGCGAGAACTGGACACATGACAGCATCAACAGCAGCAGCCTCGTATAATTAAACCAAAATGACAAACACACTACAGATAACACGCCACCAGAACAAAACGCCAAATATTACAACAAATCCGCCAGAAACAACAGGAAAAGAGGCAAAGGGCCAAGTAAAAGAAAGATTGGTATAGGGTGTTTTCTTATGTCCAATGTCAGCTGATCTTGCTGCATTGGTTATGACGGTCTCCGCAGTTGCGCTGTTTTTGGCATGATTAAAATTACTTGCAAGTCTAGGAAAGTTCTAAGGCGACAAATTTGATTTTTTTGCCTTTATGGATGCCGAAGCTGATTATTATATTAAGAGAGCGCTAGTCCTCGCCATTATAAAGGGCGCTAGTCCGTGCCAACTTGGCTAGACTATCTTTTTAGTGGAGTGAGGTTTAGCGAGTCATTGTTGGGTGTAGGAAAATTTGGAAAAAAACTGATCGCATTGTACAGCTATGGCCTAAGGTAAATTTGAGATCTCTCCTGTTTCCGGTCACTACTTAGACAAGAAATAAATATTGTAATCTATTCACTACAACAATCCAACCATTGTAAAAGCATTGTACAAAATGATGACCTTTATTTGTTGCCAATTATTATCGTGTTTATCAGTTTCGGCGCCCTCTATAATAAGTTATTTTAAAATGTTCTAAAAAATGTCACTGGATGACTCTGCAAGTCAAAGAAACAATCCTGCAAAGCGCCGAATTGATTTAAAGCATCATTACCAATATTTAAATTTAAATAATAACAATATACGAAAGTATATTAATTGTTACAATTAGGCCTTTATGGATGCTAAATATCATGATCAAGTAATAAACAAAAAAAATAGTTATAAAAAGTTGAATAAATACCTAATTGAAATAAACAGTCACAGGTGTTTTCATGGAAATTTCCCGCCATCTTGGAATGGATTTATCACAAACTTCACCTATGCATGTGCATAAAACAGCCAAAAAGAATTCTTTGGAGTCAGGTATTTATTTTATTTAAATATAATAAAAAATACAAAAATAATTATTTTCTCAAAATGTTATTTATAACAGTGGCCTATTGCTCCTCTGACGTGGTTAAACTACCGGATTTCAATGGCTGTTATTACTACCATGCTTCTGCTATTACATTTTGTTAACGATGCGATGTCAAATGAAGAAATAAAACAAATAGAAAATATAGAAAAAATAGCAAAATTTTTTATTATTCTAACAAATTGGGGACTGATTCTTCTTGCACTAAGCTTTAATTTTAAAGCATATATTACACGAAAATATTTCCACCTCCTTACATCTAATGTTAAAGGTATGTTTTATTTTTTATTTAAATTTTTGATTTAAAGTAATGATTACTTTCAGTAACTCACGTACCAGCTTCTTTTGTATGTACATGGATTTTTAACAATATAACCAATGCTATTGCTTTCGGAATAACTCTTGGTTACTGGACATTAGTGTACGATGGTATGGTTAAAAACTAGTATAGATCATTTTAAGATCTCAGTCACTTAAATTCCTTTACAGGCAAGCCGATTCACAGCATGACTGCCATATATGTTCATGTCTTTAACAGTGTTTTTACGCTTCTGGACATATTAATGTCGGAAATACCAGTCCATTTTGCTCATTTTTATCAACCGTTTATTTTGGGTTGGACGTACACCATTTTTACCTATGTTTATTATGTTTCTGGCGGTACAAATGTGAATGGTGAAAGATGGGTTTTTGTTAATTTTAAATGGAATAATCTTACCCCAATTGCGATACTTCAATACCTGGTGGGTGGGAGTGTTGCGTGTGTTGTCTCTCATGCTTTGATCCTCGTAATCAGCTTGATTCGTTCACGAATTTATAAAAGAGTTAAAATTTAGATTGCAGCATAATTGGTAGGAACCTTTTAACATTTGAAATAAATATTTTTAAAATATGTCTCTTACCATTTAACAAAGTAAATAAATTTATGCTAATGGCGGCTACTTGCTTTGCAAAAATAAAATAAACAAAAATATTCCCCCAAAAAATATTATATTGTGAAGTGTGGTATAATTACCAGATCATCATTTTGTTAGTTTATCATGTTTTCGGAATTATTAGTGTTAATATCTCAGTGAAAACAAAATATTTAAAATATTTAAAATCTACTTTTACAATTTAAAAAAATTGAAACAATTTTAATTCATTCTAAAAAATATCATTAGGTGACTCTGCAAGTCTAGAAAACAATTGTGACGACAAATAGATAATTTTTAAAAAAATACATTATCATTTTTTAAATTTAAATAAGAACAATATATGAAAGTAAATTGTTACAATTAGGCCTTTACGAATACTGTAGATGGACCATGATCAAGTAATAAACACGAAAAATAATTATAAAAAGTTCTATCTTTGAATACGAATATATGCATTGAAATATATTGAAATAAACAATTATAGGTGTTTTCATGGAAATTTCCCGACATCTTGGAATGGATTTATCACAAACTTCACTTATGCATGTGCATAGAAAAGCCAAAAAAACTTCTCATGAGTCAGGTATTTATTTTATTTAAATATGACAAAAAATACTCTAATAATTCTTTTCTCAAATTATTATTTATAATAGTGGCCTATCGCTCCTCTTACGTGGTTTTCTTGCCGGACTGCAGTGTCTTTTTATACTATAATGACACTGATAATACATTTTATCAACCATGTGGTATATTCTCATGGTAATGTATCAAATTCTGCTAAATTTTTTATTAATTTTCCAAATTGGGGACTGATTCTTCTTGCAATAAGCTTTAATGCTAAAACATATATTACACAAAAATATTTCTACCTTCTTACATCTGATGTTGAACGTATGTTTTATTTTCTACTTAAATTTTTGATTTAAAGTATAAAAATATATAAATTTCTTTCAGTAACTCACGTACCAGCTTCTTTTGTGTTTTCATGGATTTTTAACAATTTAAGCAATGCTACTGCTTTCGGAATAACTTTTGGTTACTGGGTACATGTATACGATGGTATGGTTAGAAATATTATAAATCTTTTTATGTTCTCAGTCACTTAAATTCCTTTACAGGCGCGCCGATTACTGACGTCGATCGGATAATTAGTAGTATCATGAACAGTGTGATTACCCTTCTAGACATATGTATGTCGGAAACACCGGTCCATGTTGCTCATTTTTATCAACCATTTATTGTGTTTTTGACGTACGCTATTTTTAACTATGTTTATTATGTTTCTGGGGGTACAAATGAAGACGGAAAGAGATGGATTTATACTGATTTAAAATGGGACAATATTACTCCAAAATCGATCATTTTCATCATGATAGGTGGGAGTATTGTGTGTTTTGCCTCTCATTATATGGTCATATTAATCAGCTGGATTCGTTCACAAATTGCAGCAAGCGCTCAAATAATATCTTATTCATCATAATTAAAAAATGCAGAACGACATTTTTTCAAATAAATATTTTCAAATTGTCTCTTATAATTTAACAAAGCAAATAAGTTTAGCTAATTTAGGTTAGTTAAGCAAATTTAATAGCAAATATTTAATCAATGAAATGCATGTTACAAAATGATAAGGTTAAATATTTTTTTTCTGCTTTTATTCTTTTTTTTGTTCGGCACTGTGTAGAATTATTATTTTTTGATATTTTGTATTGAAAATAAAGTTGTGTTTCTGTTACACAGTTTTAAACTAATTTCAGAATAATAATAATAATAAAAAAACTTTAAATGATGGTTATATAAATTATCAATAGATGGCAGACTTAACTAATTTTATAAACCTCCTTTTAGTAGGTGAAACTCAGAATGGTAGATCAACTCTAATATGTTGTTCTCGCAAGACCTGAAGTATAAAATGATCATCTCTTATTCGCATTTAGCTGTGCACATTATGAGTAACACTAGTCACACCTAAATCACTCTTAAATTACATAAATAAAGGATATGAAAGTACTACAAGTGCTAAGCCAGTTTTGCCTGAATTGCCAACTGGAATTGCCAGGTTGAAATCATAGTATGCAGTTGTGTATAATGTTTGCTTTGCTTTAATGCGTTGTTAAAAATATTAATTCCTATTCAAAGCAAATTTGCTTGCTTTATGCAAGGATTATATGCTCGTAGACAATTAAAATTTTATTTTATGCCTAATAAAAACAAGTTTAATATTTCACAGTTTGTTCTCAGTTTGTGTTGGTGTGACAAAAGACTCGTAAAACACATTAAGATCAAGTGAAGTTGGAGAAATCTTGTTGAAGTGACAATTTTAGTAGGATTTTACTGCAAGTATAAAGTGTGATCTTTTTCAACTCGTCTTTGCTAAGCCATTTGGGTGTGGAAAGCAACGAATATAATGGGGCCTACGAGATCACGCGACCCACTCGGGGCTTAGCAACCTTGTTGTTGTCATGGTGATTGATACCTTTTTTTGATCTCCCGCAATGCGGCCTGCCGAGCTAGTACCCTAAACCCATAGTATCAGTAAGTGACCAGATCGTCATTGTCTCATCTATTTGAAGTTATCCAAAAAAACATTTACTTCCCTTGACAACTTTAAAAACCCCTTTCTTTAGACTTTATTCCTTCTTTATGTTTTCCTCACGTTTAAAGTCGAGTAAGAAGCAATAAAAACACAATGAACCCATTTGACAAAATACTGCTATATGTACATCATAAGATAGGAGAAGGAAAATCTTTAAAAGCTGAGACTTGTCTATTTCTGTGGTCGTCGGTTGAAGTACACGGAAACTGAAATGGTCTATAGAGATAACCATCTAAGTTCAAAGCACGTGCAGTTTGGGAGTTGAACTAGGTCCATCATTTCGTCTTTTTTGAACCTCTAATTCGTTTAAGAAATACAAAATAGTTAAATAATTAAATGTCAAAACGTGACCTTTAACTCAGTTTGGGAAAACTTTTAAAAATTAAAAATTGTTAATTACATTTTTTTAATAAAAAAAAAACTTATAATTTTTTTGTTGTTGTGAATTTGTATAAATAATGTATAAACTTACATTTAAAAACCTTTTTTCTAAATTATAAGAAGAAAAAAGAATCCTCGAATATCTTTTACATTTCACAGATATAAATCAAAAGGGTTCATAATTTATAGCGAAAATTGATATTTGATCAATTAATATTTGAAATTTGACACCTTACGATGTCTTTCGTCTTTCCTCTATTGCTCGAAACCATTCAACCAAGAATATAATATCATATGATATTAAAAATATCTCTGATTTTAAATTTCTTAGTTTTTTTTTTTAAACGCCACGATGGAGACCCATCGCAAAGTGTCTATTTTATCTTACCTATATTGAAAGCTAAAGAATTGTGATAAAAATTCACATTCGAGAACAAACGCATTTTGAATTCAGCACATGATTTGTGCATAGTTGAACAAAGTTTTTTCTTTTATATTTTTATTTATGTCTTTATTATTCATACTAGAAACAGTTGTTTGCTTATTCCATAAACTTAATAAGTATGTGAAGAAAGTCGAGATGTTAACTATAAAATTTTAGTGTAACAAATCATGCTTGATGATAAGATATAATTGGTAGGAATTTCATTTTCAATGTGTGCTGTGCTCATTGCCTCATAGGCACAATTATAAAATGTGTGTGCTGTCACTTTAAAAAATGGATTCATAAAAAAATACCCTGCGGTTTTTGGACGAGTAGAAAGACAGACGCACTGCACCTTGTTACAAAACTCTCACACAATCCAATGGAAATAGTTTTTTGCCTCTTCAAAAAAGAGCTTTGGAGTAGATCTCAAGAGCCAATATTGCACTTTTTTGTTTGAGTTCCTTCTACAAGATATGAGACGTTTACCTCAAATGCTCCAAATAAACATTTCATTTGATTTATTTCTAATTTTTTATTAGTTTTTTTTTTTTTTTTTTTTATTATTTTATTCATTAAGAAAGTTGATCTTGAAAGGAATTCAATGTAAAAATGTTCTAATCAATGCCCATGCAGTACGTTCTTTCATCTCCTCACGAGATTAAAAACCATAAGCCAAAAAAAACAGCTTTCCATCGGAAATAAAATTTAAACCTCAGACAATGCTTTTTACAGACAAAAAAAAATATTAAGTAATTAAATCCCTGCAGAAAAAAAGAAATACTTAAAAAATACATTTTAATATCTGTATCTTAAATTGAAATTCGAATAAAATAATAAAATGTACATAAGATTGTAACCTCCAGCACCTTATGTATATTTAGTTCGCTTTTTATACATTCAATATTAATTGCTACCGTTCTTTTATTTCAAATTCGTACCCTGAGCTGAAATTGTTTATGAAAATTCTACGGAAATACGACTTAAATAGATTCGAAAAAACTGCTATGAATAATAAAGCAGTCTACATCTCTAGAGGAAATTGAATTTCAATTTTTTCTCCCTCGTGGCCGAGATGCTCTGTTGCATAGTGCTTACTACCAAACCGAACAAATACTTTTTTCCATATTTATTTCTTCGTAAAAGTTTCCCCTATTTTATATGACAAATAGATTTAGACCACTCACAAAAAAAAGAGAAAAAAAAGTCACGCCCATTTAATCCTTTTGCTCAGCTTCTTTCCAAGCGCAGGTGGCGAAACAAGAGCCGTTTACAATGATTTACAGCCCTGAAACAACCATTGTATTCTATTATAACGTATTGAGAAATGCTGGCGTCGCATCCATTCAATTATCACTCATTCTCTTCTCTTCTCTTTGCTATCGGAACAAAAGGATGTAGATAGGGGAAATGCAGTGGGACATCGACCACCTCCCCCTCTCTCCACTGAGGATGGATATGCGCGTCCTGTTAATGTTTCCTCGTCTCAGATTATAAGTTGCGCCGTCTACGTTATCTACTAAGTTGAGCTGCATGTGCGCGCGACAATACTTGTTTGCCGCTGTCATTTTGATTCGCCCTCCATTGGGGAGTTGGCGAGTGACGGGGTGATTACGGTCTTGTGGTTATCACCGCAATTAATAGACAAAACCGTCTCACTTATCTGCATGACAAGCTTTTCTCTTTCTTATCAATACATAATTGAAAGTTGCTCCGCGCTGACCGTAAAATAAATACAGCACCACATCCTCTTTCGATGCAGAACCACAAAGCTAATATTATATTAAATAAATGTTGATGAAAAATGGTATGTGTTAATGTCCGTAAAGCTAATGTTTGGGAAAACGGTGTTTCAATACTGTACAAACATATCAAATAAATGGAATTTGTATGTTTGATCAATGTTCAACGATATTTCAGCATGTAACATTCATAATGTTGACATCAAACAAGTAAATATTAACTTTTAACTGTATACAAAACAGAAATCAAAAATATAAAACGATAATATCTTGGTTGCCTAACTGCAAAAGTTTGTTGTAAGAGGGTTTGGTCTATCTCGCGACCTCTGACTGCATTTGCGTGTCAAGGAACATGTGAATTATTCTTTATCTTTATGATCTTATCGCGAAAATTTAAGATTGAAATGCTCAGATCGTGAACTTCAAATGTTTCATTTGACTGCTTCGAGCAGATTAGGTCAACATTAATTTCTTTAGCGATAACACAATTTTTTTTTTATTATGTTGTTGCTGTTAATAATTTTAATCATAAATTTTAATCATTATTATTTGTCCGAATTTAATATTTATTTTCATTTGTTCCCGGACAACTTAATTCGGCGTTCTCTGCAGATATTATTAAATATTTAAATAGATCCAATTTTAAAGCATTTAAAATGACTTTTCTATTTTAACCTTTTTGGATTCAAAGTGTGCGGTGTACAAAAAGTAGGTTTTCAAGGAATTCATGAGACCATTGGGTGCATTTTACAGCAAAGTATAAAAAAAAATAATAACCCGTTCTCACTATCAACTATCTATATAAAACACAAAACGGAAATGTAGCGAGCGAAATGACATCATTACATTATTTTCGCTGCAGAGATGAAGACAATTTAATTAAACTAAGTTTAATTTAAGAAACAAGAACAGCTAGCTCTTCGATCGTGTTTTATTTCTTATTCCGGATGTGGTTTTGTTTCCAAACCATTTGAATTAACACTGCCACGTGGCACGCGTCTAATTGTGTTAGTTGTTGGTTCGCACCAGATAATGTTCTTCTCGCACAATTTCAACCTCATTTAGCGCATAACCTTTTTTTTTATTTTTTTCGCTTTTGCAAACAGATTATTTTTAACTGTTAATTTTACTAATGGCCAAGTAAGAAACAGCAGTCCAAAGTTTGGCGAATTAGATTATGATTACAAGTTCGCATCAGTTGATGAAAAAAATTGCAGTTGCAAACAGTAGTAAAAGCGAGACGGGGGAAGGGGATGCGCAAAACGAGAATGGGACAACAACTTTAAAACGCGTGTGTGATGTCAGTGAAGCGCAATCATGGCACGATGAGTGACTTTAAATTGGAGTCGCTGGTAATTTCAAGTCATTTCCAGTTGGCAGCGCACACTAGCAGAGAACCAGTGGCGTGACCCGCGTTATCGTGGCGATTAATTGAACTTATAAATCAGGCGAGTCAACTGGAACCCACCATGTTGTGACTTAGTTCCGCTCAGATCTGTTTCCTACGTTGTATACTCACTAACATAGTCAATATTTGACGCTGGCTCGTCAATCGCACGCACCAGGTGAACGTTGACCACTCGAGCAAAGCCCAGTTCCGGCCTGGCCGTTTATTTTGGCTCGGCTCCAAACAGGAAGTGAATCGCCATTCATTTTAATGAAATCCAATTGGTGTAAGTTTGTGATGGATGCGAGTACGAGTTTCAACGCTCGAACGGATTCTTCCTCCCGTTGTTAGAACAAGAGGGAGAATTGGTCCGTGACATGTTTACGATAGATGCGTGCGATCTTGCTACCCCAATTACAGCTTCTGGGCTTCATTTACTCGTGGCTCGGGCTCATTAAGTCGACGGTCTAACACCACATTCAAAAATGGTTTCGTCTTCAATCCTCGACTAATGAAATTCATGGGTTAAAGGATTAACGTCAGGTCAGCCTAGTAATTCCTTTTCACAGTAAAGTGACGAATTTAAAGACGAAGGCAATTATCTTGGCATTGACCACCCCGTTTCTTGAATAGGGCTTATCCCCTGACCGCGGTCAAAGAATTTCCCTTCTCACGCTGACAACAGACAGACAGATGTTGTGTGTGAGAGAATTGTACGAGGGAGTCAGTGTAGGATAATAGACCTTAGGGGTGTTTCCCTTCTTTTTCCATCATTTCTGGCTTCCAGCAGCGCGTCTGCTCATTGTCTGACCATCTTTTCACAACTTGATCAATTAGTCAATATTTCTTTTAGAGAATTCATTTTTATTATTTAATCAAATTTTAATTTAAAATTGTTTTAATTTTATAGTTGCTGGATCATCATATACAATTTAATGCAAATTAAGCTGATTAAAAGACCTGAATGACACCATATGTCTGGGTGAATATCTATGTGCGTGGGAGAACGCAGGTTCGCATTATCTCACCTATAGTCATGAATGAAAGCAAACTTAGGGGAAAGGAGTTACGAGTTTATGGGGACAAAACTACAAAGATGATGCGAAAAAGGGACAATTTACTCCCTAACTGTAGTTCTATAGTTGTAAATAATTCAAAGTGAGTTTAACGGCTCGTAATACTGTCCTCACGTACCCCCTGCTGCGGAATTTAAGGAATGGTCAGCAGGTCACCTTAAAAATTTGTTGATTGTAAAGACGCGGTGCCAACTCATCAACAATCATTGTAGATAACCTTTTTTCAATTAGTATAAAGGAAATATTTAATTTATAAGGAGTAAATGTGACTGATTGGACTAATTTCTCTCTGGAGACACTTGTGTTGGTCGGCGCGTTTGCCAGCGCTTTAATTATGGATCTCACGCTCTCAACTCATCACAGAACAGTTAATTAAAAGTTTAATGTCAACATTGGGTTTGTGGCACATTGAATTGTAGTAGAGAGTAGAAACGAGCAAAAGATTTGTAAATTGTTAAAACTTAAAAGAGAAAAGAATGTGGGTGTGTAACGCTCTCAGAATGGTATATCGGGGTTCACCTTCTCTATTGTGTCTATGAATCATTTACATTCGCTGTCAATAAATTAGAAAAACCAAACAGAACATTTTTCCCTCATTCCAAATTAATCATAAAGGCTTAATTGGATTTCCAGCACACGCAATTTTTAAAGCAAATACATTTTTTGTTTAGGTTTTGTAATTTTTTTTTTTTAATTTTTTAAATGCTGTGTGAATTCACATATGTAAAATTTTTGGTGTTCTTCCGATTAATCATTCGTATAGTGATGGTAATTATTCTCCACATACACACATTCCTGTTTCTCGGTGCATAAGTTTGTGATGGATTGATTTAATTTTGCTTCTCATTTAGGACATATTATATCTTCTGGCATATCTCATTTCTCAAAATTAATTTAACTGATGAATGGTCTGTAACTGCTGATGCACAATTTGAAACTTTAACACAACCAAAAACAAAAAATGAAAACTAATAAAAAATAAAACATTAAAAAAAAGAAAAGAAAAAAATTACTAGGTAAAAAAAAATAAATTAAAATAAAAAATGCAATGACACTGCCAATTGAACACCTGTTAAAACACCACTAAATGGACAAGGTCTTTCCTAGATTGTAGGTTGTAATTGACTTCCTTTCATCCATCTTCGTACCGACAAGGCAAATGTCCTGAAGGTCTTAATAAAGCTCAAGAATTTATTCACGGTTCGTTCTGAAAATTACTTTACAGGACCCATGAAGAAAACGGTTGTCCTTGGCATCACTTGTTCCTCATTCTACATGTCTTTTTGCCTTGTGGGTGGAGTTGTAGGCTGCTTGATAGAGGTGATGATGTCAGTAGGCGAAGTATTCCCGCATGAAAAATGGAGCGCACACGTTGTAGCACCGCATCCCCCTTTTCTCGTGATATCTTTATTTTTTTCTTATTTTTTTTTTTGTTTTATTGGTGAAAATTACAGGCAAACAACTTTTCAGCCGCGTCTGTTTATTACACTGAGAATCGACGCCTTCAGCGTTTGCGCAAATGAAATAACAAGAAATGAAGTGAAAAATACGTGAGCAATGCCAAAACGAATGATGATGAATTCAATTTGCAAAAAAAAGAAAAAGAAAAAGAAAACATTCGAAGATACGAAGACAATTGAAAAACATCTTAAATTCAAAAATATTATTTTAAATTATTTTAAACGATAAAAATCCGAAAATTTGATTACATTTTCATCATTTAATGTAATCAACATCATTAATCTCAAATATCTACGATAGCTCATTGAAACGGTGCTCAAAAAACGAGATTATAAGGAATTATAGGGAATTTGTTTTGGATTCCTTTGATTTACGAGTCAATGTCAATCTGCTTAAAAAGTAAAGATTAAAAAAAACCCAAGTTAGCAGTTAGTGACTCGATAGCTGACGGCTGAAGAAAATAAATCTTGTAGCAAATGAGAAAGGACTGGCTCGTCTAGGCTGAAAGACAAAGATAATGAGGACAAAAAGACTTCCATTCTCTTTTTCTATCTTCTACCTACTCCCTGCCGGCTTTGCCACTTCCCCAAGAGACACAGGGTCAATCCAGTAGTGCATTTAGGGCTCTTGGACCGCTGACATTGATTGCTAAAATAAAATCCTGAATGGGATTGGCCGTTAACTCGCAACTTAGCTTTTAAATGTTTGTGATAGAGAAATTGCCTCCGAATCAACAGCAATTCGTCACTCGATCCACGTGAACATAATTTAAGAAAATAACAAGAAAAAAGAAATCAGGTCTTAAGTGGTTGATGCACCCAAGCAACATTCCTGTTATGTGCGGGTGTCTTTCAACCATCAACGAGGTCAAACGGGTGAAATTTACTTTTCTTCAATCTTCCTATATTGTACCGAGTCGGATCATGTCAGTTTGCTGATGCGCAGATTCCTACCTATATGAGACCAGTATTTTTCTGCTGAATTTGAATTTGGGAGGTAATCCTGATGGCTCTGGCAGCTTGTAATTTGCGTCTGCAATTTCCAAGAAAATTGCACCTTCAGATTGAGTCGAAGCAAAATTTTTGCAGATTATGTAAAACATTTGAAGAATTGTCTCTCTGATTGATGCATTAGAAATAGATAAACACTTTTCCATTAGCACTTTTTCCTTCTTAAAGAAAAGAAATGAAAAAAAAAAAATCTTAATATAGACCAATACTTAAAGAATCATTTTTATTTTAAGTTTTTTTTCTCTGTTGTTTCAAATAATTCCATGCTTTAACCATTTCTAAGGAGTGTACAGCACACCAAGGCCGGGGCAAAAGGGGTGCGTCGTAGATGTAGGAGTGAATGATAGATGGGGTCAAATGTGTTAAGGCTTAAGTTAGATATGCCTTATTATCTAAAGATCTACCTCTTATCGGAAAATAATTTCTTATATCTTTTTATCAAATGGACTAATAAATTCCATTAAAGTAATGACATGCTATCTCGCATACAAGTTGCGTTTTGTTTCGCTTTCCAGTTAGTACATTCAATTGCGCATTTATCCATCGACTTTGCTTTTTTCCTTTTTTCACTTGACAGTTTAATAATTACAAAGGCGTTCAGTCAGATGACGTCATGGATGGGCGTAATGACACGATTTATGAATGCGCAACGACGGTGTGTCATATTGGCTTAAAACGTCGTGAGCTCAGATCTGAGCATGCGTGCGCTTCACTCTAATTAACTTTTCTTGCCGTGTTTCGATTCCCGTCTCTCGTGTAGATATAATCACTCCTTTCTTTTCACCAGCAGATTAAAAAAAACTTTTTTTTCTATCTTAAAATTTGTTTTGAGCAGAAGTGTAATTAGAAATAACAAATCAATTTAAAATACAAAATTTTAGTGAATAATTATCGCACTGTAAACACTGGTGTGCGCTTATCAAGCGTATGAATTGCTATCTCGAGATTTTAATTTTTTTTTCTTCAAGTTATTATTACTTAAGATATATTTTGAAATTTCTTGAAAATGTTCTTCTTTGAGTACGAGTCTACTTGAATAAACGATTTCCTTTAAAATTTATGACTGCTCTCAAGTGCGATTCATTTACCATTGTGTGTGATTTACAGTATCAACCTTAGACGAAATATTAGGACCAACCTCACTTTGTAATAAAATTATACCGCACTTTATTAAAACCTTTGAACTGCTATTTATAATTACTAAAACAATTAGAAATTCATTTCCATTTTTTTCTATAATATGCAACTTTAAAAATAAAAAATAAAGGATTCCTCGAGAATCATGTGCTTTACATATAGTTTTTTGTCATCATTTACCTTCCAGACTTAAAAGGTACGTTTAAATTAGACTTTAAATTTTGCAAGCATTCGTCTGTTTAAATAAAAACATTAATTTCCTAAAGCAAAAGCCCAAAAAAATATAAATAAAAAAAAAGGGCAAATCAATAGTGAAAATTAAAATGCGTGACTATTTCTCCACAAATACTCTCGCTCTAAATTCCAGCATTATACACACCTATAAACATGCCAAATTAGGTTAGGTTATCTTGATGCATGTCTCTGAAACCACAAAATATATTACTTAAGCGCCAAAAGCAGCCTGAAATAGGTAAACTTCCGTTTAATTTTTCTATTTTCTCATGGCATTGTAGGAAAGCTAGCCATTTCCTTTTTTGAATTTTGAAATGTGGCACCGAGGGAGGCTGAATGATCATAAATCCCTTGATCCTCGCATTCTTGACCAGTCACGATTTTAAGATTTATTTCTTTGTTAAGGTGTTTGAGTTAGCACAGTCTAACAACTCGAACTTGGGTGGGATATGAAACAAAATTAAGTTAATGGAGTGTGCAGCTTCAAAGGAAACCGAGCATATTGCAGTTGCAGCTCACGAGGAAGTTGCGAGAGAACGGGGAGAAAGGAGGGAGGTGGCGAATGAAAATGATAATGGAGGGTCTGTTATTTCATCACATTTAACGTATTTTGCTTGTGACTCACTTCCTTAAAAGCCGTAAATGATGAGATCAGATATGTACGAGAGCGAGAAAGAGAGTGAAAATGATACGATTTTATTTCATATACGTGTACACAATTAAATATAAAATGCTTGGAAATAACAAATTTAATTTGCAATTCCTCACCACGGGACGTAAGGAAGGAATTTTCCATCCAGCGTAATTTGCACTCGGTCTCCTGCTGCGTTTGGCACTCGTTTCACGTCGAATTTGAAGTCAATGGCCGACATGACTCCATCACCAAACAACTCTCCGATCAGTTCTTTCATCGCTGGTCCGTATACCTGAAACATTTCGTTCAGGCGATACAACAATGGATCCGATGGGGTTCCGGCCACGGCCGCGCCCCGCAGAGGGGGACGTTGTAAAGCTGCGGTCACATGAGGGTCCAGTCCTAACTCAGCGACTGCCTTTGATGCTTCCTCAGCAGACATCGAATGCTGTCCCAAAAGAGCCGATGTTGTCCATCCGGTACTACGACCTATTGCAGTAGCAATATCACTCCATTTCTTTCCTGAATTTCTCTGTGCTTGAATCACACGGTACGTTGCCTCGTCACGGTCCATCAGAGGAAGCTGCAAAGATGCGAATGGTTTCCTCTTTATCTCGGATGTGGTTCAAAACTGATAACTTAGTGAACTTACAGCGTGTTTTAAATTTAGATTCTGATGTAATGGCATTGCTATGCGAAGGGTGGGTGAATGCCCCAAGTTTAATTTTAGGTATAAACAAGTTTCATCCTAAAATAAATAATTTTTGAATGAGAAAAACTTGCACGCAAATAAGGACTTTGAAAACACGTTTCACTTTTCATTAGCTAATCTTTAATTTAGGAAATAATTTTTTTTAAAAAAAATTTCTTTTACATCCCATCTCTGTTCCTCTTTAAATATCTGCATCTCTTGTTTTTAAACTCTTTCTTGTCATCATCATCATTATGTCCACACAAAGGTCATCTAAAACTAGTCACGTTTCTCTCTCGTTTGTAACACGATGCCAGAGGCCGTTTCGGATATTACTTGATGAGCTACCACACTATAACACATCCACACACACCTAAACCGTGTTACCATCAAGCTCCCATAAACTCTTTTTTGTTACTTGCCCCGTTAATGATGCCACTACCTTTCGTATATTCCCTCCTTTGATGCCCTAACAAACAATTAGTTCCTTTAATGACTGAGGTTGTTGGATGCCGCCAAAGAATTGAGCGAAAGGGGAGTTGGCAAGACGGTCGTTTAAATTGGATTCTGGGGCGGGTGTGGGGTGCTTGGCATTGTCCAGAAAAACGTGGGTAGACTGCAATGAGGGTGCATTTATCAATCACTGATCAATAAGTGGAAGGGCGGTATTTTCCCTTACTAAAATAACAGACATCCACATCCTACATAAACATTATTCTTTTATTAACTATCAGTCTATAAGTTTAATAAGTTTAGTAATTACATGTTCAAACATTGAATTATTCTCTTTATTAATTGAATTAATTTTTCAAATAATTAATTATCATGATTAATTGACATACATTTATCAATAAGGAAAGAAGAAGGTCGGAAATGAACTTGCGGCTTTAATAGAATCTCGGGTGTGTTTGATGCTATTTTTTTCTTGCTTTTTTTTTGCCACTATAAACCGAGAATAAAAAAACCAGACAAGAGAAAGCAACTTATGCATAGTTTGTGCGCATAATTAGACGAAATTTGCCAGAGGCAATGACACATTTGCATAGCAAAACATTTTTTCAATTAAATTACTCATCACACATTATTCATTCTCGTCGTGGTTGCGTTCGAGCACGAATTTCGCTCTTCCGAGTTCTGATCCCCAAGAGGGTGGGGGCAGTGAGCGAAGGGTGAGCGGGTGTCTCCGGTGATGAATTGCGAGGCGAAAGGGGGCCGTTGCCGCCCTACTAAATCATTGCATGAGTGCACTCATGGTGCACTAAACTCTGCGACCTTCACAAAATATCGAGCAAACTTCCATTTGCGTAAGTATGTTATGAGTTTTGCTACTTTATTCTAGCTGTGTTAAGCAAATTAAAACGTTGGTGGGTTGCTGCTATAATTTCATCCCATCATAAGAGGGAATTTAATAAGCGATGAAGAGGAGATTATACAGTGCGTCGCAGAATTCAAGTTTGCAGCACTCTTCTCTTTCTCTTTGCACGCAATTGTATGTTTGGCGCCTATAATGAGAGAAAGGGTTGAGCAACTCTCTTAGCTGCAGTTGATGAGTTCATCAGAGCTGCATTTACCGGTTGCTGAGATCAGAAGCGCGAGCCGAAATGGAAGTTCGCTTACACTTAGTGAATTATGCACATTGAGTGCCAAGTTTAATTTGTACTAATGTACATTTTTCCAGAAACATAATGCAGGAAATGACAGCAACAACCAGCTCACGTGGCTGGCGTTGCGTGAATCATCATATAAGCATGTCCATGTTTCAAAACTTAAAATAATCACATTTCAACTTGCTTCATGCCGACCTTGGCTATAACAGAGATTTCTTCACTAATTGTGTGCTGTCCTCCAAGGAAGGAAACGAAAGGAAAGGAAAGGAGGCCACACCGATTTTTGATGACGCCTACTCTAATCACGAGTCATCTTTTTATTTTATCTCCAGCGAACGCCCTTTCTTGTTTCCCACAGATCAAAAATAAGCATACTACCGTGGGAAGAAAAGAGTTAATTGGAAACTTCAGGCTCCAAGTGAATTTAAAATAAAAATTAAAAAAGAAAAATGCAATATGGAGAAAAAAAAATTTCAACAAACCCCTTTAACAGTCTCTTTTAAAAATCTCGCACATAATTTGATAAAAAAAAATCCTACTCATTCCATTTTGCTATTTTTATACTCTAAAATCCAAAAATATAGATTTTTTTAAAGTTATATGCAAAATTATATATTACTTGCCACTTTCTTCATTTCTTTTGTACTTTTCGACACCACACTAAAAAAAAAAACATTTGGATTTGTTTAATCACTCACTGTATGACGAATGGCAACACACGACGTAAACCCACCAAGGACTAAGAAATATTGGCATTCGATTTGTCAAGCTACTGTTGAGATAACTTCACAGCTGTGAAAGAAAAAAATTCTGGAAAAAGTACGAAAATGAAAGTTACTCTCTCTTTCATTTCTTTTTTTTTCTTCTTTTTATTATAAATGTCATAAACATAGTTGGGAAAATGAAATGTGTCCATTCGATCGTTTGGTGTGTACACATTAAATGAGCGTGAGGCATATATAAATCACACCCGGTTGCGTGTTTTGTGTGCGTGATCCTGTTCCTGTTCGTAATCAAAGATTCATCAGTGGGTTGGGACTCGCAATGTGAACCCTCAAAAAAAATTAAAACAAAAAATAAAAATTTAAAAAAAAAAAAATCAAAAAAAAAATTCAAAAAATTATGTTCATTCTTCATTCTCTGACAACTGGACCTACGCACGTGTGTACATAAATTTATCACTGTTTATATATTTTAATTGGTGTTGCAATTCGAATTTTTACAAGTTTTGATAACGCTCATAAATAACCAAAAGTAACGTTTCATGAAAATGACTTCATTAAACGACTAATGAACGTTGAAAATCAATTCAATTTTGTAAACAAGTCACTAAATTTAAAATTTATTTCCATATCTCTAGTTTATTACTGGTCTACTGTTCGAAACTCGTAAACATGCAGCAAAAGGTGTGGCCAATACGATCATCTGGTGCAACTCAATTGAATCCACTTCATTTCATAATCATTTTATTATCATTCGCAGGCGACAACATGACAAATGCGGTTTCATTTCATTATATCTTTATTTCATTTCCTTCACATTTTTCCCTTCCATCCTTCTTATATTCTTTTTTTACTTCTCGTCTTTATACAAACTAGAATAAAACTAACGATTTTTTTCTCTTTTTTATTTTTCATGTATTCGCTAAATGAAGTTAGAAGGATTCTATGTTGAAAATGTCTTTACTTTTTTCCATCACGTTTTGATTTTATATATTTTTTTTTCTTTTCCCTTTTTCTTATTCACCCATCCCCCCCTCCCCTCCCTTGTTCACCTTTTATTATGCGTAAAACTCGGTGAATTATTTTGAGCTCGTGAATTCTTGCCCACTTATAAAATTTTCACGACAATATGGGGACCTTTTTTTGAAAATAAATGTCAACTGACACTGCAATGAATATTAGAGGTAAGTTAATAAAAAAAAAAATAAATAATAAAAATGAGAATGGACCCCCATTCAAGGAAATGTCGTCTCTGGTGTCCTATCAAACATTCCTAGTGCCATCTCTGTAAAGAGGCGGTGATCTTGCACCTTTGGGTGATGGAAGAGACCTTATGGACGTGTTGTTCTACAGTGGCCATCTATTCATGACGAAGACAAAATTGGTTTCCTGTGTGTTATTTCTTAAAGTGTACTCCGCTATGTAGTTACTCGTAATTTGTTCGTCCATCGAGACTCTACAATGAAATCGTAATGCTAGAAAATAGATAGTTTAACGTTTGAATTTACCAACATTTTATTTACTTTTTTCTCTCTTTTTATAAGTATCCGAACGGAAAAGAAAGTATTTTAAAACGAGATTTCTTTCTTTGCTTTCTTTTTAAACTCACACGCAGCGCATTGCAGAAGCAGGAAACAATTTTTTTATCGCCACAAACTTACTTCATCTTTCAAAGGTTAACATCCGGAATGACCCTGTTTGAAAATTAATTCGGGTATTTACTTGCAAATCTTTCTTACACTTGGCTTTTTTTTCCTGAAATGATTTAAGCGGTGCTCGATCTTGAGTTAAACATCTCAAGTGTTTTCTTTATACGGTGTATTTGCAGTGCCAGCTCATTATCATTAACTATCAGAGAGCAAATAACTCATACCGTTGATAGCAAATTGTGTATTCTAACCGCCTTATTAAATCATACAGCCATTAGTGTTAAATTTTTATATTTATTATACAATAAATAAAAAATAAAAATAAAATAAAAAACATTCAATGAGAGTGCAGCCATCTGTAATAAGTGATGTAAATCAGCTTTAAGTTTTCATTGGCATAGAAGAGGATTGAAAAATCCAGTATTCCGAAAATGTGAGCTTTAGAAAAAAAATTCGTTTATTTGAAAAACCGGCAAAGAAAAAATTTATAAAGCGGCAAATAATCCTTTTAAAATAAAATCGATTAAAAGAAAAAGTTAAATGAAATCGTAACCAACTTCCTTCCTTTTTAGAGTTTGTTGGAAGAATATCAATTTTTTTTTTTAGATTAGTCATCAAAAAAGAAGAGAAAATGCGTTTCCTGTTTGAAACATGTGTAATCTCATCCCACGCGCACTACACCTGCTCTAGACTCGTGATAATTGGCAGTTCGCTTTTGTTTAGCTTTCGTTTTGTTTTGGGAGAAGTGATTTGTGGTTGTATTGAAGTGACAAAAGAAATAGGAACCATTCCGTATCACCTGTTCGTATTACAAAGAATGCCTGTTGCGTCAGTCTTAATTAAGTCGCAAGTGGTTTTCTCGGGATGCTGTTGCATTTCTCTTTGATTTGTAAACGAATGCCCATTCCTTCCTTGTAGAAAAGTCAATTATACAAATTGAAGTGCGAAAGAAGGGATGGTATTCTCTGCAAGAAAACTTGTCTCGTGATTTCATTAACCAGAGTTGTCTTCGGTTAACTTCCTCATTGTCTTTTTTTTCCTGATGGATTTGTGGTTTAATTATTCACAATTTCACCTCGTTAACTAAAAACATAAAACATGCATTTGACTACGTACTTTAAAGACGAATATCAAATTATTTTTAATAGATACAATGCACTAAATATTTTTTTAAATTAAAAATTTTAATTAATATTATGAATTCTTATCATTTCGTGTTTTTTGTTGTTTAATTGTGTTTTGTTTATGAGTTGTTGCAAACAATTAATATTCCAGCAATTACATTATTAAGTACAATAAAAAAACTTCCTACACATTACTGTTGTGGGGATAAACTCAAACATCTCCCTACACATTATGGGAAAAAAACTCAAAATATTTCTCATAAAGGATTCCCTTTATGATTAAAAATTACCAGTTTCATCACAATTTTCCATAAATTAATGAAATGAAGAAAAATTTTCAATTAAAAATTCACTTTTAATAACATTCTTTTACGTCCCTTAAACGTCATAATTTAATATTTTACGACTCATAAGTCTTATTTGGTATGATTGCACACCATAAATACGCAATAAGAAATTCAACGTGGAGGTTATTAACATTAGAAATTTACATTCGTGGTCAAATCATCACCAAATCCAAATTACATTTTTTAAAAAAACTATCAATTCCACGTAAAACTTTTAAAACCATTTTACGTAATACCACCTTAATGACTCCCACTGGATGTTGGTTTTTTGTCTATTAAAACGGAGCAAAGTCATGTAAACAAAGTCACTTGTTGATTTGCTAGGGATCGAAATTTTCTATTAGCTTTTGTGCGTGGTAATGGAGTCGAGGGGCGGCCACCACTGCGAATGCTAATAGCTTTTCCATGTCGTCAACTCCGAGGTGAATTCTTCAATCAGTTGCAAAGTGCGCAATCTCAACGACTCATGTTTGCAGTGCCTAAACTGTACTTAATTTGCCCTATTTTTTTGCCTCGGAATCTCGTGACTCGACTAAGTTCAGTTACCTCGGCAACGTTATTTCAATCAGTTGATGGTCACATTGTTGTGGCTTTCCAATTATAATCCGATTAGGATGTACACGAAAGCCGAAATTGACTGTTGCCAAGGGATCTGTGGATGCGCCGTATCTGAGCAACGCACGCGACGACACTATTTCTGAGCGCGTATATCTTGCGAATCTCACGAGGGAGTTTAAAATATTATTCAGTGTGCAAGCTCACCTAATGACTGATATGACAGTGGAAGTCTCCCATAATATGTTATCAGCTTTGCATCTGATTACATGTTGCACGCCCCATGGATGAAAAAAGATACACGCATCAGAATGGCGTCACCTCTGTGAATATTATTACAGACTGTCATGTATTAACATTTTTTTGTGTCATAAATATAGATGCACATAGGGATTAGTAGATCTTGCACTTTAATTAGTGTAATTTTAATATGTTATATATAAGTTTAGTGCGGCGACTTCAGTATTGAATTATTCAAATTATGTTTTAACACGCTCAGTGTTGACCGATCGCCATGCAAATGTTTGCTTCATTTTTTTTTATTTTTTTTTTTATAAATTAAATTAATAAATTTATTTGCATTTAATATGGAAACGATAATATTGTCTTTTAGTTGAGACGAAACAAAAATTTGTTTGTATTCACCACGTATTGCATCAAAATGTTTACCCGAACATACTTTTGTGTTAATTTTATATGAATATTAAAATTCTCTTTGAAGAAGTTTATTTTTTTTTTTAAATTATAATTTAAAAGATAAAGAAAATGTAGTAAATTCCTAGAAAAGGTCATATCGCGCCATTTTCCAGGTACTTTAGCAATGAAAAAAAATTTATTTCCAATATTCCCTTTAAGAGGTAAAATTTTGAGTTGCAATTTAATGAGTAAAGTTGTTTTACGTTTCCTCTGTCCACGATCAAAGTGCACTTAAATCAGACACGAGAGAGGGTTTACAAATCCATTGTTCTCGTTATCAGCTTGAAACACGGGTGCCATTTATATTTTTCCGTAAATAATCCAGTTATTAAAATGAAATATTCTTGTTAGTTTGGGCAATTATAGTTTATATTTAAAGTAATGGAAAAAAGGATGTAACTCGTTCAAATGAACAATTGCAACCAATATAGTCATATAATGACACACTTTTTCCTCTTTTCCTTGGAAATTGAGGCAAATTGAAAAATAATTCCCTGTGGGAAATACTGATTACGTGTAGCCACTGACCTTCTCTGCCACGGATGATGCGCAACGATAAGACCTCGTCTACACTCAAGAAGGGAGGGAAAGGAAGGGTCACGAATGGAGGCCACTCTCCCTAATATTTGCCTTGCTGGAAATCGATCGGAAAGATTTTGTTTCACTTCAATTTACTTTTACCACATCTTGTCTCTTGTCTGAAATGAAATAAATTCAAAGATAAATTGATGCAAAAGTGTTTGGCTCGCGATTAATTCACCTGAAAACTGGTTTATGTAACTTCTTACTCCTCGCCAGGTGCATGATTTCGATCATTTGTCGATAAGATCCAAGGTCGTTTTTCTCGTAACCCCAAACTGCTGTTTAACGATATATTTTTTAAAACTGTTTTTAGTTGTTGGGTCGGTCTGCTGTTGTAAGCGATGACTTACAATGATGCAATATGGCGTCAAATAATAATTCACTGGGTATACACAATGGTTCCGTTTTGGCGTCTGCACAATATTGATCCATGCTCGGTGTGTTTATTTGGATGACCCAAGTTTACTTTTACACATGACGAATCGAGTTTAATATTAATCGAACGTCAGCTAATGAGTTTTCAGGTCAACATAGTCTTATATGATGACGCAACAAAATACGATTTTAATTTAATATTTGTGCTTCAATGACTTTCCACTTTCATTAGCACAACTTGACTCTGGAAAATATGACCATATTGAATTACACCTGCGCTCTCTCACGATAATAAAAAAAATAATAAAAAACAGACACAAAAAATTTTATTGAAAAAATAAAACAAATGAAACATCCACCTCATCACCAATCCATCATATAGTTTTTTAATGACTCATTTATTTGCTCTTGCTTTTAACTTATGTCATTGCTCTTTGACATCATCCTTTCTATAAAAAATGACAACGCATTCCAAGTTGTGTCACTTGTCACGTGGTGGCGCCATAACAATGCATATTTTATTTGTTAACCCTACGCAGCCGATGGTGTACTGAAAAAGTTTTCTAAATACAGATTGTACTGTGTTTGGTCGAAAGATGTGTCAAGGTGAGTCTTTAAAATCGATAACACGTTTATTCGCATTAATCATTGAACTTGTGATTGGATAGGGACGCCATCATTCGTCAATTGCAACTGTGACCAAGCACATGCCGCTGGGGATGAAGTGGTTACGATTAGATAAACTTGTGGCCATGGTAAGCGATGATTTGGTATCTGCCTTTTTCCCCTCTCCTGCTTGAATCACGGGGGACTGAACACACTCTGTCATTGTTGATGGACATTTCTTTTGACAGCCCGCAACTTGTCTAATTGACTCCGAGACAAATGTTTGTACGAACGAAGATGAAAGGCAGGTTTGCCCGAAAACGACACGCAATCATCTTATGCAACCATTTACCATCTTTTCTTTATATTAAATTTCAATAGGATTTGGACATACGAACGACGCCATTAACCAGTAACATCGAAACAATAAGGGATATATTACGTCATCGCAAAAATGGCTGTTGATGTTGACATCCTCGTGATTAAATTTTAAACGTATTATGTTACCGAAGATCGCTCGAGAAAAGAAAAAGAAGACAGGTATAGAAGGCCTGATTGTTTCATACTTGAACTGATATCATGTTTCTGTCATGTTATTCGATGTAAACATTTTTTTCTTCTGCTTTTGTTTGCATCGAGTAAACAATTCTCAAATTTCAGGTTTTTTTTATTCCGCGTGTGAAAGTTTGTACATTGACGTTGAATATACTTGTGGGTGCCGTATTGGGTGGAGCCTCAAATTGCCCCAATGTTTCTATTAATTATAATGAGTAGGTGTAATGGAGTGGGCCGCTGGATTTTCCACACTTGCCTATTAATCTAAGATCCTGCGCCTAATTAATTCGCCCACGTGCAGTTTAATTAGACTTTTTCGTGTATGAGTGCACTTGGTAATTCCTTAAGCCCAAATAGGTCGTTACGAGTAATGGACAGACGCAGGTTTATTACAGGTAAGGGAAGGAAAAAGTGAAAACATTTCGCACACCATACTCGCCCTTTCTTTTCATTACCTATAAGATTACGCTTTTTACTACCTGCGTCCATCATTGCTTTTAATCACCTACCGGCATTATTTATTTTTTTGTGCATATGTATAGTCTAATAAGGGCAGAAATTATTTTTTCGAATTTGTTTTGTGGGAGTAATTTAGGGAAAGTAAGGCGTACCGTTATATTTTTCTAATTATTCCCCGGGGATTTACAATGATCGATTTTTGGCTGCCATTTTCTGCGGTACAATGCACTGGGTTTAGAGTACTAGTACTGAAAATGGTCGTAATGCTTGTAATAAAAATGTTCATCATACATACATGAACATTTTTATTACTTAACGATGCTAAAAAAAGACCCGAATAATTCCCCGGGGTTTTATTTCAGAGTAGAGAAAGAGAATTATCCCCAGTTGTTGTTTTCGCTAAAACGCATCTACATGAGAAAAATGAAACATACTGCGCTTAATTAAAGCGTGTTTTAAACCATTTACATCTGAAAATCCCCCAATTATTAATTTTAAAGAGTTTTGACCAAAATAAATAAATAAAACAATTTTTCTAGGAATGAAATATGAGAAATAAATATAATAATACCTTGATTGACATATTGATGAACGGAATAATACTAGTAAAATACGTTTGCAATTTGAGTGCGGAAACTCTCCTAGTAAAGTACTCAAATTTGAAACAATATGAAAATTTCTCACATGTCAATAAAAGTAATTTGATCCCGAGCCGATTTGAGAACGGGTGTGTCTCATCGCAATTTGATTCGATAAAGTGAAGCAGTAGCAGTTGATTCGTCTAATTTTATTACTCATCACTTGTTTTTCTTTCAGATTGATTGGAGTTGGCGTTAAAAAGAAAGAATAAAGGTGTTTGAAGGCCCCTGGAGGCTTGACCTTGTCACGATTCCCCTTTGAAACCTTTCGGTTTTGCTCCAATTTTGTAAACATTCAAGAAATCACGAAAACAACGTTTGAAAACCATTAATCCAACCAGTTGTTAAACCTTGTAACAAATCCTTCTTTAAGTATAGTTTACAATCTTCGGTTCCCACGTTGATGCAGTGCAGTGGCCTGGTTCTCCCGAAGGGGATTGTGGGATGTATGCAGACGCTCCTCCAAGCGTTTGCTCGTGTGCCAGCAATACTTAGTGCTCAGTCGAGTCAGCGCGGGCATGGGTGCAGTACACGCGCTACATTTGCTCGTAGAATCGGTCCTCGTGGTCTCTTTATGACTGCCTGGATTTAGTCGTTCGAATTAAGCAACATTTTTATTTTTATTTTTCGTTTTTTCAAACCAGTTGCCCCAATTGCCGCCTGAAAACTGAACCGAGCCCGAGTTGTGAATTTGTGAAAGTGCATCAATTGACCCATCGATGGGATTGGACATTCGTAGGACCCTGAGGAGTAACGCGCGTCCGTAGTCATCATGTCATTCGTAATTCTCGCGTCTACAGTGGCGATACTCGTGTGTACAGGATTTTTTGGCCGAGCAGACAACAGTTTGAGAGGTCAGTTAAATTTTTATTGCTTTTCTCACTAAGTGGTTGTGTATCAAAGTCGCACAATATGCTAATTTTAGTCGTAAACAACTTTTTTATATTTTTTTATTTTTTGCGTCTGTCAATAATGAGTTACTTATAGACTTTATACCGGCGTCATAAATAAGATATTTTTTATTTATTTATTTATTTATTTTTTTTTTAAATTTTTTATAAATGGCAAAAGTCCATATATTGCTTTTAGTTTCTGTTTTTAATTTTTATTTGTAACTCAAGGCTGATGGGAAAGGTGAAAAGTGTTTACACCAAAGGCCAGAAGTTTCTGAACCACCGACAAAGCTGGAGGTCGAACGAATGAAAAATAGATTACGCAATTCCATACAGCTCTTATTGACCGTTGCGTTATTTATGGCTATCGACTTGGCAAAGAGTAAACCGTTGTCAATATTATGAGAGGATGGGGTTGCATTTTTTTCCGGGTGTAACATTTTGCAAAAGAGTATCTACTGTTCGGGTAGAGAGGGGTGCGTTTAACAATGGTGATTGTCATCGGTCGATGTTGTTGAAATGGGCGCTACTAATTGACGACCTGCCAAAGGATCATTCCCCTCGCGGTACGTCCCTCACCTATTAGGACTAGTGCCAAATCTCAGTAATATGGACAGATGTCAAAGTATAGCTTTGAGTTTGTACACTGAAAAAAAATCTAATTTTAGTCATTGTTGATAACACGCGCACTTTTTACGGCGTGAAAAACTAGTACCATGCATCATTTTTATTTATTTTTGTATTTTTTTTTCGTTTTAGTATTTGTTTTATATTTTTTTTTTGCGAGTGTGATTTGTAGAGAGTGCAGAAAGTGCAGAAAATTTGGGTGCGTTTGGTTAGTAGTGTTTTTGCAGCCGGTGCTGATCAATACCATCATTGGCATCGGCGAAGGGAGGTATAGTAAGTGGCAGCCGTCGAGTACCACCAACAGGCGCTTTGCCAGCTCCACAAAACTGCACAACGTTTCAATATTTCAACCCATTCTTTCTGCATCTCAAAATGAATGGCGCTGTGCTACGTCTAGTGTTTCGGCCTCGATTGTTTTTCTTTCTTTTATTCCATACAAATTGACGTTGCATAAGTTTATTTATTTTTTATTAAATGATCATCTTGAATTTCGCTATAATAAAACCTTAAAAGATCATCCATGCATAGCTGCTGCGGCCTTTGATGCATGAAAAATAAGCTAAATTTATACGGCTTATTGACGTTGCAACTGATCGTTGCTTCTTTAATGAAAGAAAATATGTTACTTTTGTCCAGAAATTTAAACATTTTATCAATTTATAAATGTCCATATTTCCTGGTTGTTGATTGTCGTGTGACCGACAGAAGAAAAAGCTAAAATGGAATGGTATTTGGCACATTAGATTGGCTGCAATAAATGTCACAATACATTAGGGATCATGAGGAATTGGGTTTTAGTCTTTTATAACTTCAATATAAAGTGTAGCAACAAACTCTGTTGTTGCTCACCGCCCAGAGAGGCAGGGTTCAACATATTAAATGTACGTAGCTCCACTGTTCCTCTGGTAATCTGTGTATTTTTTTTTAACGGTGTTTAACATTTAGAGGCTTTTTAAAGGTGAGCGATTGTCGTGTTTATTCAAGGCGCACGACCAATACAATTGGTAATGGATCAATAATCGAGTAATTGCCATAATCCCAATAATTGAAAGCTTCTGTTATCCTGGAGCTTTGCTGCACTAAAAGAACATTTGAATTCTATTCAAATATAAAGCTGGTTGACAGTTTATTTTTGAAAAAATTAATTAACTGTTGTATCACGCAAATTCAGAGAGGAAATAATTATTTTTTATTTTAATGAGAATTTTTTGATTGAATATTTTTGCATTGGGTGGGCTTTGTTTTCGGCGTTTGAAGCTTTTCTAAGTTGTTTTAAAAGTGTGTTTAATCGTTATTCGACAAGAAAATATCTGAAGTTTTCGCCGGTTTGATGGAGCGGAGGATTGGACGTTGATTGACTGATTGAGTTTCGAGTCTTTCGTGACAAGGGTGAGTTGATAACTGATTTCTGGCCTCTTAAGAAGCTATCCCCCTTAAGAATCTACTTGTCCTCGGATGAGGTTTTAGACTGGGTGTTATAAGCCGCTCAACTAGCGACAGCTGGGTCTCGCAGGCCACTCCAATTTCGGGTCTTTTGGCCACGAGCTACTAATCTTTGGATTACATTAATCCTTTAATAAAATCTTTCTATCGACCACTCAAACACGCGTGCTGAAAAGCGCGAATTGTGTTGTGCTATGCGTAAATAAACAAGTTTTTTAGAGAATTAATTAGTTCGAATTTAAAAGCAATTTTTAAAATAAAATTGAAAAGTCTTTTCATTCGAGGGAAAAAGAATATACAAAACTGTTTGTGATCGATAGCAATCGTCGCTCGTGACTGCTCTCAAATGTCGATTTCGGTTTTTGAAAATAAAAATTGAATTTTGAAATATTCATCGATTTGAATGGGGAAGTTTGGCGAAAGCGATTTTATACCGGAAATTTTAGACCAATACTATGCAACCGCAACTTATATGTCTTGTGACACACTACATTATATATCCATTTAAAGTGGCTTTCAACCTATTATTAAAATAACATAAAGCCGCGAGGTACTAAATAAAAAATCAAATTGATTTTTTTTATATTTCTTAAATTGCAATAAACGTCACTTGAGACACTCCTTAAAATTCTTTGCATAGAAATGACATCATCCTGGGTATTTGATCCAATGAGACCCTCACATGTGGGGCCGCAACGACACGGAAAATTCTCTTTCTTTGCAGCGAGTAAATGGGATTTTATATTTCGAAATTCGGGGGGGTTTTATTTTATTTCTGTGGGTTTTTCTTTCGCATTCATCGTGTGTTCGAGGGCGTGCGAGCTTATACATGTTAATTAAAAAGCGATTACTTAAATCTTGATGCTTAAAGCCGAAGATGGAGGATGCGTCATCTTGACGAATGACGCGCGGGGTTGTTTGTAATTAAAATCCAGCGGTGCAATTAAAGAGCCTCTCACGATCCATCCGAGTGACACGTTTTGTTCAACCCGTGCCATTGCTTTGCGCCAATTTGCATTGTAGCTGAGCTGGCATCGACTGCACGGCGATGCAATTCACTTGGAGCACTGCCATCGTGTTGTGCGCGTAGCAAAATCACGAGCGCCCTGAGACCACAAGGGAGGCACTGGCATTTAGTAATTTGATTAAGGCGCCGCCTCCCACGATACACCTGTGTCTGCATCCAGGTAGAAGAGCGGCTGCGTTTACTGAGATCGCACTCCGAACTGATGAAACCAGCACTGACAGAAAAAAGGCAGCGAAGCGAAAGGAAGAGAAAGAGCACACGAGGGGTCATGCTGAATGTTTGACTAAACAAAGGAAAAAATATAAAACTTTTAACTTGTTTGTTTTATGAAGTAGAAAGATATGTCGCGTTTGACGAATGAAAAGGGGTTAGAGGTGGCGAGCGTGGTTGGAGTCAAGGTGCGAATCTTCTTTCTAGTTGTAATGCGGCTCAAGATTTGAATCGTTGCTCTCGACACAAAGGACAAGAGCAACTTTTTTATGGCACTCGACGAAGATGTGAAAAGGGCGGATTGGCAAAGCTCAACCTCGGTGAAAGATAATTTTTTATTTGTCACTGAGGAAGGGATAGGCAAGGAGCAGACCGGAGGGTAATCTCTGGGCTGTCGTAGGTGATGGGCCAGTGATCGTTTTCTGATGCCACCGAGGGCCATTCTACGCGTCGTGCGGTGCGTGCCAATGGAGAATGTTTCCCCTTTAGTTTGTACTTTTCTTTTCTTTTTCGCTCGGCTTTTTCTGAGGAGTGGGACTCATCACAAGGAGTTAAATTTGTCATCGCACGGAACTTGAGCTCACTAATCAGCGCAAGTATAGAAAAAGAGGCTTTACTTTAAATTTTTTATTTTTTTTATATTTTAATCTTAACCTATGAAGTACACCATGCGGGATCACTTAGCAGGAGGAAAGCAAGATGTTTTTAGGTGAAATTTAAGATAGAAGCAGTGAAAAAGAGGCTATTAAACCAAGCCTAATGTGGAATTTCACAGCTGTTTTTAAACAATAGTTAAAAATGGAAGAAAAAAAAATGTGTAAACTTTAATGACTTGTATTACAAGGAAAATTTAAAAATTGATTATTATTTTTTTTTCCGTCTCATGTTAAAGGAAATTTTGATATGTTGACAGATGGTCAATTCTTCGGTCAGAACACTTTATTTTGCGTGCTAATTTTGCTTCCTGTTTGTGAGTAATGATATTGTGACATCGCACGGTGGTGTATAGCATTTTCTGAGAGATCGTAAAAATATGCTGAAAGTCGAGAGGTAAATTTTTGTTTGTTTGTTTGTGGCCAAAGCAAGCACACTTTTGGCCGTGACATTTTGCTAGTGAACTGCATATTTTAGAATATGTTGCATCATTATAGAGGTAAAAAAAATCACATAAATAATAATAATAATGCACTCAAGCAGTACATATGGAGATAAAAAAAAAATAAAAAATGGCTCTCGAACAAGTCATGAAATTCACTGGCTAATTAAAGTGTATTTTTTTTCTGAGTTGAAAATGTCTTTAAAAATGATTTGTTTATACAGCGCTGTCATTTTGGTTCCGGTGCCCGCTCGGATGATTGATTTTTTTGAATCACAATGTTATCAATTGTGCATAAAGGAACGAATATTTATCATCACATTTGTTTTCAATATGTTTGGTTAATTCTTCCGCCAACTTGCATTTCATCTCGGTGGGTGGCAGAGACTCGTCATGCGTTGTTTTGGCATATTTCCAACTGGGTTTTTTTATTTTTTATTTTCTTTGATTTTTTTTTCCACCGTTGGCAACACAGTTGAGAAAGTTTGCTCGTAAAGTTACGATAGGTCATCAACCGAGAGAAAATTGCACTCTACAAGCAAAAGGTTTCGTCCACAGATTCTTTTTTTCATCTTAACGACACAACCCGTATCTAAGGAAAAAGTCCAATCCGATTAAGAACTCGCTTCAATTGCTCAGAGTGACAAGTTGATTCAGGCTCATAACAATTTACTATAGTTTTCAGGCACTTGAAGATGGAGTCTTATCTGTTTGGAAAACACAAGACTGCAAGTAATAATAATGGAAAATAAATGCTTTACTTAACGGTAGGTGGATTGCATTGGTTTGACAAGCCAATCAGTTGAGACACTTGTCAAGAAGCCAAAATCTCTTTGCCGTTTCATTCATCTCAAATCGGTTGTTGGCTAACGTTTAAAGTAAATCCTTTCTTGCCAACTGATTGCTTTCACTAAGCCAACTTCTTTTTCAAACTACAATCATACTTTATTCTATTTTTTATTCTCGCAAAACTCGGATTACATGCGGTGGTCGTTAACTCTTTTTGGTAATGCAGCGAAGACATTCTTGCGAGGAGTTTTGATGCACAGAAAATCTGTATTTCAAATCCGATCCGGTCTTTGTGTGTATTTTTCTTTTGATTCTATTGTTAAAGACCGCATTTTGAGTTTAAACCTATTACTCAAGCTTTGATCATTACGGGGAATTGTCGTCGGAGGTTGTCCCTCTTAGAAAGGTCAGTTCAATGGCTGTAAACGCCTCCTAACCTTGCTGCACGGAGAAGTTTAAAACGTCTTGAGGATTTATATCTTTATAAAGGGAATCGTGCGTGTAAACGGTGGTTAAGGAATGTGGAAAACTGTGCCGTAATAATAATAATAATAATAATTTTTAATTTTATATTTTTCCTAAATTCAAATTGTTTACATCGGCTTTATTCGGGCGACAATTTGGGTAAATAGAAAGTGCGAGAAGGAACGTTGCAGCAGTCGTTAAAACAATTGAAGTGAGGTTTGCTTTTGACAAAACCGACATCTTTTGTTTGAATAGTCGTCAGAATGAAGGTGATGTAATGTAAGGTGATATAATTAAAAGATAGTATTTTATATTAATGGAAAATTTAAAAAAAAAAAAAAAAATTGTATTTTTATCATTAAAAAAGAATTTTTACTTTATTTGGTGACATTTTGAAATTGAGAATTTTTCAACTCAGTGATGACGGATTTTTCTCATTCTTTATTCAGAAAGTGAGAAACTTGAAGCCATTTTTTATATATGGGTATAATTCTGTCAAATGAAAAATGGAAAATTTTGGTTGGGGCAAATGTGAAAATAAGTTAAAGTTGGAGTTTTTGGTGGGTCATTAAGAAGTGTGCAAGAAATCTAAGAAAGTTAAATTAAAAATATCAGTAATTAAGATAATTTTTATTGCTGTCATTTGGTCACACGAACCCATTAACCCAGCTTGGTTTTGTTAAGGTTAATTGGCATAGCCTTAAACGAGCTGTCCAGCTTGAAAGTATAAATTACATTCACTTTGACATTAAACTCATTTCTGATTCTTGTAAACATGTTAACTGGGAAAATTCTCGTTAATTTGACTGTGAGTAAAACTTAGTTCACGAGTGCCAGAATCATTTCAGACTTTGTAATGAAGCAAGGTAACCTCTTGGTGGGCCAAGTGGCAAGCACACTTTTCCACCGTGTTGTTCTGCTTGGTTTCTCGTAATTGTCATTTCTATTCAAACGAGCTAACCCCCCACCTGACCTTACCACATGGTGGCGGATGACCCTCATTCACTCCTCCCTTAACATTTGAGGTGTTAACTTGTAAATAAGACGCATAGAGCACGGCCATTGTCAACAAAGTCACTTAGATTTTTGTCTATCTCTTGAGTCGTTGATTAGAAACAACTTCTTAGAAAGTGGCAAGTTCCCATCCATCGGACTGGAATGCGAGTTGAAAACTTAAAACATAAATACCTGGTGGTCGTGTTTAAATGGACAGCACAATGTCGTATAAAACGATAATTCGCAGTGGTGAACACGACTCGGGCCACAGTCAGACCATTATTCTTATCGTTTTATGGAGATGCACTGCGAGTTTGTCACTCTGGACTCGAGGTCTGTTTCCCTCCTCTCTTTAGAAGCATTCAGCTTTAGAAGCATTCAGCTGCTAAAGCTGCTTATCTATAAATTTTAGTCGCATAAATGAAAACGTATCTCACCAGTTAATCCCCCCTTTCGCTATGCGTCTGCATTAGAGGAAATTTGCCTGCTCTTTTCCTTTTCTCAGTCGAGAAAATCGATATGGAAATGCACCTCGGACCCCGAGGAGAATAAAAGAACATTGGCAATGTCACGTCGACGTCGACGACGGCGGTGCTCGTGGTTTCTTCATGTCTTGCGGTGAAGCCGACCACCGTTAATGGAATGCGACCATCCACCTCTACCACTTTCGAATGAAAGAGGAAGGAGAAAGAAAAAAAGTAAAAAAGTAAAAAAAAAAAAGAAAAATTGCAAAGTAGACGCACGATGTAAAGGAGAGAAACGTCGGAGCGACGAGGGTGAGAGAATAATCTCGTGTGTAATTTAAAGTGAGGTGAATTTTATTCGTTGCTTCATTACCGAGATGTTGTTGGCCAATTAACGGTTGGAATTTAATGCATCTCGAGGCGGAATGACACTTTTGCATTTAATTTGGTGAAGGCAGAAAAATGAATTCATAAAACGTAAGGTGGTATCCGGTGCGCCACGTGCTGTTGTTGTCATTGGCGGTGGGGCCCTTGACCTTCTCCCCTATCACGTACTCGCATAATTCACGTCGTCCGCCTCTGCAGAGTTGTGGCCAGGTGTGTTCTTCTTATTCCCGGCCTTACCCTTCCTGGACTTTGTTGTTCACATGGGAAAAGGACACACATCTGGTCGCCCTCAAAGGGTTGAGCAGCACCAGTCAAGCTAAACGTACTAGGTGGCGCCAGTGGAACTTGAAGGAGAGGGACAAAAAGAATAATTGGTTTTATATGTCTTTTTTTGTGGGGGAGAAAATTGAAAGAGAAAAAAAATTCGATATTTATTAAATTCAGTGAACTTCAACAGTAGAGAAAAGAGAAAATGGCGTTCGATTATCTCGTGGGATTTTCTAGCTTTTGTAAAATTATTATTATTATTATTTTTTTTTAGTTTGCCATCATTACACATTATTATTTGCTCCACTGATGAATGAATTTAATATCTTTGTTCAAATTGTGTGGTCTGGTTTCCTTGGTTATGCGTGGTTATGCGTGGTTGAGTTTAAGGACATTTCTTTTTTCCTCATTATTCCGCTATTATATTCACTAAGTCTTTGTTTTCTTTATGATGAAATTGCAGGCAATAACACAGAAATTAATTTGTCTAATTAATTCTGTAGTACAGTACTACAGAATCCATTGAATTAAGGCCGAACTCGTTAATGAAAAGCTCCAGTCTCTTGCAAATGAGAGGCCAACTGGGTATCGGAGATATGGAGGGAATGCAAATTGTGTCAATTGGGTTTGTATGTAGTGGAGGATTCACGTTCTATTTTCAACCACCTGTCCTATTGAATAGAGTAGACTGAACATAAGGAACAATCTCTTTGATCTACCGACAATACAGGAATTTCGAACAACAGTTAAAATGGTTTAATTTTTTTTTCTTTGATTGTGAGCAAAATGTACCAAAGGGAATGAAAAAATAGCGTTGTCCTCGCTACTACTATCTTATTGGTTATTCATTGAACGTGTGAAGATGCACTGGCCTCCAGCAAAGCCCAGGGTTTCACTGCTCCTACAGACAACTTTTTTCTTCTTCTTGGAAATGGGACGACGAAGAGCAAGGAAAGAAGCAACTTCTGCACCTCGGTGGTGAGAAATTAATTATAGAAATGAATATTAAACAGCGGCATGCCATTTTCCTTTTTAGGAAAGGGGTCAACCAAGGGTCACCAATCGAACTGACATTACTGGCGCCGTTTTTGTGCATTCTCAGGATGCGCATGACTGATGTAATGGTTTTGATGGATGACTTACATGAGTAAAAGTACCTATTACCTTAATTGCGGCTACTTTATATTCCAGGCACGAATAAGCTGGCACAATAAGCATTTAAAATTGTTTGGAAATTAAGATTGGATATTAACATAAATACGATTTAGTTTATTTCAGTAGTTAATTCGTGCGTCACGCTACATCGTGACCATCCTTTCTCCCCTTGAAATTAAGATTCAAGAAGTTAAAAAATTATTTAAAAATAAAAAAAAAAAAAAATTAAAAAAAGAATGAGGTTAGCAGACTGATGTCAGAGGTTTTGTGCCTGGTAATTTACAGATGAGCCTAAGTTAGTAAATGAGTAGATGAAGTGAAGGGAGGAATGTTGAAGCATTTAAACCGAGCTCAAATGCAAATGATGAAATGAAGGTGGATTTATGGGCCAACTTCTCTCGGCTCTTAATATTCCGTACCACGCGTTTGTCCCGAAGGACGACTCTGTTTTCTCGAGAGGAAACTTGGGAATAATTTCCTTGGGATTTTTTTTCTTTCTCCAAATCATTTTTTCCATCTTATTTTTTATTTTTATTTATAAAACCGTGTCTTGTCCGTGATAAGGTGTCACGTGCATCTGTTGCCAGTGTTTATTGAATGGAACTGACGGGTTTCTCTAGACATTTTCTACTCACTTCCCAGGGGTTATTTATAGCTGCCATGTGTATCTTTAACACGGCGCGTTTTGCTGAGGCAAAATCTTGCAAACAATCGAAGAAATGCGCCAATCGGCAAATGGGGGGAAACTAGCGGATGTGGACCACTTCACTTTAGTGCGATTTCATGTCCGAATACTCCAGTGTGCTCATTGTGGTTCTTCTTCGGTTGCATCGTAATGATTTTGCACGTATTACAGTTACAGCAAATGAGAAAAACTGGAAGGAAATTGGACTGGACGTCATTTGGATGAGTGGGCGAATACTTAGTATCTTCATGCTACTCACAAGGAAGTTGTTTTTTAAACATAGTCGGCTCAGCGTTTTTCTAGCACTGTTTGGCTTTCTCGAAGGGAAGTGGTTCGCTTTTTTTCCTCTCTATTTCCCCCTAAGCTAGTTTAATGCCGCTGCTTCTCAAATATTTGCGCAGAGAAATTATTGAATTATTTTGTTGATATTTTCTCGGTAGTTTAGGCTCTGTGTAAATAGTGTGTGGGTCACTGTTAGAAGTCTTTGTAGTCGTACACCACGCCCTGTTTTTTATGTATTTATTGCATCGTTTGTTTTTTTAATTTAGAAACAACTTTTCAACATGTGAAATGCGAGACCTTTTATTGGTTTCTAATAATTCTTTATTGGCAATTGGACCATCTATCCGACTGCTGGCGTCAAGTGCATGTACATGTTGTTTATCTATTGTGGGTTGTTTAAATTGTCGTCATAATGAAGGTGGTGAGAGGGGATGTTAATGAAGGTAATAAAATAAAAGTTAAAGTTAAATTTTGGAATAATTTAGGGGAATGTCGAGTGGAATTGGGCAATTTGTCAATCTTGAATTAATACATGTCAATTATTATTTTTTTCTTCAATAATGGCCTGTGGTTGACGTACAAATCGCTTTGAAAACAATTTTATAGAATTTCCTTTTTTTTTTATTTATTTATTTCTGTTTGATATAGCATTAAAAAAAAAAGTTGATTTATAATACCATTTTTTTCTTCGATTTCCACATTTTCCAAAACCACAAGAGAATTTTGAAAGAAAAAAAAATAATGTAAAGAAACTGTTCCCTTAACGCATTTCAGGGTTCCACTTCTCTTTGGTTTCAGGATTCCTCTGGTGACGCATTTTTTCTCGATGTTTCTTATTGAGTGGTGTTTAGCCATCAAATTTTTTTTCTTTATCTTTTTCTTTTGCTGTGTTGGATCTGTCACTTCTATTCCTCAACGAGGTCGGAATTTTTTAGCTTTAACAAAAAGTACAAAAAGTATAAAATCACTTTCTTTTCGGTATACGAATGGCATTTTCTTCTTCATCACTGACAGTCTTAAAACCTGATTGGTGTAAATCCGTTCAGTATGAAATGGATAGATTCTGTTTTGTGATTGCCTCGATGTTGCAACTTGCAACGATCTGGATGTGAGTTGAAAATAGAAAATATTGTATCTTTATAACTCGTGTCAAAGCCAAACTCGATACAATTTTCAGTTGAAAGAGGCCAGCTGCTGTACATTTCGGGGTTTGATTGAATTTAAAAAGGTTTTTTTTTTTTTTTTTTTGTTTTTCTTTTTTCTTTTTTTAAAAAAATCTAATCATTAAAGTTTGAGTGGTTTATTCCATTTATTTCGTTTAGTGTTGTAGTTGCATTTGAAATTTTTGTTAAATTTGCAAAAAAAAAAAAAAAAAAAAAAAAATTGCTTTATATAGTTTAAAAAATTTAATAATTTTTTTTTTCGTTTAGAGTTTCACATTTTCTTAGGGATCATGACTTATAATTCTTAATTAACACCAATTAAACTTTACATGGAATTACTGTAAGTGTTTGATATGCACTCAAGTATTTATTATGCGCATTAGAAATACGTTGGCAGATAATCTTTTTTACTTACTCGCTTTTTAACGAATTTCTTAGAATGATTTTAATGAAATTTTAATTTATAATGAAGGCTAGAGAGATACAAGATTTACTTTACTTGCACCCTAAAAAAAAGATAAATCGGAATGAGTTCTCTTTAAAAATCTTGAATCGCTCCACATTCTTGATTTGGATACTTTAACTGTGTTGGTCACATTTTAATCAAAATGACTGAGCTACAGGAGGTTTGATTCATATCACATTAAAAATTAACTATTTTCAACTTGAAAAGATCTACTTTAATTTGTTTATTAGGTCAGTTTCAAAACAAAACGCTGGGATTTTGTGCGAAAATATATTTAATTTTAAATGGTCTGAAAATACATTTTATTCCGCCATTGCTCATGTCATGTTTAGCGCCACTCGCTGCAACATGGCAAGTTTATGTTAAACAAAAGCTTCGGAAAAATCCTAGCGTTGTTGAAAATAATTCATGTCGTGGGTAATTAAACACTTTTTAATGAAACAATATTGACTTTGCGGTTAAAAATAAAAGGTTCATTAGGTTAGGTAAAATAAATATAATTTATTAGCATATGTAAAACGGCAAAATTCGATTTTTCCTTTATTCTACTTATCGATTAAAATCTTTGTTCAATATATTAGCAATTAGAACGTCAATTAATGCGGGAAATGATTAGTCGCTCAATATTGATTAATTTGCGACAGGAAGAACTGTCACGCTCACGCATATTTTATTATGATTGAATGCACCTCTATTTTTTTTTTTTTTTTTTTATTGAAATGAGAAAAAATTATTTTGAAATTACAACAATTAATAGAAAGTGTAATTATGTTAGAAGGAAATTGGCGAAAACGCATAACGTGCATGTTGATGGGCTAATCGAATAAGAATATAGTGTGGTGAATGTACGTTGATGAGCTGCAAACCACAGTGGCCGATTGGAGCGAGTGGCCGTTTAAATAAGCTATAAACAGACTGGGGTAAGAATTAAATGTTAAAAAGCAAGTTTTTAATTAAAAGGGATACATTGATCCAATTTCTTAAGGATAATGGATGAATTTGAACACGCTAGAGAAGCTAGATGAATTCAGATCGCGTGACAGCGGCTTCTTTTGCCTAGGGTGTTGTGACGTCAGAGAAATTGAAGAAGCAGCTCGGAGGCGAGCACCCATCTATCATCAGGGATGGGTCTTGGAAGATTTATCCCAGGGTGTTCATTAAAATTACATCATTCCGGCTCTACCCCTCCTGGCTTTTTATCTCAATGACGGCTATGCACAAAAGCTGGTAGCCTTTGCTTTCCCTCAAAAAAATTAATTTAATTTATGATAAAAAAAAAATTTCAATTTTTTTTGTGCTAATTTTTGAGACTTTTGATGTGCAAAATGCCATTTCAGTTTAGATTTTTTCTTTATTCTCTTATTGACACGAAAGGTTTCGGTTAGGGTGTGGTTTATCGCATTGGCAGATATTTAGCACGCATGCAACCAAGAGTTATCGATATGACGACTAATGAGCAGTGGGACGCAGTTTTAAGCGACATTTGGTTTAACCTTAAACAAATATGGATTGGAAATATTAGAAATTGTTTCTGAAATAAGATGATGGGAATTTTATTTACCGTTTTCATTTTTACATTGGAGTTCCTTTGTGCTGAAGTTCTAAACTGCCCTGTTGCATGTGAAGTTGGAATAAAAATATTAATGGTCGAAGGTTCTCCCACATACTCTGTACAAGGTAGATGAATTATTTATTTAGGATGTTTTGTGTTGTCACTGCTTAGAAACTGCATCCGAAATTATTGGAATAATAATAATTATCTCATTAATTTTAAAAGGAATGAAAAACGTTAAAAAAGAAATTAAGATGGAATTTTGCTAAAGGAAAGAAAAATAAATGAAGTTTACACAATACTAGCCTACTAAATTAGCTCATAAAAAGTTTGACATATTATCAATTTGTTTGATTTTGTTGCTATGTGGAACTGTATGCAGGAAGTGCTAGGAGAAAATAAGTGCGGGTTGTATTCATCTTTCAAAGCCTAGTACACACAGGCTCATTCCGTACACGGAATGGCACAGGAAATCAAAGTCTGAAAATTCCTGTTTTTGTGGTACACACAAAAAATTTTCCTTGTGAGGAAATATTCCGTAGCTGAAAAAATCATTCTTTCCGCGCACCACGTGCACGGAAAACCACCTATTGTTTCCGTGCACGAAATCTTTTCAACTACCCATAATTTCGCTTAGGGGACCGGGTATTTTCAAATAGTTTAAATTGATTTTTAAATAGTTCATCATCTTCATCGACAGCATTCCGTTGATGATTGTCACATGGAAAATTCAGACTGGCTTAAAATATTGAGTCTGAATTGGTGTGTGTACTAGGCTTAATATAACAACGTCTGAAGTTTTTTTATTCTATCTATACAATTTAGCATTTTGTTTTGTAATGTATTAGCTACGCTATGATTATCCGAGAAAACGTGCAACCAAATCGATAATTTTTATTCCGTAGAGGCCGTCTTGGATAAAGTCTTAATGGATTGGTGGAAATGGGCGAGACTCGTCAATGTCCAGTTTCCCTGTACGTGATTACGAGGAGTAAAATGGGGCTACTGCTTAAATATCAATTTACAAGCTACGGTTGTTAGGATGACAGATTTACAGCTTGCTACCGTACAATTAAAATTCTCGAATGGTGAGAAAAAGAACAATTATCCAAACTTTTGATCCTGACCTCCAATGAACCTCGCTTGTATTTCACGCATGACACATGTAATTATCAAAGAACATCCCACTTTGAGATCCCATTCCAAGACAGCGTTAAGGGATGATGGGGCTTCATTATCAATTAACCACCGTTGCAGCTTACCTATTTATTTCCCTTATCCGCCTTGTGTTTTTTTTGCCATCAAATGTCACTCTTTTTTATTCTCCACTCCCCCTTTTAACTAATTTTCTATTTTTTTTTCATTTTTAAAATTTATTATTATTAATTACGATAAAAAAATTGAGAAATAAATAACGTTAAAAACATGTTTTCTTGTTATTATTATTTTAGTATTATTATTATCCACGCCATTTAGTTTTTTATTTGATGAATGATTCTTGTGATGCGCGGTAGATCTCATCAATTTTCTAAATAGGCCAGCGAAGGTTATTGTGTTATTAGTTATGCAAATTTAATATTCATATAGATTACCAGGCGCTCAAATTAAAAAAAAAAAAAAATTATTAAAGAAATTTTCTTTTGTGAACTTTTCGATTTTTTTAATAGTTTTTTTCTTTCTTTTCTGAACATCCATTCGTCGTCAGACAGTTTTGTAATGATTTGTGCTTCCCATATGTTTCAACAAGGAGGAAAAAAATAAAATAAAAAAAAAAAATAAAAAGAATGGGAGAGAAGGTTTTCCGGCTTTTCATGCAAGTGTGTAGGCGTAGGAGGGTCGACGAGTGCTGTTGTGTTTGGTCTCTAAGCAACGGCTCTCTTAAGGGATATACGCTGAAGTATGGAGCTCCATTTCACCAACAGACCATAATTAATAAACATAGCATGGAAAAATGTTGGTATAAAAATTCAATTTTTATTTTTAAAAAAATTTTGAATGGAATGCGGTTTCGCCCGCCAACCATCTGGGTTTATCAATGACAACGGATGTCATCATTTCGAACTATGCATTGAAAAATGGGAAATTAAAGTTTTGCTTTCAATGGCTTCGTGTACTTCGAATTTTAATAATAAGTTGTGAAATTTTAATAATGGAATTGTCTTATGGGTAATTTTGTGAGTTGGTTAATAATTTATGGTTTTGATGTTTTTTTTGGAGTGTTTGTTTATAATGATGAAAAAAATAAAAGGATTTTCTTGAATAAATAGTGGGAAGATGATGCAATGATGGCTCATTATTTGCTTTGAAATTGTCATGTAATTAGAGATGAATTTATCCATTAGTCAGTCAACATAAAAATTAACGTTAATGGAGGGGGAAAAAAGATATAATGAGTTATTACATTATGTAAATAAATAATAGATAGGGGTAAAAAAAAAAAACATACAGAAAGTATGCTGATGTAAACAAATTATTTATTAAAGACGCTTACGTGGCAGCAGCTTTTAATCTATTATTTTGATAAAATAATCTTTTTT
>JH431944.1:209588-346326 GCA_000239455.1 Strigamia maritima | reverse complement strand
TTTTCATTAATGAGATTATTTGGCTTTTTCACTGCACCGGTTACAGCTTTCATGATTATGCATTCAATTTGATGTCAAAACGTAACCGGTACGAAGAAAAAGCCAAATAATCGCAAGTTAATGTAAGAAACAGTAAAAAATTAACGATTATGCATTTATTTGAGCAATCTAATGTTAATTACATGGAATAGTGCTATATTTTGTATGAAGTGCTTGGATGGTACAAAAAACCGGAATTGAATGCAAATTTTATGCTACATTCATGCATTTAAAAAAAACTTAAAGTTAGTTTATAATAAATAGACTTTTTTGTAGATCAGTATCGGTATGATAATTACAGTTGCCATGACGACTCTAGAAATAATTTACAAAAAGATTAGTTCCGGTGTAATAAAATTTTTGGTTCGTAAAGGGAAGTTATTGGAGTTTAAATCTTAAGAGTCAGGGCAGATTTATGTCGTTTTACTTGAAGGAACTGTAATGCTGTTTATTACTATTTCGTTAAATTCTGCGGTTCTTAAAAAATGTTTGACTCCTGTTAGACTTAATGGGGAATTTGATTCACACCTCCATTTTAAATCACTGGGGATAAAAATCCTTTTAATTTAAAACTTTAAATAAAAAAACAAGGATAATTGAATTAAATTATATAATAATATTAAATTTGCAGTGTTTCCTTGCTTCGGTCGACAAAATGAAACATTTATTATGTTAAATTTGAAATATTCAAATATCTTATTTAAATGTTTTTTATATTTTTTTTTTGTCTGAATTTTGGAGAGAAATTTATTTATTTATTAATTTATTTCGTGATAAGAAAGGAAAACAAACTAGGAAGCCAGTGTTGTGTTGTGTTTTGTCATTTATTTGCAATTTCAGTGGAGTAAATCAGAAGAGCATTATCGTGTTGTGCAAATAAGAAGAGATAAAAAGCAGTGAGCGAAAGGGAAAGGAGGAAAAAAGCAAAAGAAAATGTTATTGCATTCCCTCAGGAAGTTAGGTAACATTTGTGGCAACATCAGAAATCTCGTGGGTACCGTCATGTATGTATGCGAGAAAAACACTTTCTTTTTTTAAAGAATAAACCGTAAAATATTTGAAAAGAGCCTTATCTTTTAAAATCAAAACCTAACTAGCGAAAAGAGCGCTTAAAACATTTGTATATCCTCGAGGTACGACTCGTACGAGGCGAAACCAACACTAGGTATTTGAGCACCATTATCTCTGAAATTAATAAATGGGAAATACGAGCAAGACCCCATTTTCACTAGACGTGCCAACTTAATCTATGGTATTACTCGGCAAAATACAAGTGACAGAACAACAACAACAACAACACTGCAAATAATAATAAATAACTGCGAATTTTCGATCGCTAATAATATTTTGTACGAATACACGTTGTAAATATCGCATTTAAAGATGGCTGACCTGGATGTTGGATCGGGTGAGAAATTAAAATTAAATTTGCTTTTTTGACGTAGTACTTAAAAATTTCATCGTTTTTAATCCCTTCTAAGCAATTTTTCGTGAGCATCTAATCTAGCTTAACATAAGACCAGCTTATTGGTTGAGCGAATTGTATACGATACAACATGCTGATCTTCATTGACAAAGGAGAGAAGTTTGTGCATGACAAGATAAATGTGGAGTCAATCTCGGAGGTTACTCATTATCCCGTCACTGGGGGAAAAAAATCCTCAGGTGGCCTGGAGTCATCAAATAACTGCACCTGCCCCTGCTCCCTTGTGTCAATGTCAGGTTGTATCAGTTGTAATATCTCAGTTGCGTCACTTAAAAAAAGTGAATTTTTTTTGGGGGGTAGAAATTGGGTTATTAGAAATCGTAAATTTCTTGGTCGACAGAAAACCGAATCAATTTTAAGAAGAAAAAGCGAGGCAATTTTGGTAGTCGTAAGTCAGTCTACAGGTCGACTGATGACAAACCACTCGTGAAACTGACTCAGCTTTTTGACGTGACGGAAATCGAAAAGGGGGTGTCGAGAGAAGAGAAGTATTCCTTGGAGGTGATGTGCTTTACGTTGCATCTGATTGAAAATAGGGCTGGTGGGAATTGTTGTAATCTACATTTATTTTCATGACCTTTTGTAAACATCGTGATGCGTGTTATAGTTGTCAGTCATGCTTGAGAGTTTCTCTTGGAGATGTGTAATAGTTTTGGATTCGAGGGACGAGGGAGAAAAAGTCCATTTGCATTTTTTTATTTTTTATTTTTATATTTTTTTTTTAAACTTTGCTTTCTCTTCCAAGGGGGTGGCTGCATTAATGAATTCAGAGTGTAGTGTGTCCATGCGTGTAAGCGAGAGGCAGATGGTGTCTTGATTTGGAATTCAGCTCACAGTTAACTTTAAGTCATGTTTTTACTCTGTTTAAAATGATTTGGTTTGTCAAAAGTTAAACTTTTTTCTTTAATAAGAGGAGAAAATTTAGAAAAGTAAAAATGATTTTGAGAATTTTCATTTATTGACAGTTATTGGGTGCAATTAGAGTGTGGCAGACAGTCTTACATGGTCTAATCTATCTTAATGAGTCCAAGGGAGAAATGTAGTGAAAGTGTAAACAAGACTGAAAGTAGTGCTGATTGGCTGAATGTGGACATCCACAATGCTGATTTAATTATTTGTATCTGTAATGATACATTTATTTCAGTGTTTAATTCATGTTAATGAGAGTCGATAAGTGGTCATTGAAGGTTAAATTAAAAGCATAAAATAAAATTTAAAATGATTGCTCTAAGGAATATTTAATTAATGCTGAATAGAGAATAGATATTTAAATTGACAATCACTGATCTCAATTTTATCTATTTGTTTCCGCAATTGGCTGAAAAAGTGGGCCAAGAATTTGAATACATTTTCCAGTCTTAAATTTATGGGAGCTTAAGGGCTAATGATGACTTTCGTATTGATTCAACAACGCCGTTTTCTCAAGAATTTGGATTTCTTTCAATTTTAAGATTTTCGTCTACATTTTCCATGTTTAATCAGTTGCTGTTTTTTATACTGAGTTTTTCATACTGAGTTTATTTTACATGTCTTTACTTCTGCTTTGTGTTTATACAGTATGTTGTTGCAGAGCTGCAACTGTGCGCGTTAATCGCCACTATTCTGTTTTCTGCCTAGACTTTGTTTTGTCTTTAACACCTCAGACAAACATTCAACCACTGCACTTGCTGGATCATAAAGCTCGGGTCCCTTTTTTTTCTTGTTTTGTGCCAGGTCTGTTTTGTGATTGCAATGATTGCTTTACGATTGTTTTGGACGCATAGACGCAGACAAGCGAAGTTTGGAAATAATTAAACAACAAATCAGACGAATCTTGAGAAATTTTAATAAAATAAATTGGTATTTCATAAAAGCAGTTGGTGTTACACGCTGCACGACTGATTTGTCAATTTCAAAGTACGAAATATGAAGTTTTACGGTTGAACTTCGATCAATAATAAAAGTACGGCATTATTAATTATAGGAAGGAGCTTATGTTTTCGGTTGAAACGTCTACTCATAAAAATGTCTTAAGTTATTTTTTTGGTTGGAGTCTTTTATGGCGAAAAAAGCCGATTAAAAGCCGCCATATGAAACCTCTTGCTTACAGAATTGTGTTCTGTTATTGCCACAGTGCTTCTTTAATCCAGGTTTTATAAGGACGACCATACGTGTATATTGAATTTCTGAGCAAACAAAGTATTTTGAGATAATGCATAGAATGGTGGCTTAAAGGAAAACGAGATTATTTTGCTCTTTAAAGGAGATCACTATTGAGACTTGACTGCAGTCACATCGTCATTGCACCATTAAATTTTCATTTAAATGCCGTAATAGGATTTTTTCTCGAATCTGACTGGATTTTCCCTCCTTTTTCACAAGGTAAATGCTTATTTATAACAATAATGTGTTCACTCAATTTAGAAACAGTTTTATAATTTTTGCATGTCAATTGCACAATTTATCTTGAAAATTTATAAATGATATTCTTTTTTTTTTTGTTATTTCAAAACAAACATTATTTATTTTATTTAATCGATTGCTGAAACGAGGCAAGTCTCAGTGTTGGAGACGAGAGCAATCATGTGCATTTATCATAATTCTTTTAAAATTGGCTGAGTCACTTCACTGAGTCACATGAAAGCTTTTGTTATTTATTTGTTGGTGCTTCTCTTCCCCTTAAAACCGTCTCTTTCCTCCTAATTAGAGACAAACGCCTAGTTTGACATCCATTCGTCACCCGATTAGTGTTGATCCTCTTCATCAGATAATTTCACAATACACACAACACACAAAAAAACTTATCCTGCAGCAGTTGTCGCCGTGTCCATCACGTGGAACCCCTTGTTTGACAATCAACCAGTCAGTGTTTTTTCTTCTCATTTCATTTCGTTTATTGGAATTTTGTTTCCTCGCAGTTCTTTCATGTGAAGGGAGTTTCCAAAGCTCCCTCTCCAATTACGAGCGAATAATGAATGTCGTGAAAGCTAATGGCGGCTCAACTGCCATCGTTGGTTGCTGTGACAGCTGAACTGCATGCAACGCATCACTGGAGGGGAAGAAGGCGTCTATCTTCCTTTTACACTCTTCATTAAGATGGCGAAACCTCGCACCTTGACAGCTGCTCTTTGAAATACCGTCATTCAGGAGTAATAATACACTAGAATCCAATCCGAGATTGCTTTTGGACCAACTTTTCCGAGTCAATTGTGCCACCATCTTTGTTTACACTGAAGCCAAATTAGAGGTTAAGTCGACATCCGTGTAAACGCGATATGACATTTGAGAGCCTTCATTACTATAATTGCACTCTTTTATCTTTTTTTTTTCTTATCATTTTAAACCCCCACTTTGAAATCATCTTATCATCTTGTACGTCATTCGAGAGGGCTTGGGAATTAAATCAGGCGAAGAATGGGTAGGGCATCGAGGTTTTTTTGAATCACTTAAACACAAAAACAAACAAATCCTAAAAAAAAAAATAAAAAAAAAAAAGTTAAAAGTTTTGATCGGATTTTGAAACTCTAGAAATTTATCTCAAACCAAACACTGGAGATCAATATCTTGAATTATCTATGTTGTAGTACGAGTGCCATTAGTTTCTAAAAAAAAAATATAAATTAAAAAAAAAAAAAAAATTTTGCAGTATCATCTGATAGTCGCACGAATTTGATACCTGTGTAGCTTGAACACGTGATTTTTCTAGTCGATTGATCGATAATGATCAAAATTAGTGGTTATAAATGGTGTGAAATGGTTCTAAGTATATGGGTGTGTGAGCATTGGGAGGTTAAGACGTGCGGGGGAAATGTAGTTTAAATGCTTTCTTATGTTCGCTGTTAGTTCAGCTCTGGTGAGTTTTTAATTAGGAACCGCAATTATGAACTCGGTTTTGCTCGCATCCTCATGTGCAACTGGCATCCTCATCATGGCATAAAAGACTGAAGCAAATAATTCTTAATTCGTTTGCTAATATCTTTTTCCAATAAGTTGCTTCACTTGGTTTTCATCACGTGTTGTTCGTATGTTCCCGTCTAACGTTCCGTGTTTTTTTTTCTCTGTGTAATACCCATCAAGTGAGCGCCCTTTCTAAGGAATGTGTACGACGTCATAAATTGATGGTAGTGGGCGTCTGGTGCTTGGAACCATAGGACGATGCGAAAATGCTCTTCGATGCTTTTGCGCGCAGTTTACGAGCGAATCGTAGTAATTGTAAGTGCAGCCCCGCTAATGGCATAAGGTGGCTCGTCCGCATCTCATTCTAACGACGCCATTTATGCAAATAAAGATTCCCGCCACCCCATGCGTCTCTCTTTACGTTTTATGTGTCATTTGTAGCGCGGGGTGAGCTGCGCAGAGGAAGACAAACATGCCACAAAACACAGGCGGCTATGAAGAAACGATAAACGAGGTCAGGCACGGCTGGAATTTCTACGTAAAATGAAATGTCACCTTCATTTCGAGTAAATTTCATAAGTTGCTCATTTTTGGGATTTAGCCAAATGCCAAAAATCTCGATGCTGCTTAGCTCGGCATTTCTTAGTTTGGAATTGTTTGAAATTCATCCGAGTCAACAAATCCAATTACAAATAAAGCCAAACACAATTTCCGCGGGTCACTCGTTCTCAATTTTCATGGACATGTGTTCATCCGAATATCATGATCCACACGTGAGCACAACTAACATAATGGGCGAAATAAAATCTGGTGCAGGTGAGCAGATAAAAGCGGATGGATACACAGCCGGAAGGAAGTGTGTGTCATTACTTTCGCTTGATAGCGTGCATCTTTTAGTTTACCATTAAAATACGAGTAATTTTAAAGAGATAATAATAACGACATGTCGGATGATGTTTGTGTTAACAAAAAGAAAGAAAAAAAATTATTTATTCATGCGCAATAAGCTTAACGCACCTTATAATAACAAACATCAGATTAGTATTGAGTACTGACTTCATATACAGTATATTGATTATATATTCAAGTGGCGTAACTGTGTGGGCAATATTGGAAATCAGTTGGAAAATGTCTTTATTATCGTGAGTTTTAATTCACGCATTTACATGTTGCTATAACACTGTAATGTATTTTGTTATTTAATCAAAACTAAACAAAACTGAAAAATGCAGCTCGCATTTTACACCTGTACTGCACTTCTCGCCTGCAGTTAAATCCACGCCTTGATGTTATGATGTGTTTCTTTAAGGTCGAATGGGAGGTCGAAAGTTCGATTCGCGTGACACCTGTCTCATTTGTTTCCACCTCATTTGTGACCACTTTGATTACGGACATTTTGCACTCAAATAAAAATTTTTATGTTTGCCAACAAACGGAAATAAAAGCTTTTAATGGAGTTGTGTGAGAAATGAGTAGCTTCATTCTGAGGATCAAATTGAGTTGCATGCACTCGATTGGATCGTCGTTATGAATTTTATTCTCGAACTTCCCCTTCACACTTTGATATTTTCGAGTGTTGGTCCAATAGTTTCCGCGTCGCCTTATTGATGTTGCCATAGCAACTACTACCCAACCTCTTGATTTTGGAGTTGTAAGACCTATCATTCTCTTTGCCGGTGTAATGATCATTTTCTAGATAAAAAATAATAATTGAAGATTAAAGCGAATATCGAATGCTGCTGTGCAGGTAGATGTCCAAAGGTCGTAATTACGTAATAAATGTATTAATGATTATTACTCTGCTAATACAAAAATAATTATCTTGAGCTTCCGACATACCTTTTTATTTACTTGGTCGCTCCCTTCTTTCACGTTTCACCCAATAGAAAGTCCCTTTCTTTCTTCTTTCTTCCACCTGGTCGTCTATTTTTATTTTTTTTATTTCCATTCCACTCGATCTTTTATTTTCTTTCGGCCCCAATCTTCTATCTCGGTCCCACCCTATCTCAAGTTTCTTCCATCTATCCGGCCACCTGATTTCCTACATCCAAATTTCATTCGTGTTTTTCTGTCAATTCTAGAAATAACGTTGACATTGCGTTCGAAATTGATTACAGCAGTCATGTCGACAATACATTCACAATGATTAAATCTACGGTCAAGTCATGTTTGGTTCTGGCAAAAATGATGTTTAAAGTTATATACATTACTTTACATTATAAAAAATGATCATGATAACTACACACTGATGCATTGTTTTTGGACGGCATTTACATCTCGGGACAAACCAACAACCACAAACTGAATTATTATTCTTTAATATTAAAGAGAATTTTATCATATATTTAAATACATAGGATTTTAGACAAAAAGGTAAATAAAAAGTATTTTTTTATCCTGGTAAATAGGGGCCATATGTTAGCAGATGAGCCAATCGCGAATTCAGATGCAACTCAAAAAATATACATCAAAGCAGGAACATAACTTGGTCATATGTTTCTGCTTGTTTTGTTAAGTGATTGAGATTTACTTTTGTGTATAAGATGCACATCTGTTTAATCAATAAAGTTAAAGTGGCTTAAAGTTTAAGCTGTGCGGTGAAGTTTAATTAATATGCAAAATTGGGTATTCGAAGAGGGATGAACAAACAGATTCTGAGTACCCCTAGTGTAAAGATGTCTGATTTTACATTGCATCAAATTTAGCATGAACGTTTTTCAATTATCAGGGATCATTACATGGTGGCTAAAGACTTGCGGGTCAATTAAATATACCTGGGGTTTATATTAACTTAAAAGAACTCGAATAAAGCTGTTAGTTTTTCTTTTTAAATTTAAATTTATATGAAATAATTGAATTTTTAAAATTATGGCAAATGAAAATGTTGATTTCTAAAGGAAAGTAATTAATTTTCGAAGCGACTGCGGCTATAAATATTGAAATATGAAATTTGAAAATAGAATTGATTTATTCTCGGCAAAATTTTTCAATTTAATTTTATATGGATGTCACAAGGCCGTCTTTTAAACAAGTGGTCAGGCGTTTCACATAGGTGGCATGAGGATAAATGTGAGAAGCAAGGCTATAAATTGCTCGGCTCGATTCTCGAGTTTCATGGATTTTCATTATATTTTGCCGTACATTTTCGTGGGTTGAGGAAGGTTGGTACTGGTGCGATCCGAGAGTTATAAGGGGTTTTCACAAATGGATGGATAAACGATTGGATGAAGATAGGTAGGCGGAAAATCTTGAGATGGAAACGAATGATGGAGGGGAAACATTTTGAAAGTAGGAGAGTAAAAAAAAAGAAGAAGAAGAAATATTCTTTGTCTCGGAAGATGATTTATTCAGTGAGGTTGGTCGGTCTAAGAGTTTTCCAATTAGCACGAGGCGGGAACTTGTCTGTTCCGAGCGAGCGAATTAAGTTCTTTCTCAATGACGAGGATGAATGGACCCGTGCACGAATTATGCACTCCAAGACTCACTTTATTCGGGGTGGAATCAAATTCCCTCTGATGCAACTCTATTTCCTCGTCTGATTTATTCTCCCTGTCATGCAACAGGGGTGTGGAGGCGGGACAGGTATAGGTGTCTGTGGCTGCACCCCTCATTCTGTCGGTGCCACGTGTGACTGGTCAGACCTAAAATCGTACATCACTGTCGTGCGTGAGTGACATTATTTTGAATCCAAACGCGATAAGAAAAACCTAAAAAGAGTAATAATTGTATACATTATAATAGAAAAGGTTAGAAAATATTATTTTATATAAATAAATGCAACTTTAAAGTTGGATTTGGACCAAATTTAATCAACATGTGGTTTAATTAGCATTTTATTCGGAATGTACGATTTAATTAATTGTGGATTTAGAAATTAATCATTTTTTTTTAAAAACGGGATATAAATATCATTTATTTAATAATAAAATATCAGATTTAATATATTATTTTGATAACACAACATACCTCATCCATCAAAGCGTTGTTCAGTCATATTGCAGTTGGGCTTGAGTTTTGGCGAACCTTTATCCGCAATGGTTGGACGCAAGTTTGTTGCGCAGTTTGTCATCAGAGTGGTAAAGAGAAGCACTGGCACCGGCACGTGTCGATCGGTTGCTTGTAACTTACATTTATCCATCTATCAAACTTGTTTTTAAACCTCGCATCCGGTAATCAATCAAAAGGTGTATCGTACTATAAAAGATTACAGTGAGAAATCTTTTTTCTTTTCATAGTACATTTTAGGGCACCGTATTTCTCGAGTCTCCAGGCATTGAGAAAGTGCACAGCAAACACTAGCTTGCTTTAAGAATTGAATCTTGAGACTGAATGTGTTGTAAAGAAGAACAATTTGGACATGCAGATGCCAAAACCATCAGCCTTTGGGCATACTAAAAATCAATAAAAGATGTTCGTCAAGATATTGGCTTTCAATCATCCGCTAACATGTAATGTAGAATGTGAAATTGACCCCCGCAAAGATTTCTTAAAATAACATTTTTTGTTCGATCTATGATTAATTAAACATGCCAGTGTTTGATTGTTGAGAAATTGGATATCATTATAAGTTTGCAGCAGGTATAATGTGAGTAATGACTATTTGTCTGTTTTTGTCTGTTTTAATTGGTAACAGGATTAACTTTTTTTTGTGTGGTTTTAAATTAAATGTTATTCTTTGTTTGACGCTTATAAATTGAATCATCATTCAGAATTGAAATAGCGATAATTTTAATTAGGTAAATGTGAAAATTTCTATCTTTGCATCAATTGTTTCTGTTTGAATGTAATTATTCAAATTTTACTTCTTTTATTAGGTCGGAATATACGAATTGTGTGAATTGCTCATACGATATAACTGAAATTATCACACACTTTAGCTACTATATGATTCAATTGTAGCTACAACTAATCTATAATGCATCGTTTTCTAAATGGTTGTAACAAATTGGTCATGTCATAAGAGGTGAGTCCTCTTTTAGCCTCAATTCTTGTTCGCTTAAGGGACGAGTCAATTGCCTTATAGAATGTGCCATCAATAGTTGCACAGATGCTGCCCTACTGATAAAAGGGTTAAGTTAAAGATAATGAATGACATTCACTAAAAAGATGATCAACTTGACACCAATTATATGTAGCCGGGTAAAACTACTTACAACAATATTTTTTTTTTAAAAACAAAATTTTGTACTTGTTTTGCCCCTCCTTTATTTCTGTGATAGCTTCCTTGTTTAATTAGACCACCAACTTGGTTGTTTGCAAGGATTTCGCAGTAAACGTGGATTCTATTAATTTTTGAAACGGCCACTAATTACACTCATTTGAAAATGGGGAATGAATTGATTGCGATATAGTCTAGTCTCGTCTACATGGTTTTCATAAGATTTTAATAGCACATCTTAGGTGGTCTCTGATAAGATCGATTATACGGAAATTTTAAATACTAGATTTTATTTCTTAATTAAAATGAAATGATACAGTTTTAAGGAGGTGGATACTGATTCAGTGATTTGCTTCTTGAAATTGAAATTAATAATTCATGAGTTTTTCAAAAAAAATAATCATATAAAATAATTGCGGTATATCTTGTTGAGATCTTGTGATCATTAAAACATCTTTGTTACGAATAATTACTCTAGGTTTTAAAAATATGCATCACTACGCAATAATAATATTTCCAAGCTAGTGATTATCTTTGCAAAGTCAGTGTAATTGCGCGTAAAATGAATGTAAATAGTTGAGTTATTGCGAATAATCACTTGTAATTCATGCTTATATCCAAATGCCTGCAAGATACTAGTGTTATCTTAGATTTTATCGTTAATTATTTTCATTTTTCTAACAATTTTATATTTATTTTAATGAAATTGCAATTTCGTAACGTGTCTGATAACCACAAACAACCTTTGGTTGGGTGCAAATATTTCATTTCTTGCGGGGTACGTGTCAGTTTGTTTGAACGAGGCCAAGTTGATTTGGCACCCAGTTGAGGCCAGCGATGCCAATTAAACTCAGCGGGCAAAAAGAATTATAGTGAGAAAGAGAGTGCTGCGATGGGAGAGGAGAGAGAAAAAAGAGATTACCATTTTCCCACTTGCGAGTTTTACGACATTCCGTTTTCAGTGCAGTGTGCTACTTGAGAGATGTTTGGTTCGGAATAAAGGAATCGCACATGGGCACATGAAACGATTAAACGACTCCTCATTTGTCTCGTGGGAATTGTAAAAATGTGCGCCTTTTTTTCAATCAAAGTTTTGAAGGTTAGAACAAGTTTAGTTTTGTTGTGTGCAATTTCATTTTCAACTCGTGCTTAGGAAACTTTGCCATTTGCATCTGATTAAAATTTGAGAAAAGGAAAGTGAAATATAAATAAAACGATGAGGATTGTCTCGAATTTTGTTCGAAATCAAAAAATTGAAGTTGTGTTGGAGCGCTACAGCACACGATACGTTCAATTAGCTTTACCCAGTCAAGTGATTTACAGTTAATTTAGTCCGCATTAAAATTTTAAGTGGAGTCAAATAAGATGTAGGGAAATGTAAATATCTTACTAATGATAAGATAATCGATTTTGTTTATTCTCTGTCATCCTTCAAACTCGTGTGCTGTCGTGCAAAAATGAAGATATTTACACATCAAATAATTTGCCGGCAGCAATTTATAATCGTCAACAGCACTATACGATTTACTGAATTTAAAGATGATAAACTGATAAATATCATTAAAGTTTAAAATTCAAATAAATTTGCATTAGTGATAAACATTTATTTTTAGTTACTTTACTAAAGTTGAGGATCCGCTTTCTAAAAGTGTCTGTTTGTAGCCATTTCATATAAAAAAGACCATAAAGTGGTCTAATTTTATGTCTTTGGGTATAAATTTACTTGCCTTTTATTTTATTTTTTGCCTTCAGTGTGGTTAAATGTTCTTGCTTGTGAATTCATCACGTGTGAAATACCCCTAACTGATGGAAGAGAGTGGGTTTTAATGAGCTTAGACCCAATCGGCTTCGGCAGCTTCAAATGAAGTTGAATCGTTAAGAGTTTTTTAAAAATGCATTTCCATTTTTTTAAATAAAAAATAAATGGCATTTCAAAAATGTATTTACGTTTTTATCATATTTTACCTTAAAATATTAAGCCGCAGACCTCAAAGAAAACCTATTCAAACCAAATTTTTTTTTTTTTTCGTGAGACTGGTTATCCTGTAATTCACTAGTCCGTAAAGCAATTATACTAGAGTTTTATATCTGTACAGAATACATGAAGCGTAGAACTATAAGCTGTAGATGAATATATGTCAAAACACTGGTAGCCATTTATCCAAAAGGGAAAGAAATGTCTCACAGACAGAGAGATGACATGAATAGTGACCCTCTCTCCTTATATCCAAGCCATTCTCACTTTTTTGCTTGTCACTCGTGATTATAGGCAATATCCAAGCTGCCAATAATACGGCTGGAACTCTCGGTGTTTTGTCTTTTTTTCTTTCTTTCTTCTCACTTCACACACCCTCAGCCAGTGAATCTTCGAATCAATTCTATCCCTAATTATAACTTGTTGCTAGTAAATTGTTACTAGTAATAAGATTAATTTCCGTGACAAATTGCACTATTTCCTTTGGTTGTTGTAAAAAATATTGCAGTATATTTTTTATATATAAAATTTTTTATTTTAATATTGGAAAAATTTAAGCATGGGGGAAGAAAAGCTTTTGGTTGATTTTAAATAGGGCAGAAAAGGTAATTTGGTTTAAAATTAAAGGTCATTTCTTGTCTGCACTTCACCTGTCGAGTTGGAATAGCTCATACGTTGGTTCCATGATTTATGAAATTAGGGGGAAACAAGGCCGCAAATGCAGCACTATTGCTCAAAGTACTGCAGTCGTTTCTATCAATTTTGCTTTTATTTTTTTATTCATAGTATTATTTGAGGTTGGGAGTACGTATTTCTAGAAGGAACTGACATTAAGATGAAAATGCAAATTATTGAATGACAAGAAAAGATGAAAAGAAGTGGCTGTCAAAAAAGATTTTTCTCTTTAATAGAGATAAAGACCCTATTTGCATTTGTTGTGTTCGGTTTGATGCGTCTAAGGAGATCAAGTGGATTTATACCGAGTTAAAATTTAAGTATAAATTTATATATAATTGAAGGCTGAAGATAAAAAGATAGCTGCAGTAGTTAAAAGTTGTTTTGGAATTCACATGTGTGTAATGTAAATACTGATGGCTAAATCCGTTTTATGTCGAGTTGTTTGTTGGTTTGCGAGAATTGGAATGTTGCCGATAGGGAAAAAAAAGCTGGATTCAGCACTTGTACATGAGGAGAGAAACGGCGCAACATTTGATATACTTGAAGCGAAGAGATGGGAAAAGGTGCCGAATTGAATTCCATGTGTGTAAGAAATAAATTATTTCACGGGAGGAATGAACCAAGCAAATAAATATACCAATATTTCATTTCTGGACAGAAATCAAAACTGAATTTCTGTAACTATTTTTTAAAAAATATTTTTTAGTTTTCTGAATCGATTGAGTTTCGCATTAAACTCTGATTGCAGTCCATTAAAGGTTGTAGAAATGGGTAAAGTTTAATATTCACTCTACTTCTTATATTGAAACTGAACGAGCTTCGAGGTTTTGTTCTGGTATACGTAGAGTGCAGGGGAAAAAAAAACATATTGGATGAATTTCGTAAAGAGGAAAGAAAAAGAAAATCCAAGTTCATAATGGCCTCATTAGAGAATGAGAGGAAGAAAAAAAGAATTTTAGGGGTTTCTTAAATACGACAGTGGAATACAAAACATTTAGCAAAAACAATTCGCAGCTGTTAATTGAACAACAATTTTTCTATTCGGATGAAACAAATAATTAATTGAGATTAAATCTTGTCAAAAGTGATTGATTTTTTAATTTTAAATCTTAATTAATTTTTTTTTATTTGCAGGTAAGAACACTTCTTTATGGCGTTATTTAAACTAAATATCAGGATGACAGGTAAGGAGAATGGATATTCCGAGTGATGTTCCATCATCTTCTTTGCGCTTTATTGCCTGGTTGGCGCCATGCACAGAAGCTGTAAAACTCTGTGGCAATGGATATTGGTCGCAGGTTTAGTTTGATACTCTGGTTTTTCATTAAAACAGCCCGTTGCAAACACGATACACTCATTGCTCAAAATTAATTCTTATTAAATTGCTCGTTTTTCAAAGAGCAGTCTGGTGCCAGACAATTTCATTAATATGCATAGCGTTGCCAAAGTTTGAAGCGTGTTTCAAGTTTTGCGACCCGTGGGTGGCCTTTTATCTCGCTGGCGCACTAGTTTGTATGTTTTTTCTGTCTTATATACAAAACAGCAGCTTGTGTTGGTGTTGCAGTAGGGGGTCAGTGTGATCCAACAGATGTTCGCTTTTCTTCCCCTCTTCTTTTTGCTCTTTTGCGCCTCTTCCTTTCTTTTACCAGGTGCTCGTTATTAGTTAGAAGGGAGGGGAGCACCGTGATAGCATTAGGGAGGTGGCACGATCCTTAATGAATGTCTTTTGCCAAACATCTCCACAGGCTGTGGCCATATTAACCCTTTGAGCCTCGAATGGCGATATGGTGTGAAATAAGATTGTAGAGATGTTGTTTTGCCTTTCTCTTTTAAGCTTGTATATATTTTATTGGATCGAGTGTTATTGTGGGACATTTGGCAACAGCCGCGCCCTTGGTCTCACTGCACCCAAGAGTATTGGAACGTTGTTCGTAGTGAATGCCTTTATTTCTTTGCCTCGGCTATCGACCTCGTGCACATGCAGGTGAGATTGGATGTTGTGTTGAGTGCAGATTGTAGGATAATCTCATTTTCGAGCTTTGCAACTGAGAATGTGTCTCTTACTAATGTGTCTCTCGGGGGTTGGCGAGATTATACCTTTACTAGCAAAATTGCTACTTTAGACAACTGTGTCTTAAGGTATTTTTTTTAAAAAAAAAAAAAATTAGGGATTAGGGATTAATAACAAAAAGATCCAGAATTTACTGTTTTTTGGAGTTTGATTTTTCTTCTTTGTAGTATAGTGTATTTATTCCCCGTAGGATCTGTGAGAGATCATTTTTAGATGAACTGAAAGGACGGAAAAATTGCTTTGTAGAAAAATAGATATTTTTGAGTCTTGGGATGAAAACCCAAACATAAAACCGAGGAATTTTGGTCATCTCATTTCCTGTTGTAATTCTTGACACAATAAACTTTTTCCATATGTAAGTATTCAATTTTGAAAATCAATTATTGGTTTTCAATATTTCTATTACATTTTGTAATTGGAAAAATATTAGTTCTAAGCATGTAAGCGGCACCAAAATGTCAGGCATGAAATGCAAAGAGGGAGAATGAATTTTATGTCATGCATAAAGCGGAGAATACGATATTTTAAGCACTTTAAGGGGGGAAAATGATAATGCGTTTGATTTGGTGCCTTGAATTTTATGTCACTTACACATTTCAAGATCCATTTACTGGCTGTCGAATCGCTCCATGAATTTGGCCTCGTCACGTGGTAACTCAACGTGTGGCGAAAGCCGATGCAAAGGGTAAGAGTTGTCTCATATAATTAGGTTAGGGGCTACCATTCTCCTAGCTGCGAATCAATCAATATCGGTGTGAAAGCAGGAAGTGGAGGAGGACAACCACCGGATAGAAGGACTCTTCCCTTCTCTGTGCGCTTTCTCTTTTCGGAAGAGGTGAAGCAGAAGAAGCGTGGTCGGATGAACTATGGGGCTGGCGAGAAGTGCGGCATAATTGAATTTTCCTTTTGTGTTAACTATATCAAAGGGATTTGGTTTAGGGAAAATGTGCACGCTTCGTGTTAAATTTGATTTGCTTTTCTTTCCTAAACTTGTAGTGTGTAATTTGGATTGACAAGAGGAGAACAGCTCTTGGTGACACGATTAATTGAAATCCGCAGACCAAATGGATTTGTCCTGTCGCGGATGGAAAGAGCACTTGTTGTGTCTTGAAATTTTGTTTAATATTTAACTAGCTCTGTCGGCGAGTCCACATTCATCCATTAATTCAATCTGATATCGGATATGTTGTTGAGACTGCAGACTGCAGTATGCAGTCCTAGACGTGCAGCGGCGAGATTAATGATTACCGATAGAGATTAATCAAAGCCTTACACTCGTGTTGCCATCTTGTCTGATTAAGCATCGCTGTAGAATTTTGCAGGTGGCTCTAAAACCACGTTCAACTGCGTTCAACATATTTCAAACCGACAGAAAGAACAAACATTATTTCTTTTACCATCAGTCGTTTGCCAGTTGGTGGTTGTCACTTTCGAGTGACTTGTGTTAGAGATCAAAGGTTGAAAAGATTTGCTCACAACACCACTGAGTCTTCCTTCGCTTCCTCCATTCTTGATTATTATTTTTTTGTGTTGGATGGTGGGTTTGATTGAGAGGGAGGGTCGGCATGTTCGTTCGGTCAGCAGGTGTCCATCTATCTGTTCTAAGATGGAGTTTTCTTTCCTTCCTGTTGGATTAATGCTCTTTCACAACTATGTGGTGTCAGGTAATAGAAAAGAGAATTCTCGGGGGTATCGCTCGCTTAATGGATCGGGCCTTAACGCATAACAGCGAGACGCCGACGCATTTATAGTACCTGGATAAAAGTGTCACAAACAGAGAAAGAAAATGGAAAAAAAGATGATAATTGATCCATCATTTATTTCTAGTCAGTCGAATGTAGCTACACTAATCCCCACTTGGAAAGATGATGTTGTTCGATGACGATGATGATGGCTAACAGCTGCTAGGCAGAACAAACTGATTGCCCTGCAGTTTCATTACTGAAAGAGATTCTGCACTTTTGTTAATGACACACCTGCAATCTTATCCTGGGTCATAATGCTCTGCTCGGAATGCGTTTGCCTCTCGGCATCTAGAAGAGGGTGATTGTGGTCCAATAAAAGAAATGATAGGAATGTTTTCATATGTACTGTTGTTGGTGAATAAAATCTACTTTTGGATGGGTTTGTAATGAGACTGGTTTTTAAACTGTTCTTTCTTTTCATCCTGAATCGCTCGCTGGCTTCGTCACGTGGAGCAATTTGGATTTTTCATTTGGGTTATTTACTGATACCATTACTCGTGACTCAGCTATCCAACTACAGTCGCAATTAGAGCAATCAGCCAGTGTTGAGATCGATTTGCCTAAATTAACAGGGCGAAAAGAAATTGCATCCTGCTGCTATTTTTTTTTTTGTTGATTTTATGAAATAGTGCGAGGTAATGAATATTTTTTCCATTTTCTAGAGAAATGTTAGACTTTTTACTAAAATTTTAAAGATTTTAAAGAGGATAGATATGGAAATTTACACAATGCTTATCCATGGAACCGTGAAATAATAAGACAACTTGTTCAGAGAAGCAAAAATTAAGGCAGATGAAAATCCATTATACTGTTGCAAAATCCTATAGTAAAAACGTCAATACACCCGTTTCCGTACTAACCAGTGATTATTATTTATTTCATCTAAACTAATTAAGATATCGGTAAAAAGCTGCTGGGGAGAGGAAAAAACATTAAAACATAAAATACGATGCTGAAACTTTATGTTTTCACTTTGCAGTGCGTTCAATAAACTACAATGTGAACTCCATTCTAAAAAGCAAGCATAAATAGACCCATGATTTACTGGGATTTTATCGAAAGTGGATTATACTTCCAGTTATCGATTTTTTCCCGTGTCTTTTAAGTTATAGGTAGTTGGTTGTGTTCTTTAAAGCCCGTAGGAATCCTTTATAGAGGGCTTCACTTAGCCCGCAAAAGTTGCCATACTCTGTAGGCTTAGACTGCTGTTGAGTTCGCCTTTCCTCTATTAAGAGATTACTTCGGGTTTACTGTTTGATTAGAGTGAGGTTTATTGGAAATCGATTCGGCGGAGACCTGATTTGTTGACATGTCCCTGCTCTTATTGCAACAGAATTTTATGGGCTGCCGGTACACTTCTCATCCGCGACCCTCTGAATTTTAGTTTCAATTTCAAGTACGATAGAAAATATCTTTAACACTACTTCTTTTCCCCCCTCTCACTATGACATAACATTTTTTTTAAGGTTGGAACGTGACTCAGCAGCCATAATTCGGGCGCTTTGTTAAATTAAAACTGTAGATCTTATTCTCAAGTGGTGGGGGATAGGGATAGGGATAGAACTAAATTGTAATAAATGATTCAAATTTCTTTTTCTTTTTATTAGAGTAAATTTTTTTTTTTTTTTTTGTGTGGGATTTTTGCATTTTCATTGTTCAAAGTTTTTTTAATAGAAAATAATGCTTCTTTTGTATATGCACATTTTATTTAGTCGAGCTAGAAATGAAGTGGGTTCAATCTTTTAGCAGCGCAATTGCGAGAGACCATTAGAGCACTTACATCAAAGTTAGCGAGAAAGAGTTTTTAATAAGAAGAAAAAACAAAGGAATTAAAGTAAAGATGGGGGAAAAAACCTATTAGTTGTACACACTAGCTCCATCAGAACCACGGGCCAAGTGCAGAGAAGAGAGAATGTGCGGAGGTGGAGTGGTATGAAGTAAAGTGACTTTTAATGATTCTATTTGCACATTATTAAATGGTAAGCTGCTGATGGAGCACGCCCTCCTGCTACCTCTTCTGCTATTATGATATAAACAACAGTTTTTGCACATCATTTACATAAAAAAAGTGTTTTCTCTTTCAGTTGAGGAGAAAATACACTCGTAGCTTGTCTTGCCAGGAAACACACCAAGGAAATGGACGCGGAAAAGATCCATTAGCTTTCTTTAGCTGTGGGACACTGCACTCGATTTTGTGGGTGATCGAGCTGGCTTCAACTTGGCGTGAAAACGATTTATACTACCATTTTGCACCTGTTTCTGTTCGGTAGGAATAATGGTGCGAAAGGCTTAATGGTGATTTAGAACAACTCGATTATTAGCATCATCTTGTTGTATGTAGGAATTTTTTTTTTTTTTTTTTTTAGTTTTTATAAATAAAAAAAAATTATGTTGATGCGGGGCTTTGAATAGATTTATGATTCAATTTGTGTATGTTTGAAAAACGATATTATTCATGCGTAATATAGTGCAATGAAAAATATAAATATTTTTGAAATCGAGGAGGATTTGACTATGGACTGAATGGTTGGAAAATTGAAAAGTCTAATTGTTGATGATGATGGTCGAAGTCGTAACGAGTTAATAAGTGACCAGGATCATCCTTTTGTGCACTATGAATGAAGATTGTTGTTCAATTTCCAACTTCCTCAATTAGGAATCTTGATGGAAAGGAATTGCACAGGAAATAATTACATGGAGTGTCGCTTGATGACAGCCTAATTTCATTTGTAACTTTGAATACACATAATAAAGCACGTGTAGGAGTGTTATTACTTTAATATCCTTAGTCGATTTAAATCGGAAAAATAATATCCGCCTTGTTTTCATGTGTGAAAAGTGAAAATGGTGGGAAAAAAAACATTAAGACAAGAGAAAGATGATACCTCGTGACAACCTGCAAAATTAAAAAGCTTGTTTTTAGATGAAATAAATAAAGACAGACAGTGCTTAACTGCTAGAAACTAATTTATTTGGAAGAAGCCATTTACGTCTAATGTAAAACAAAGTGCTTTCTTCATTAAATTTTATTTTTTATATTATTAACATTTTTTATTATTTTTATTAGTATAATATTTTGTAAATAATATTTTCTTTTGGACTAATGCACTTAAAAAGTGGCTGTTCAACTGCTTGTGGGGTTTCTTTCATGATGACTTAGTTCCAATACTGAGAACTGAATGAAAATGGGTCTGTGCTTGCGCAATAACAATTGCTGAACCTCGTTATAAGGCATAATGACAACTCATTGAAAAATCCTCAAAAAAATATGAAAAGAAAATTCCAATGAACTATCGCATCTTAATGGTTCAAATATCCATTCCTATTGATAGACCTGAATAAGGTATTACGAAAACTATGCCGGAAAAGGCTTAAATAGCCAATAGATAAAGTTTCGTCTGACATGACTTTTGCAAGACAATAACAAACCGCAAACCGCATTTTATAATCACTTCCGTATCGCGGCTTTCAAATCGATATCACATGCCAAATTGCCTCGACAGAAAAATCAGAAAAATAAAAATAAAAATAAAAATGTAACATTATTACAGATTACATACTGTATCTGGAATTCTTTATTTTTTTGCTATATCTTTATTACGAAAAGGAAAATAATCTCGAGGGAATTTGTAAGCGATGGAAGAGGATAGCAAATTGTATTGATGCTAATGCAACATGACGTTTTCTTATTTTATCACACAAATGGAATGGCACCGTGTTGTGCGCCTAGTTCATTGGACCACTGAGAATTCTCTTTCTCTTAGTTCAACTGAATTTGGTGCTGCAAAGTGCAGACTATTTTTTTTTACTCTTCCACCCGCATATAGTTTTATTGAACAATTTTGTTCTTATTTTAAGTTTCTCGGAATTTGCCCGAATTTGCGAGTCGATGTGCACGACATGTAGCGGGTTGCTTCGTTACATGTAACGAAGAGGTAAAGGATGGTCATTGGCGTGTCGCTTGCAGGCACGTGTATCCAGCAGTGTTCAGGTTCAGTTGCACTCGGTCAATACGCTCCTGTGCTCTCACTTCTTGCGGCAATAGAAACAAGTCGGTTGGAAGAGGTGGTGGTTTGTGTGTATTTTCGAGTGGGTTTTCTTTGATTCGTAATTGCGTGCTGCTGTCTGTGGAAGTGTTGTTGTTATAAGACGAACGACCTCCTCTCTCTCACACTCTCGCCGCAAGTTTTGCAGTTTTTCGAGGGCTCTTTTCGTGTGTACTCAGCCACTTTGAATCAAGGGAAGGAAATGAAGAATGCGCGTGCACGTCATTCCCTGAAAGGATGCCCCGTCGCGAGTGCCCATTAACTGAACCCGCTGGTTTTCCTGTTGTCGAATGGAGACCTTCAACCTCCCATGTGCGCATATTGGCAGTGGCATCCGTTTATGTTTCTTATACAAACACGCACAACCCTCGATAATGGCAGAGGGAAACGTTCAGTTTTCCCATCAACCTCTTGCACATCCCGGGTTGGTTGACGGGAGAGCGAAAATTGCGGACGAGTGCCATACACCGACGAGTCAGTTGAGTTGATAGTGAAAGGAATCACTTTCAGCAAATTTAATTTGTGCCACATTGACTGCATCGAAGGAGACATGTTTGAATTAAATTTCAACTCGTTTGAAATGCAGCTCGTTCACAAAATGTGTGTACATTTCGATAGTAGTTTACTTCACTATCACAAATTATTGTTGTTGTTGTTGTTCTAGCTCTGAAATTGTTTACATTTTTACATTTATAAATCTAATTGCAATTTGCACGCATATTTATTAATCAGCAATTAATGAATTAATTGTGTATATTGATACAGCCAGACTGGATTGACAGTTTGTCACGACGCTTTTAATAACTACTGTCGCGTTAGCCTTGTTATGAATTTAAACAGCACGTGGTAAATGATGTCATATTTGAGATGTGTCGTGTGAAAACAAACGTAGAAAGAAGAGAAATGGAAACCATCACAGAAGATGATAAAAAAATCGTAAATTGACGAATGTACCAGCGGTCTCATTCATCTGCCCTTCATAGAACAAAGTGGTATACTCAGGGGAACTTTTGAGAAGCGAACATTGTATTATTTTTATTTCATCATTTAATGTGAGTTGATTGGTAGCACCTTTCATCAAAGACATTAGTGGACTTCGATTTTTGGTTATGCTGCAGATTAAGCACGTAGAATACAATCCTGTACACGAGACATGTTTTTATTATTATATTTTGACAACTACTTTGTAAGAATTTGTATAAGTAAAAACCAATATTTTTTTATTCATGTTGAACTTGGAAGCTTTGAGACAAAAATCTCGGAGAAAAGAAAAAATATTGCTACACGCTTATGATTGCCTTCTCAGAAGTGCAAGGACTTTTCCCTAGTCGACTACACATTTTCGAGCGCTTTGAGACGCATCTTTTTCTTCGGGAAATTGCACCCAGGATTCTGTTTGGTGGCCAAAAGAAAGAGGCAGGTTGTGCTGGCAAGCTGCATCGGGGGAGTCGTGAGTTGGTGAACGCATGCGTCGTGTGGAAATTGCTTTGACGCAAAGGGAGAACCGTCGCAGATATTATGCAAACTTTAATTAGACAGGTGCCAAAAACAAAAGCTCAGCTGTCATTAGAGAGTTCTCTAAACTTTGTTATTACGTTTCATTTTTAAGTTTGTCGCTAGAGTAATTTACTTACATTTCACTGTTTAGACCCGCATCACTCTTAGCATCTCTTTAAGCCTACTCAAGATGTCACTTTTGTGAATGGCGTTTATCGATTGCGCATCCAAAATGACGAGCAGCTTGACTAAAACTAACGAATTGATCGCCATATTTTGCAGGAAGTTTGAGGAACTGCGGCAATTCATTTCTTTCTGCTTTTTTTATCAATAAGATTTTTCTTTTTCTTTTTTTGCGCTCATCTTATCATTTTTTGGCACTCGAACGTGCATCGAAGCTATATAAAAACGTGGAGATTGGTTTATTCCGTTTCCATGTGTTTGTTGTTACAAGTGCCTGCATCCGGATCCTTTTATGGTTCTCACTGCAAGTGCGAATGGGCGCCGAGATGCAGTTTGTTGCCCACTCGATTCACCGTGTTCCTTCTGTCGGCCCTTAATTACGGATTCCGAGTGAGCAGATGGCGAGGGAGAGTGGGGAGTATAGTTGCTCACGTGCAAGTTCATCGTAGCAATGCAGCCTGATGGTTGCAGTTGTACGTTGAAGATGTTTGGGCGTGACGTTTTTGTTGCTAAAGTGTCGAATGCAAAGCGGCACCAGGTGCGATAAGAAGTAACAACAAGAAATGCAACACAATTTGCGCTTAATTACCAGAAGCGAGTTGAAGTTTGTTTGCTCAATTGATTAGAAAACAAAGGAAAGCGTGATTACATCATTAGACTGGAATACAAGCATACAGTCATCGCGAATTTGGTGCTAAACTTTGTGTACATCTAACATCTTGCTTAATTTCTATTCCAAAAAGAAAAGAAAGGTAAAATGCTCTTAGGGCTTATGTGCAGGGATTCACTATAGATTGCGCTTCACTTTTCAACTGCTTAGGTTCTGGCGAATAGATCTTGTTAGGGTGCAGATGGATACTCTAAATTCCAAGGCTTAAAAGTCAATATATGGTTATTTACAAAGAGCAAAGTAATGTTGCTTTTTTTATTGGAGATTTTATTAAAATATGATTATATGTTTTTGTAAACATTTTCTGATGGAACTTTTAGATTGGTTATTTGTTTACGAAATTCTCATGATGTTGTTTTTGAAACTTGTTTGATTAAGAATTTATTACGCCGCTCTAGCTTGCTGGATCTCTTACACCCCTGGCGAAGCAGTTTTTGAAGATTCGAGTGATCTTCACTATAGTATAAATAAAACCAACGTTTTTATTATTTTTTATTTTATTATCTGGCTTATTGTTAGTAATTTTAAAATAGAAAAAATAGATTACCGTATTTTGTCGATTAAGGGCCGCGGCCGTAATTCGAGGGCGGCGCTTAAATTGTTTTGTCGTAAATTGTGATGCATATACGCAACTTTTTAAGTTGTAAAACGTGTGTTTAATCGTTTTTAATGTATTTAATATGTGCAAACGTATTAAAAACGTATTAAAAGCGTTTGAACACATGTTTTACAACTTAATAAGTTGCGTACATGCAACGCAATTTACGACAAAACGATTTAATTAAACTGTAAACACTTCAAATAACCGCCGCGGCCGTAATTCGAGTGCGGCGTTTATTTCGAATTACAGCCGAGGGGCGCGGCCGTAATTCGAGGGCGGCCCTTAATCGACAAAATACGGTAAATAGAGCTAAATAAAATATATCGGTATTAATTTGAAATACAAGTTAAGTTTTATCATTTTAGAGTTCAAAGCAGCTCTTGTCATGTAATGTTGACATGGTAGGTGACCTTACACGCAACAGTCATGTAACTTGCTTCTAATTATCAACCTTAAACTTAATTTTTTTATACAAACTTTTACGTTTTAAATGTTTGTTTTTAATTTTCTCTATTTGTGTGTAATTGATTTTTTTTGACTATTTGTAGTTTGTACTTTAATTCAAATGGTGAGTTTTCTTATATTTCACCAAGTTGCATTTCTACGAAAGCATTTGCATAGTAATTGATGTCATTCTGTAAGCAGAGACCATTTATCGTGACCTGAGTTAGGTAGAAGGAGAAAAGAACAATCGATTTAGATTCAGTAAAGCACGTTTCGTCTCGGTTTTACTTTTGCACTCATCACTATACTTTGAAGAAAGAATTTTTTTTTTGGATAAATGTGCGATTGATTTTTCTACCTTCTTAAATCTTTGGACGCGAAATAGAAACGGTGGCGGGCGATAACAAGTTGTTCATCTTCATTTTAATCTTAGAGGCAGGCAACTCAACGAACCGAATCGTGTGCCGTTTTCTGCACTATGATACGATCAACGACAGCCGATTTCTTCCTCTGCTTTCGATCAGGAAATGAAGTGAAGAAAAATCTTTGGCACCCACACATTTCGCTTCTAACTTTAAAATCGGAATTCCCGGTTTGCACTCATTATAAAAATTACCAGCAAAAACTTTTCGCATGTATATAAAGTTAGGATTTGTTACATCATGGTTTGATGCAAGAACGTTTTATGGGCTACTGTATGATGTGAAAAAAAGAAAAAAATGTTGAATTTACGACCGATATACCTATCCACAAAGTTAAAAACTTTTTTTACGACTCGCGATCTGAGCCATGTTGATCCTATGTATTCACCACATCTCATCTCCCACTAAAAATCACGTGCTGACTACACTCACCAAGATTGCATGTTATTTATATTTATACCAGCACTAACTTGCAATAAAACTATGTATATTCTGGTGTATATCTACAATACAAATATATATATTTCTTTTATCTTGTTGTATTTTTTTTTATTAAAAATAACAGGAATGAGATGTGAGATGTTTGCCATCTGGTCTTATAACAGAAGACAGAGATCTCTTTCTTCTTTTTCCATCAATCGGTATGGAGTAAAGCTTCAGATATACTTCAAAGACTCCGACAGTACATGTTGCTTTTCTTATACACGGAAAATCCATAACAGTAACAAAGTAGTCATTCAGCATTTAATTTAATAACTCGGAATTGGAGTGTTTTAAGCGTATTTTTCACAATTTAAGATGAAATAAGAGTTGTTGGCCATTATATTGGTGCTATTAAAAGGTTAAAGAGCGGGCCGAGTTTGCTTTAGGTTTGTTTGTTTTAGAGCTATTTTTAAGAGCAACAGTATGTTTTTTGCATTTGGAAATTGAAGAAGTGAATCTGTGAATCGATAAACATTAGGTGCACTCGGGAATAGAAACACATTTCCACATTTTTCGCGATAAACCTGAGTTTATCTTCGAAACGAAGCAAAAACTCATGAAAATTTGAGCTTGCACTGGCTAGCTGACACACTAACATCCGAAATTAAGCAAGAAACATGGTAAAATGACTCATTCTTGAAACGGGTTTCTATTTTCTAGTAGTACAGAGTAGGTGCATTTTTACAGCGTTTACACGGCAACAATTACAAACAATTCACAACGATTAACGACCTACAATTGGCTTGTAATGCCGAGTCGTAACAGTTATAAATTTAAAACAAAATTGCTATATTGGTGACAAACGTTTATACAGAAAGAAAGTAAAATTTGCTGTATTTCAGTATGATAAGAAAGCTTTAAACAGAGTGTAAAAAAAAAACACAAATGTGAATATAATGTAGTGTAAATAATTTAAAAATTAGCCTTACTTTGAACCATAGTTTATTATGTGTAGTCACATGATTTTATAGCTAGGGCTAGAACTAATTGGAAGGTTATTACCTTCCTTGACTGGAGAAATGTAATTTTTCATGCAAAGTGGTGTGCAGACTGCAGACTTAGATTTTATCAGGAAAAATTTAGGTATGCTTTTTATTTTTGTGGTGAAATGTAAGTAAATCTAATCTTATCGTAGTTTATTCTAGGATAACAAGGTTAACTCAATTCAATTATTAAAGCAAAGATAAAATAATGAATAAAATTGCAACTTTAGCTATAACATCTCTAATTGCAAAAAAAAAAAAAATTTAATTAAAAAAGTGCCGAGAGAGGGGGGAAATATAGTTAGGAAAAAAAATCTTACTTCATTACAGCAGACCTTATGGGCTTTACTAATGGAATTATTAAGTGTAAATCTAATGGTTCTTTTCGAATTACTGCTCATTTTTGTAATGATGTGATACATGTTTTCATTTAATCTCCTTTACTTAATGTTCCCGTAAAAATAAAAGGAAAAATAATAAGCAAGAAGCTAAGAAAAATGGTACTAAAAAGCAGCTCGTTATTTGCCAGTTCGATTTATCAATTTCTAACTAACTGACTAAAACGTGCAATTTTTTTAAAAATGCGTAAATAGGGATAAAAAGTGTTCATAATAGTGCTCGGTCAGCTATTGTGGAAATGATAATGTTTTTTGAATATAAAATGTATCGGTTTATTGATATGAAAAAAAGTAATTCGTTTTCGGTGAGAATAAATTTGAAAAACTGGGACTTGGGTCACTGTAATCGATTTCTTTTTTCCTGTATAATTTTTTTTCAACAGTACACTTAAACTGTAATCGATTCTTTTTTAAAACAAGTTATTTTTTTTACTAAAAGATGTCCTGTTTTTAAAAAAAAAAAAAAAAATCAATAAAATGAAAATTTTTATAAATTTTTTTATTTTCTTGGCTTTAAAAATACTGGTACACCAATTAAGAAGTAATTTACACGGAAATGTGTCATTATAGCTTATACAGTACAGGCGGTTATTGGCTCAGCTTATATAAAACGAAACTCGATCACATGCTGGCATTTTTATCATTTTCATTCTCGCTTTTTTTCCCTTCGTTTTACGGGACACAGATTGAAACATCATATATGTATGGTAAAAAAATATAAAAAAGGCGAATAGGCGTATTCCACCGCCACTCCTCTTGCAAGAGTTGATTGCAAAAGGAGGATTAGCTTCAGGATACCACGGGGCAAACCACCCTAAAGATGAGAAGATGAAAACCATCAGGTGAGGAGGATCCGGTCTTGGATGGTTTCATAAAGTCATTTTTAGTCGGTCTTCAAAGCACGCGTGACATTTAGGAGTCTCATCTTGGTCGGTTATCACTTTGCTTCTTATTGGCTGTTTTTTGGTTGATGTAACTTGCAGTGACTGCACGCACAAAATTGCCTCGGTAAATGTTGCACACTCTTGTCGCTACGCCCTCATAAATCCGAGCTTAGGAGACTGGAGTATCGAGTTGTCGCTTATTTCGTCGCTTCCGAATTTGTTATTTTGAAAAAAAACACTGGTTCGAAATAAAGGGATTATGATATGAGTAAATGAATCAATTTGACAACAAATCACTTGATATTCTGTGCCGCTACGCTCAGTTGCCTCACTTGCCTGATGATGGAAATAAAATAAAATGAATAAATACAATTATGCAATTTTAACGGGATTTTATCAGGGATTTATTTGTTAAAGTGGGATTTAGAATGGTGTTTGCGACTTTTCGTGTTAATCTATGAACATCTGCCATTAAAAGCATTCAATTTAGTTTGGCTTTTAGTGAGATGGGGGAATTTTATAGTTTTCTCCGGTTACCAAAGAGAAAATAAGCCATTTGCAGATAGTTTACACTTTAAAAGATTAAACCTTCCTATTATCAAGTTAACTGTTTTAATTTAATCAAATTCTTTTATTTTTTTATTTGAACATTTTGGTAATTGGAGCCTCTTTGTGAGGGAAACTGAAGGCCCATGAAAGGGACTGCACCAATTAGTCATCAAGTGGGGAAGCTTACAGCGGGGGAGGGACATTTGTTCATGGAAAGTCATTTGCCACACCAGATGGTGCCCGAGTGTGTGAGACATTATACATTTTTTTTTTAATATTAATCATTTGCCTGATTTGTGTTGTTTCGTAGAAAATGTGAACAGGAAGACTGTGTGTGGGTGTGCACAAAGGAATTGATGGCGCAATATGTTGGCGCAATACGGATTTGTGCACACGAACTATATCGATTAGTTATTTGTGGTTCTTAACACTTATAAGTAAATCGATGTCGATGGATTCTTTTTGGTCGGTTTTGTTCGACTGTTGAGTTTCATTTTGTTTCTAATTAAAATTACAAGGACGACGTTGTAACCCTCCCCCCTCCCCCCTGCAAGGGTTTCCGTACTGGGTTTCTGTCGGCTTCGTTTTCTATCACAAGGGATGAAATTCATCCTTGCATTTTTCTTGCTCGATTACAAAAGGGAGGAGTAGATTTTCTCGTCGACGAAGAGATGGTGGAAGAGTCTTCTCATGTCAACTAACATCTTCACGTTCGAGTGTAGGGGTCTAGCGTTGCTCGTTTATTTCAGTTATTTTTTTCTTTGTGGAATTTGGAAAATGTGATCTAAATAAATGAAATAGTAGTAGTAGTAGTTGTAGTGCATCAAGAACCGAATCGATTTTTCTTTGCGATTTTTTTTTCGTCACTTTTTTGCTTGTTAATACGAATAATGGAATTTTTTTCGTGATGTAGTCGAGTTTGAAATATTAGCATGAGAAGTCAAATTAATTTGTTAATATTAGAGTGAAAAGTACCACTTTTGACACGAAAGAAATGGTAGCTGTTTTTGTCAAACAGACTAGAACCAGGGGAACGCGAACTGGGAATCAAATCGTAGAATCTTTGCATTTCCATTCTTGTTACGCTATCGTGGCCGGGCAAATCAGTGTTCACTGGTCTGTGTGATGAAAATGACTATTGTCTTTTTAGTGTGAAGAATAAAAACACACATTTCTGTGGTTTTTTGTTTTTTGAAATGTTTGTATTTTTTGTGGATATTTTTATAATATAAAATAGGCAAAATGAAATTTGGATAATTTTCAGCATTTTATTATGTCTTAAATTTCGTATGCATATGGTACCTTTAAACACCACATTTATTATTAAATTATTGCGTAAACAATTGTTCGATTTGAAAATAGTACGGCATTCTGAATCAACAAATCAATAAATTGATTATATATATGATGGGAAAAGGCAAACAGTTCAGATCCTGAAGGAATCCAGGACTTATAATTGAACCACTACTCAGGTGCATTGACCATTACATATGCTGTCCAGGTCTCCACAACACAAACACAAGTTTTTACCATCTGAGCGTGACTTAACTCTGGTCATAGCAGATCACAGTATAAAAAAATAATTTACAAATAATTACATACAACATATATAGAGTTCTTTTTATTCCGGTAACTTATTTGACGTTTCTTTGTTTACAACATGTTTATATTGAAAACTAAATGAAATAAAAGACATTTCTACACCAAATCCCGGTCCTCTCTCGCTTTATTATTTTATTTCCGTTATTTTATCTCACTAATCTCAAGTTGTGGTCGAAAATATTATTTCTATTCAGTAGATATTTGCAAAGTCATATGAATTGATTACATCTAATTGTTGTATGAAGGCTTTTGTTGGTTGGGGAATCGACTCAATGATGGTCATGGTCACTAGGCCGTTGTCCCCAATCCCCTAGTCACGGCCCATCAAGTAGGCCTTCTGCGTCTGTGCGTTCCCACGAATTTCATCAATATTTCTTTCTTTTTATCATGAATATTCAAAGGTGGGCTGAAAAGTTTGCAGTTGTAATGCGTAACATAGAAAGCAATTGAGATCGGTCAAACCACTCGTCGTTGTATGTAATCTGGTGATAGCCAGTTTCTGCTGCTGATCGAGATAAAGGGAAATTTATGTAGTGCTGGTGCTCGCAATCGCACAAGTTCGGTTTGATGGTAGCAAGATTTGGATCGTAACTCGAGGTGGCGTTCGGGATTTATTATAAGAGTAGTTTTGACCGACGCATCGGTGCGTAGTTTCTCCCTTATGACGTGTCGTCAGTGGGCCATGAGCCAAAGTGAAATCCGCTGGACAAATATTGTGTGCGCCCATAATGGGAACAAATCGACTGCACGAGTCGTATTGAGCAAGTCTGTCGGCCTACTCGGCACAAGACAATGTTACTCGTCTCGCTTCTTTGAACGTTAATTGGCCGATTCTGATTGGATGTTTCTCACTGACGAACCAGATCGCAAACAATAGGTGCGTTCAAAGTTAAAACCATAATTTGACTTAGCTTAATCCGGCATAATCCTGACTTACTGATAAGCCAGATAAGTCATTTAGTCATTCACTAAATTGTGAATGCTCCTTTTTAAAAAATTATCATTAAAAATTATGTTTGTGTTAGGATAGTTTTTGAGCTGATTTTTTTGCTTGAAACAATTAGCATTAGCTGATAAATTGTCAATTTCATCATGGCTAATATATTCCATGAAAATTCATCTAGAAAATAGTAAAATTTGTGATAAATAATGAAAAATTATTTGGACGGATCATCAGCGAACACCGTGGTCGACGTAGGTGCGTGTTCCGTGGCCACGATGTTCGGTGACGTCTGTCCAAATTGTTTGTCATTATTTTTCGCTATTTTTATGCCGATTTCTTATGGAATTGTTTGGATGTTGTTAAATGACATCCCTTCTTACAAAATTTGCAGGTTTTATTCGCTAAAACCTCCATTTGAAGTCGAGAAACACCATGCTCAATCCAAGATGGCTGCTACTGAATGACTTATGCATAAGTCATGTCATAATCCACGATTGGTGTGACTTATCAAAAAGCCACTTATCACAGTTGACTTATCTGTTTAGTGATGCAATTTAGGTCACTTCCGGTTTGCCATAAGTCATTTCAGACATGACTTATGTATAAGTTAAGTAAGTCATTTGACTTTGAACGCACCTATTCTCATGAATTGGTCAGTACTTTTCACGATGCGGGTTTAAAAGGGAAAATTTATTTTTTTACTTTATAAGTTAAGATGAATGGCGCAATAATTTATCTTTTATACAGCTACTTAAAAAAGATGAATGGTTTTCGATGTTCCGCTGAATCAGTTAGAAAATTTAAAAATATTTCACGACATTAGATGCATTAAAAATAAAAACATTGTAGCATTGTATTCCTATTGTCCAAAGTGAAAATTCAATTGTTTTGTTGTTGCAATCGAGGATCAAGTTATTTATACAGTATATGCTGTGCGGTCCGGGCATAGCGCTATCCGGACAGCTGTGTGGTCTAGACACTCTTCCCAGGACCCAAACCCACCTAATACGCAGTAATGTTAAAAAAGCCTTGCGGTCCGGACAGCTTTGTCGTCCGGACACCGGACACTTGACCGAGACCCGTTCGACTTAAGTCCGCCCTGCCGTCCGGACAAATTCGTTTTGTTCGGTGCGCAGAGCGGCCAACGTGCCGACTGGACGCTCTACGCACCGGACAAAACGAATTTGTCCGGACGGCAGGGCGGACTTAGATCGAACGGGTCTCGGTCAAGTGTCTGGTGTTTAACGTGACGACTGGACGCTCTGCGCACCGGACACTTTTCCAGGACCCGCCAATCTCCGGACCGCACAGCATACACTGTATTGCATTATTTAAGTTTCATGTAATGTTTCAAGCATGATTCAGGAGTTGAAAAACTCCTCCATTGATTGGACTTCCCTGCCGAGCGTGGTTGGGGACATGGTATGATGTGGTTGTCCTTTCATCGCTTACTAAAGATGTGCGGTGTGTGTCCTTCATTTTGTCATGTTGGATTATTTCCTTGTCTTGATTACGTTTGGGGCAATGCCAACAGCCTACCCGATTGCATTTGCCAATTGATTAGCAACTCCTATTTCTCTGTTTGTTTTTTTTTTTTTTTTTTTTTTTCCTTTTTTTTTGCTGATCGCGAATCACTCGAATGTTGTTCGGGTCTTCATCATTCATTCCACTTCGATGGTATAAAAGCAATGTCAAACGCGTGCAGAAATCGATAAACAACGTCAGCAATTCTACAAATGTAACTGCTGAAATAAAAATTCCTATAATTATATTTTATTTAAAAATAATTGCTAATTAAAAGTTGATATATTATGTTCAAGCATTATGAGCAGACTGATTTACACAATCAGGCGATAAAGAATTCACTGACACGATTTTTTTTTAGTAAAAAAAGTTAGATTTCATATCAGTTTTTTTTTTTTTTTAATTTTTCTTATCGTGCAAATGAGGATTAGACGTGGGCGACACACGTAACAAGGTTTGGATGACAGCGTGTGAGTGAAGTTTGAGTTGAACTTTTTGCGTGGAACACGCCATGTTTGTTTCTGTTGTGGCGTTGAATAATTGAAAGTCACGGAACATTGTGATAGCAGTCGCTGGTAAAAGCTGTTAGCACACATCACGAGATTCGACTTCGCTACCTTTTGTTAATTGAGCAGTTTTACTAAGTATTTTATCAACGTGAAATAATAGGTCATATTTTTTTATTATAACCGGTATATATATTTTGTTTAATTTTTGTTAATGAAAAAAAAAAACGATAATAAAAGTATTAACTTTTCCTTGTTAGTCTTTTTTTCCCACTTCCTTTTTTAAATCGATATAATAACGGCTATAAGTCTGTACTTCCGTGAGATTTAATCTTGTGGGCGTCCATTGAAACTATGTTGAACGAAGAGTCATCTGATAGGGTGAGCCCGTCTCCATGGTAATAAGCGCGTCTTTAACCCCGTTAGCAGACCCGCCCTTGACGTTTCTAATAAGCACGAAGCTGAGTGAAGCAATTATAAGTAAACGGCACTTCTCCAGGCAAAGGAAAAGCGCCTACAGTTGTAAAAATCAAGGGCCCCCCTACTTTTAAATTTTTTTTATTGAGCCGTGCGCATTGTAATTGCAAACTGCAGATTCGAAATATGCCAAATCGGCTGAAGGGTATAAAGAGTAATTGCTTCAATGACATTTGGCGAAGGTGGGCAGAACACTGAACGCTGAACGCTTAACTGCAAGATGGAATAAAATAAAGGTATCATGCGCCTTATGTTTTATTGCACATCTCGTGTTGTGTTTTATATTTCGATTCGAGGAGAGTCGACCTCCTTTGTCACTTCATATTTTTACAAGGGACATTGGGTTTGAGGTCGACGCAAACATTTCACGTTCATAAATCGTGACCGCTTCCCCACTGACAGTCCCATCTGGCGCCATTCCGATTCGGAACCCCCTTATTCTCACTCGGTGCTCACTTGTCCATCCTCCTTCTCAAGAAGCAAATAAAAGCCGCTTGTGCTGAGTATGGTACAGAGCTACAAAATCTTCTCAATGTAGCGTGAAGTTTTTCTTTTTTAACTCAAAACTCGATGCTTTCTCTCTGCTCTTTTTTATTTTTTTTATTTCAATCTTGCAAAAGAAAAGGGGGAATGTTTCTATAGTGTTTATTTTATAGTCTAAGAGCCAGTTACCATAAATTTCGGTCTGAAAATTCTATTTGCACCGGGATTAGAATAAATTATACACATAAATTTCTGTGTCGGTAATTTACTTTAAAACAAGAGTGGGCTCCATTAGTTTTATTTTCTTTCGAAGTCCAGGTAATGTTTGTATGTCGCTTTATTACAAAGGTAAATAGACGTTTTCTATAAAGCAAATAAAGATGAAAGGAGAAGACTCGGAAGAGGGATTGCAGAAGAATACATTTTAATCTTTTTAATACAAAATTACTGTCAAATGATAAGTTTTTCTGTGTTGTTGCATATGATGAGAAGAAAATCATTTGATTCTTGCTAATTAAATAGGTTTTAATTGATGGGATTTAGATTTGTTAATTTCCAGCAATTGATTTTTTTTTTTCATGTCGATATTTTTTTTATTAGTTTACATTTGAAAATTGTATATGGCTCATCTCGATTCCATCAGTTAGTCGTGCAGATAACCACTCGGATGGCTCCACATTTCGCAACTGGGCTGCGTGACTTCCCTAAGCCGCTGTGCGGGTGATAGGCGTGTGTTTGGAGTCGTGACGATGGCACGCAGAAGTTTTTCTTTGCATCGAAAATCGTAAAAGTTGCCTCCTATTGCTGATGTTGAGATTTATGTAGCACACAAGGATGAAATTGTCGATTTTCATCTCTCGACGATGGCTAGACGCATGACGTTGGCGACTAACAGGGTCATTATGTTCGACTGGAATAGAAATGCGCGCATTGGTGTCCGAGTGAAGCGAGGGAAACTCGGCCGCTAATGGTGTATTTATCATTCTGTATGAAAGTGCTACTTTGCTTGGCAGTCTATTGGAATCCAATCAGTTGCAGCGCCATATTGGAGAGAGAAGCCATAGTTCACAATTGGATTGAAATTTAAAACGTATAGGCGCTAGAGATAAATATAATAAGTGAAGCGAGAAATCGTAGGGAGCTCCGTCTCATCACCATTTCCTTAATGCTATTAGACCCCAGTTGGCACTTTCATTTTATGTTTCTAAAGACTTTTTTTCCGCCAGTGCTCGATTATTTTTCCTGCTCAATGCCATCTGATGTCATTTCTCAACATCGTCGCTCAAGCTTACACAAAGTTAACTCTCTTGTGAAGACAGATGCTTCCAGTCTTTGGTTTCCCTATTTATATTTGCTCTTTGTTTTCACTGTAGTGTGTACTGTACTTGAGATAACCCGTCTAAGATTTGTTGGTGGTATAATTTTCACGGGGCATTACACGCCCTCTAGTTAGGGAAAGAAGAGATATATAAGTTGTTTAGTTGCAGTGAAGCTACTACACTGCACTTTAAATTACCGGTATTCAATTTATTTAAGGTAAAGAATAAAATTTGAAAATTTAATGATGTTGGGATTTGCGTTTGTGGTTAGATGTCTAGTTTTAAAATTATTTACTTTAAATTGTTCTCTGACAAATTTATATTAAGAAAATATTTACATATGATAGTACTGAAAGTTTAATCTGCTTTAACATTTTCTTCTTGATAAAATTGTTGATAAAATGTTTGAATTAGAATTTTTATGTAAAATTTAATAAAAACAGAATAATATAGAATAGTTATTTACTATTTCCAGTTTTTACCAATGGAACAGCGAAATGGCTTGTTCCATTTTACCTTCATGCTTCGTTTTTATTTTTGTAGATTTATGCGTCAGGTGTGTATCAGCTGAATTTTATGATGGTTTTTGTGTCGATTCGAAGACTTAGATTTATCAGAGAAAAATGGCGAAATGCTTCTATTTTCGAATGCACTTAGTGTACTGTAAGTACAGTAAAAATGCAGTAAAAACCCCCAGAACTCATTTCTTGATTTTGTTGTAACGAAATTTAACTCCATACAGTATACATTATTACATTTTTGTTGTTGTTACGCATTTTAAATGCCGATTAACATTAAAAATCAGTACATCAGTGTCTTAAACTTAATCTAATTTACAAACTGACAAATTAGCCCCAATTTTCAACTTGAAGAAAGGTCGTATTCAGTTTGGACTTACAAGTTAATGCAACTTTCCAAATTGAATAAGCTCTTGATGATCCTCAAAAGCGGGACCAACTTTTTGGTTTTCTTCAACTAATCACGCCATTCTTTGCAATGGATATTGAAATGACATAAAGGATGCTTAGCTTTAGGCGAAGCGTTTTAATGATGATAAAATTGCACTAAAAAGAGATGATTTACTGCCGTGAATAGAAATTGCGAATTAGTGCGCGCAAACAGCAGTATCCGTTGCCACTGCAATCTGCATTCAATAATCCACCTTGATATAGAGCGGGGTAAATATGCAAAAAAAAAAAAAAAAAAAAAAAAGAAAGGGAAGAGGTGGGGGTGCGAGAAGAGGCGAGAGAGTGGTCTGCTCGGAGCCATCCATTACTGCATTACTTCCGAGGTGTTGAGCTCTGTCCCCAACATTCGCAGTCCAACCCCGGACGCATCTGCTTGCACGCTCAAGATAACGCCCCAACCAGCAGGACTTTAAACGACCCACTTTCTAGGCTATTGCGGAAGAAAAGAGCCAAGTATTTATGGGTTTCATAAATGACGCTCGCAAGAATGAGGCGCCAATATTATGCCGAGCGACGCCTGAATCAAACGCTTCGGTCATTGGCAAATATTAATTTGGTCCTCTTCACATGTCTGATGAGTCCTGTGTTCGGCGTATTTTTATCAGTTGATGCATTTTTCATTGGCCAAGAAGGATGTCATGGCCTATGAACGTGAATCAATAGTACCGAGTCGTGACGCTTAAGTGGCACTTTGTCTTCGAAAAGTATTTTTTCTGCTTTTTTTTGCGTCGCATTGGATTTTGGAGTCCACATCAGGACGTGACGTTCAAGCTGCAGCTTCGACCGAGTTCCGTCGTCTATTGAAGAGTGCTGTAAAAATCTAGTTTGCTGCCCCGTAATTTGTGGTGGAGATCAGTAGCCGGTGCAGCTTCTAGCTGTTTCCACCCATTCATTGGTTTTCAGCTGGTTCAGCATCCATAAAGAATCAGGGACTGGTGATTTATCGCAGGGCTAAGCAAGCGTGATGAAAGGCACGCAAGATCCATCTCTCATGCTACAATCATACGATCCACACCGGGTATTGAGGCTAAAGATAACTGTTGCAAATTTGGAGGAATACATTTCTAATTTAGTTAATTAAGAAGGGAGAAATAATTTTGTTTGAATTGTTATTGCGGAGCTTCTAATTGGGTAAATGAAAACGTTCACTTGTGATCATTGTTATCTTGTTGTCATTTGAATCTTATCAATTTTTTTTTTGTTTTTTTTTGTGGGAGTGGGAATTGAAATTGAGAGTTGTTTTTTTCTGAAAATTTGTTTTATCTGCACTAATTTATTGGTGCGAAGAGTTTGGAAAATGGGAGGGGAGAATAATTCTCCCTAAAGATTTAAAAAGCAATTACTACAAGGAATTCTTTTAGTAGGAAATTAAACAAAAGAGTGGGAGATTGTTGGGTAAACAGATGTTGTTTGATAAAAGAGATGTGGAAAACAAGTAATGTAGTCATCAAGATTCCCATGTTGGAGAAATTTGCTTTTAATAATGCTCTTAAATTTGTCTTTACATTTGGAAATTCAATCGATTCATCAAAAAATTGAACAAATTTCTGAAAAACATGCGATTTTTCATTGCTGAGCAATATAGTGCAATGGAATTAAATGTTTTAACAGATTTTTTTAAGAGTTCTTGGAACTCTGATAATGGAAACTCGTCGTAAACTGGAAGCCATTTGTATAGAACTTTAGTACATAGTACCAGTAGGAGTCGTCGAATACATTTTCCAATAACTTTTTATCTGCTCAGCATTGCTATCTGAGATGTGGCTGTAATCTATAATCCAGGATGTGTTGTTAACTAATAAATTGTAGTTTTAATTGAGGAAAAGGAAAATTTTGCATCATTCTGTATGACATTAATGTCTCTCATTGAAATGGATTTCAGATTGGAAATAGGCATGTTTATTGAGTTGGCATGGTTGTTATCGGTGTTCATGCAGGTGACCTGATGCGAGTACTTAACATGAGACCAAGACACTCCAGTCGGGCATTAAAGATAAGCCTCTTACAGGATGAATTTTCTTTTCTATCAGACAGTCTTTTGCTGCTTTTGTGCACCATTAGAAAATTGAGTTGGTCTATTATTTATTTATTAAATTACAGATTGGACAAATTCAATTTTATCTGGTGAATACAACTAAACCTGCAAAATTCATACAATATTTCTATTGTCAATGATATCAACCTTTCATCTGATTTTGAGTTTATTGAAATACTTTTAAAAGACTGGAACCTCTAAATTCTTGCCCACATTGGTTTTAAAATACAAAGAAAATGTATTTCAATTAATTTTAATGGATTGGTTGATTGAGTTAAGTCTTGTGTTTTTTGTTGTGGAAGCAAATATATACACAGCAAAGTAGATACGGTATTCCATATATTCAATTAAAAATGTTCTCTTGGAAAATATTATTCAACGTTGTTTATATTTTGTCCTGTTTTGCTTGGCTGCATTACATAAAAGCAAATACAATTTTTACATTAAGCAAGAAACACACAAAAAAAACTTAATTCAAAGTTTATTTTGATCTACATCATTTTACAATTGCTTTTTCTATTTGTCACTATATCCAATGTAAAAATAATTACCGTATATACTCGCGTATAAGTCGAGGATTTTTGGACCAAATCTTTTATTTTATTTTTTTTATTTATTTTATTTTATTTTTTTATTTTATTTGGTTCGATTTATACGTGGGTCAATAGCCGTTTTAAGTTTTAAAAAAATAAAATTTAGAGGGTTGAATTCAATGATTTTTGACCCGTTTTAAGTCAGGATCAACTTATACGCGGGTCGACTTATATGCGAGTATAAACGGTAATCTTTTGTTTACAGTCTGAATTTAAAAAGAAAATAGTTTTCTTCGCTACCCAATAGCTGCCATAAAAGATATACAATCAGTAGTTATTTTAATTAAATAGGGGCTTTACCCAATGAATTTTATTTCTTTAAAATTGGTTCCCGTTAGACGCGGTTTTTTGTAGCGGCTGTTAATGAAGCAAATCCATTTATCTGCATCTTCCAGATGGATTGACTGAGCATGGGCTACTCTCACACACTTTGCTATCATAAATCTTCAAGGCGCGCGAGGTATCACCTTAGCGTGCACACGGGAGTCACTTCCCCTTCCACCCTCTGCTTTCACGTGTCGAAACTCATGCATTTAAATGGCTTAACCCGAAGCGAAAGAAGAGAAAGGCTGGCCGTTGCAGTGGCGATAAGGGGCAGCAGACGAAGTAAAAGACGCCACTATGTGTGTGCAAACCCTGGTGGCCCGTTCTAATCCTAACGAGTGTTCGTCTCATTTTCACTTTGACCACACGAGACGCTTTTTACACAAAAACTGTGCAAATATTTTGACAGTTTATATGTATAGGTTTAACGTATAAAATGAAAAATAGCTTCGATGGTTATTCAACTTGTGATTTCTCACCTGTGGGTCATCGATTGAGTTCTATTCAAGAAAGAAAAATTGTGTGTGACTGATAATGTTCTGGTACACAAAGATTGAATATTTCATTGTTTTTTTTTTTTTTTTTTTGTTTAAAATTTTTAATAATAAGCAGTTTTAATTTTTAAAGAGATTTCTTATTATTACATTTCTTACAATAAGCACAATAAATTCGAAGCGCTTTAGCTTTCAGTTTTCTCAGGAGTGATGATAAGAGGATATAGGTTTCATACATATCAGGAATCACGACATACATAACACCACATTACTTACTGCAATTCAATTTAACTGGAAATGTGGAAATAAAAAAAATTGAAGATAAAATTGGGGGTATAACTAAATTAGGAGTGGAAATTTTTTTAATTTTATTAACTCTAATTGCTTACTCATTAAAAACTCGTAAAAAAAATGTTCTTGTTTAATATTCTTCCAACTAACGTACTTAGTGAAGTAAGTTTAATTTTTTTTCTTCTATATAATGATATTTAAATTTAAATGATGGTCCGAGGTTAGTTAGAAAGTTTATTTTTATTTTTAGTGGGTTTTATTAAAGGAGAAAATTCGTTTTAAGTACTTTTCCAAAGTGTGCATTTTTACATTGTGCTGTGGGAATACCAGGCAGTTATTTTTGCTGAATTATTCACCGGTGCAATTGCATCAGTCTGGCTGTGCGCCAAATTACGGGGTTTAGACGTCAACAGTAACGCATCCGTTCACCTGGTGGTGGGAACCGAGTTGCGAAAGGCGATTCTATGGGATGGCGAATTTCTGACGCTTCTGGTTTCAAGCACGAATTTGAGTTTGTACATGGATATGGCAAAGTTGATTTAGTGCAGATGCAATTCACATACTTCCTTTACCTTCTCTGGAAATTGGGGTCACCAGGGAGACTGTGGCACACCTTGTTCCTATCTATACCCGTTGCTATGACGACAGCTCTTCTTCACTTCACTCTTCATTCGGCTCGTCATCAACTTGAGAGCCATTCGCACGATGAACTTGCGTCGCGTGCGTCTCGGAACATAATTTTACTTCACGTTGCTTAGAGTGCACATTTCAAATTTTCTTCATTACAAAGCCAATTTTATATCTTCAACAATGTTAAAACCTATCATTATTATTTTGTGTGTTAACTCATTTGCATTCTACAAACTTGTTTTCTTTATCCTTTTTTTATTGATTTTTTTTCTTTTCTATTACGTTTTCTTTTAGCGTAAGCTTATTGCCTCTTTTTCAAATGTTCCACCATTTCTTTGAGTAAAAAGTCGAAAAGAAAACTTGTGAATAAATTCGCAACAATTTACGTGGCGCTTGCTGGCGAACTTTTTTCATTTGCAGTTTCCGCAGTTTTTTGTTTGCAAGCAATCTTGCTTTTTATACATAGAATGAAATGCAAAAAAAAAAAAAAAAAAAAAAAAAAATAGAAATCACTTTTATAAATTTTATTTATAAAATACTACATGTGAGAATATACAATTGTGTTTTGCGGACCTTTGGGTATAACACTACACATATTTACAACATAATTTGTTCGGTGTTTATAACTTTATATTGAATTGATAGTTAATATAAGTTTTTAACTCGGAAGGTGAGGAGTTTGAAAGCAATCAAAGTCCGTCTAGTTAAATACTAATACAATACTACGTATTAGGTTTAACGTTTACTTCATCCATTAAACATTTGCATGAGTTGACAAAATTGTTATTTACTTGTTGCTGATGCTTTAATTTGCTTCAGTTCCTGGGCTTTGTCTTTAGACTTTAAATTGTCTTCGGAGCACTTAGCATAAGTCAATAGTCAAAAAGCTTTCGTCGTGCATCCTTTACAAGACGGCAATAAACTTTGTTCTGGTTCCATAAAGGAAGGATTCATTTCATGGTCCACAACGTCAACCGACGTCCTCTTTTATCGGTACCGTCCACCACTGCCACAGCCTCACCCTTTTGTCTCCGCCCACATACTCCGATAGCCGAGGGGGCGCAGCTGTAGAGACTGAGAGTTCGTAAGGTCGTCCAAGCATTCCTTTGACATTCCAGGCAGATGAAAGAGCAGAAGGAAAAAGAAAAAAAAATTAAGAAAAGAAGAAAAGAGAAGAGGAAGAATCGATTGTGACACTACAAAAACACATATCATTTGCCATTTCATGCACGAAGATTTTTCTTTGTGCTTGATGAAGTCTGAAACATACATTTGGTTTGGCGCAGTACTTTATAATAATAATAATGTTATAGATAAAAGAAAAATATAAAGAGTAGGGGGAAAATGGAGTAAAAGTGAAAGTTTGCTTTCATTGCTGGCAGCAGGGTGCATGGAAAATAATAAAATTTTCTTTCTCTTCTTTCTATTAATTGCATTATAGACTGATCTTTTTTTGCTCTTTCGCTCTGGTGTTGGGATCAAGGATAACGGCCGGAGAAGCCATTTGCGCACTTGTGACGAACGCCAGACCTAACACGTTGTAATTTCAGGAAATTGGAATTTTTTATGGCACCAAGAATTGTCATAACCCGACCGCCTGACTGTAATCCAGATTTCTATACGTCTAGTGGATATATATACTCGCTTGTCTTTTTTGGTTTAATTCAATTGGGCAATTTTTAGTTGTAACCTCACAACTGCTACATGTAGATTATCGAAAATTCTGTTTTGAGATGATGGATTTGTTCTGGCAAATTACCTTTAGAGTATTTTTTTAAAAAAAATTATATACTTGTATTTTATGAACTTAGTGTCTTAGCAAGTTCTCGATAATTCTAGGAAATGTGGTCATTGAACCACGTCGTAAACTAGAAACAATCAAATTCTAGGCAACATATAGGTATCATTAGTACAATTTTGAGCCGTATAAATGATTCCTTTTGATCTAATTTCAAATGATGCGTGCTCGTACATGAAGTAAACAAAACATTACTGAATTATGCATTAGCTGTAGACTAGTTATCCAACAACAACAAGTAAGCATATAAATTCACAGTAAATATGATTAAAGATAATCTAGAAAACATGCATCTTATTTCATGGCTTCATTAAGTAGAGAGTGATGATGTCTTAAAACTGTCAATATAGAATAAACTTAAAATTGGAGGCAGGATATAAATTTTTTTTTTTAACGGAAAGTGGTTTTTAAACGTGTTATGTTTTGTTTTCCTTTTTAAACATGAATAAAGTAAGATAAAATTGCCATTATTTTTGAATTTTTGCTCTACGTTTGCAGTAATAACAGTGAAACCCCTTCTGGGAAGATGTGCCAATAAACCGAGAGAGTTAAAGGGAAAACTGTGACAACATTGTCAATCGATTAACTGCCTTTGCATTAGTTTGGTGACTGACATGTCTGCAAAGCGTGGAATGTTGAATGAAATGGCATGGGAAAACGCTACAGTTGTGCTCGTGAGGCAAAGTTGTGTGCTTTAAACTTGGTTAGGACTTGCTATCATTTCGATGTTAGCAACGTGGCAGCTGCTGCAGCTTTCTAGATCCGCACAATCTTCCTTGTAAGTGATCTTGTAAATACGACACACGTCGCCATCTCTGCCAGACTTGTATAGCCTGTTAGTCCTTGCTATATCTTCCTACATTTGATGGGTATTTCCTTTTTCGTTAAAAGAAGAAAAAAAAATCGTTTAGATATAAAAAAAAAGCTTCTTCCTTTCAAAACATTTCCTGGACATGGAAGTATTTAGTTTCTGTATAATTTTTTTCTGTTGTTAGAAGGGTAAAATCAATTTAAAGTTTAATAAACAACACAAGTTATTATTTTTGAGGTTGTGTTATTGTATTTTTTTTTTTTTTTTTTTTTGTTTTTTGAAGAAAGCCGCATAATCTATCTTTTAAAATGCTAATGAGGAAAAATGTAAAATAAACTTGCTCAAATTCCGGTTTTGTAATTCAAACTCACTCTGACTGTCCCGTATGGATTTTTAATATTAATTAGAAAGTTGAGAACTATATTTATTAAATTACCGTATTAAAAAATCCAATTAAGTTGTTGACGTCGTATCATTATTTTTTTTTTTTAGATTGTAAAAATTTGCAAAATATTGTTATTTTTCTGGTCATAACGAAGAGTACATTTTAAGAGTTGCACATTGAGGTCATGCAGCTGTTAGTGCTTGCAATTTTGCAGCTTGCGACACCTGCAGACATAATTTCGTTTTTAGGTCTTGACTGTGTTTGTTTTTAGGGGTTAAAAGTCACTTTTGGTTCATCTTTTGTTGATGGGAATTTTTTAATAATTTACTTGCAGATTCTGAAATTGTCCAAGTCACGGGGGTTTTACGTGGCCGAGCAGAGCTTCCATGCGACCTTTCAGTGCCAGCTGAAGATCAGATAACTCTAGTGTTGTGGTACCGGAATGACTCAGGGATTCCAATCTATAGGTTAGCCTCAATTTGGGATTTAAAATTGATTGACCAAACGTTTATTACAGCAAAATTTTTGATTTAAATATTTTTTTTTTAGCTTGGACGTACGCAATTCAGATTCGATAGAAACGGCCGCTCATTTGCCCGCAGATATGCTCGGTAACAGGGCATTTCTTCGAATATTGCACCCTCACGCCTTCCTGCAATTGGAACCAGTCAAAGAGCAGGATGAGGGTGTATTTAAGTGCCGAGTGGACTTTAAGACATCGCGCACACGCAATTCAAGAGTCAATCTCACCGTTATAGGTAAGACGTGCAATTTTACTAACATTAAGGCAAATAATCGGATTTGAATTGAAATTTTATCGAGAATTTTTTGTTCAAAATCGAAAACATGTTAATGTATCGGTTTTCTATAAAGATTTATTGCGAAAAACACAAAAATGTCTATTGGTTATCCATTTAGTTGTCGTTAAAGCATTGGAAAATTTGTATAAATTGAGCAGAGGAGTCATTTCTTAATCGACTCATGCATCACAACGAGAGGCCACACAATTGGCGAACTGGGAGCGCTCAACTGCTGACTGCTCCAGCGACCATTCCACAATATGACTTCCCAAGAGATTGCGTAGCCATCCCCAAGGCGTTGTTGAATGGCCGCGTCAGCTTATGAGTGGATTGGGAGCTGCCACCTTGGCCATTGGAGTCAAAAAGAGTGTCCTGAAGGATGGCTCAATTTCCTGCCTGCCTCATTTTCAATGAAATTGTCCCTCAGTCTGAACTAACAATTTTCTGCTTCCTTTTTTACTGAAAAATCATTTTGTAGTGAACAAACCTTTTGTCCACAGTGCCTCCAGAGGAAGTGTTCGTAGTGGATGATGCTGGCCAGGAAGTGAACAACCCCCTGACTGTTAACGAAGGTTCCAAGTTGATCCTATCTTGCACGGCCATTGGAGGTGAGTGTATTATTGATAAGATCTTTGTACAGACGAATAGAGGATACATACCCAATTGAGTCGTTTTTATTCTGCGTTCGTTGCCCGTGATCCCGCTTGATGGGATGAAAGAGAAAAAAGAATGATTCACTTTCTATGCAGTCCCTACAACATTTCCAATTGAAAAAGGAGGAGTTTTTGTGTCTTCTCCGCTATTTATAAACACAATAGAAGAATCAAAGTGAACTTTTATTTTAATTATTTAAAAAATATTATCTGGATGTGTTAAAAGTCACACGTGACTCAGCATTTGACAGCACTAAAGGCCAAAACGTGCTGATGTCTTTTTTATATTATTATTTTTTTTTTCTGTTGACAGGAAATAAAATATTGATTTTGTTTTGATTGAAAGTCTCGAACTTTCTGTGAGTAGTTTCACTTTTACTACTGATTCCAAGATCCGTCAAGTATATTGCACTTGACCCTCGATTTTGACATTTAATATGCAGGAGATGTCGTCTCTCATTTTTCTCTTTTGTCCATTTTTTTTTATCTTCCACGTGTCAATGATTGAAATTCCATTAATGAAGGTGTTTGACAGAGGACAGACGTATGAATGCATATGAGAATGAAAGCGTGTAAAAGGAATTTCAAGAATTCCTTCCCTAAAATGCTTGCAGGTTTCTTTCAGTGCGAGCGAGCGATGTGTCAAATGTGATGAAAGCTTCGAAGTTAATAGTGCGCGGCTTTATCTCGGTTGTCCTTTCAGGGAGGCCTCCGCCCCGGGTAACGTGGTGGCGAGCGTCAAAGTTGCTCCAGGAAAGCTCTGAAGTGTCTTCTTCGGGGAAAGTACGCAGTGACCTTATCCTCCCACGCCTCAGCAGAAACGACTTGAATAGCAACCTCACTTGCCAGGCCTCCAACACCAACCTTACCGTCCCAGTATCTAAAATCATCATGCTCGATCTCAACTGTGAGTATATACCTAAAAGAATGTTTATTTCCTTAGTGAATTGCATACTTTCAAGTTTGTGGTTTTATCAAGTTCACTCGGTTCGCATCCGGTTGAACTAATTAGTTTAGCCAACTAGTAATGAAATTGGCCAAGGAATTTCATAAGGTTCTAAAGAATAAATGAGTCTCGATCGATCAATTAGATTCTGTTGGTCGTGGTTTTCACACGGCTGGACAAGCTGCTGGGCAGTTTCAAAATACGAGGACATTAAACACGCATGCATATTTTTGATCAACTGATTGCAACTTTTTTTATGTTTAATGTGAGGATTTAGTTTCCATTAAAATCTGGAAGTGAATTTTTTTTTATAGTTTCAGGGCTTTTGGATAATAAATAAAAAAGCGTGAGATTGGAAATAAAATGCATGACACAATTTGTCAGAGGATTTATTAAAAAAGTGACAAGTATGACACAGGAATCTGTAAATTAGCATCAATATGCGTGGCGCACGAGTTATGAACGGCCTAATAACTTTCAATTTGAACTTAAAAAAATTGATGAGTAGGAATTTTTTTAATAATACAAACTAGTTGAACAGTAAACATTTAACTCATCGTAATTGATATACTACTGGCATTAATTTTTTTTTTTTTTTATTGATTTTTTTATGAGGGTTAAAAATGCAGTGATATGTGCACTGTAATATAGTCCAATCATTCCCCTGTGTTTGAGACCTCTCTGGCCGGTTCTAAAAAGTTACGATTGCCAGGAGAGAAGGAAAAAGTTGGCCTAACCTAGAGGGAAAAGTGAAGAATGAATAAAACTTTCACTTTGATATTTATTTCTCAATTATTCAAAGCTGTGCACTTACAACATCGTCGTGTGGCCATACTTTTTCGGTCTTCATAACCTCGTAAACGTTAATGTTTGAAAAAGATAAGAATGATAATGACAGTTTCGAAATAAAGAAAAGACTTTAACACAAACACAAACTAAAAAAAAATACAAAATAGCTCATAAAGGGTTTTAAAGACGAAATAACGTTTTCATTTATACATTCCGGCGTTAATGCATTTTGTATTTTCCTCCGCTCATAACAACCCAGCAAGGATGTAATAATTGGAGATGACAAAATACTATCCAATTGATGTAATGAAAAAAGAAGTGCCCGCGAGCAACCAACAAACTTCTTTATTACTTATGACATTTATATTTATTTAATGTACCACTAAACTTATATTTCTAGTAAACAAGAAATAAACTTTACTAATCAATTTAATATTAATACGTAACCAGATCAGCGACTATAATTTGGCGAACAAAGAGTAAAACTCATATTAAACCGTATTCCAGCGTCATGATTTAATTATAATAATCAATACTGTAAATTTTGGCACAATATACGACCGCGGTTGAGAAGAATGCATTTTCAGATTGCTGATGATGCTGTGAAGAGCCATGAAACAGTGACGCCATGCGGAACAAATGATTGCGTCTTCCTTCACTAATAAGATTACATGTAACATTTAATTGTAGCCATAGTGAGTTTCTACAACCAATCATTTGCTGTCCTTATAATAAGTTTGTTGTTGTGTTGTTATGTTGTCTAGTAATAATATATTTTTTATTCTCCGTGATTGAATTTCAGTTTGTTTAACTGATTTATATTTACTCGAGTTCCATTTATGTATTTTTAATGTTGTTAACCATTATTTTTATTACTTTGTTTTATTTCTTTAGTGCATCCACTATCCGTGCGAATATTAGGCAATCGTGAACCAGTGTCCGCTGGCAAACGATATGAATTGACGTGTCGAACAAATGGTTCGCAGCCACAACCCACGGTTATGTGGTATAAACATAACCGCCGACTACGAAATAGCAAAGACACATTATCGGCTGATGGTAATACCACAACGAGCGTTGTATCATTCATTCCATCATCAAATGACAATGGAAAATTTTTGACGTGTCGAGTCGAAAATCCTCGCATGTCCGGAGCTGTAATGGAAACAGCTTGGCAATTGGATGTACACTGTAAGTAATTTTGTACTTCGCGGTCGTAAGGGGCCAGAAATCGGCGATTTGTTACGTAATTTTTTTTTTTTTTTTTTTTGGTTTTTTGGATATAAAATACAAAAATCTGTTTGGAAATAGTTGCAACCACAGAATGCTTTTACCATAATATTGGATACGCAAAAGTTGGCAAAAATGCAATCCTGCAGTGAGATTGTTTAAAGTAGTGCTCGTCATCAATACTAAAGGGCTGTAAAATCTTCTTTTTCAAGAAATGAATTGGCAATTTATAAGAAAGAGTGTGTAAAGAGCGAGAGCGAGAATAAACTTGGTTTCAAGTTCCCGTATACAGAGTGTATCAAAAATAAAAGCACCCTACTTTAGGATGCAGTGGGTGGGTAAGAACGGGGGATTCATGACCGAAACCGTAGGAATACGGCAGTAAAATGAAGAATATTGCGCTTTTGGCTGTGCGCCTAGGCAGAGGGCACACCGCTTGTTAAATTTGAGTACACTATAATTGAGACATCTAGTGTGAGTGCCAATTAACAATCCTGTCTTAGGGTCTTTTTAAGCATATTTAAATCTTAAGGGTACCGTGCAGGTAATTAATGGTTTTCAAAGCGCATGAAGGCAGAATTTATGTTAATTTTGTTTTTAATTCGCTATATATTGCGAAATAAATTACTAAGTTTAGAAAATGACGTCATCATTTATCAAGTGGAAATTATAGAGTGAATACTCCATTTTTTACTTTTCCACTTGAGAATTGATGACGTCATTTTCCAGAAAAGCGTGTTCATGTAACTAGAGCTTAAATAAATATCGAGCAGTTTTCTCAATTTAATGAGGTGTGGTTGATGATGCCAATGTTGTCATTAATGCTTTACCAATTGAAAGTTAATGACAGTGAATTATAGAATCTGACAACATGACGTACTGCGAATGACTTCTAATCGCCAGACGAGTGATTAAAATAGTTTTTGATCCGACGAATCGTTAAAAATATAGCACGTTTGCAAATTGCAATGCTTGAGCGGATTTTTATCAGCAAATTGAATTTTAACTAAATTCGACTTGCATTTTTGCATCAACTGAATCGACCATGAGCCAGCCGTCTTTGGCTCGAGATCGATGGAGAAGTAAGAGAGTTTCCTACTTGCCCGGTTTGAGATTCTTGGGAATTCGTTTCGTTACGAAACCCGTCTGGTCCCTTTGGTATTTGCCTTGGCTCGCGGCCTAACCGTGAGCACGACGGCGTCGTAATGGTCTTGGTATCTCCCACTGATAAGCTCGTTGATTAAATTTACATCAGGGTTGGATACATGAATTCAGCACACGTTGCAATATTGTCTGCCGACATAAACTTGAGCCGGTAACAAATCAAACGCAGGAATGAAAGCCGAATAGATGCAGCAACGTATCAAGTTCATCTCGAGATTGGGTCGGAGGGGAAAGGTGGGTGGGTGGCTTTTGTTAGGGGTCCCTGCAGGCTTAAAATATGTGAAAGGATTGTGCTGATCTATTTGGCGATGATTGTAAACACGTGGCGAGTTAGGGATGAACATGCATGCCTGGTAGGCGTCATGGAGTTCGCCTGCATTTCAATGGGAAACGGAATCCGCATCTTGAGTTGCGACTAATGTCATTCATTTGCATCATTTGTGCTAAATTAGATGAACGATAACAGCTTCATTTGAATAACTAACAAGTGGAGTGGAAAAGCGTTTATTCATTTGCCAATTATCAATGACCGTGCAACTGTAGTCAGCAGAATTTAATTTAATTTCCTGCAAGTTTTAAGAATAAAAAAAAATTAATTTCGTTTTATCTTTCAAGATCCTCCCAATGCAACTCTTGATTTGGGGAGTTCTTTAATAATGGAGAATTTGAAAGAAGGCGATGATGTTTATTTTGTTTGTTCGATCCAAGCGAATCCGACTGCTTACAGAGTTGATTGGAAATTTGAGGTAATTGTTTGTTTTTATAAATAAAAAAAAATATTATTTAGGAAATTATGTCGTGTACATTTTTAATATTATACTTTGAAATTAAACTTTAGGGTCGTTTTTTGAATCAAGACATCAACGCAGGAATCATTTTCAGTGCACAATCACTCGTCTTGCAGAAAGTGAAGCGATCACACGCAGGAAGATATACGTGTGTGGCTAAAAATGTAGAGGGAGATGGCGAAAGCAATTCCATCAACTTGAAGTTCAAACGTGAATGTTTATACAATTTTTATTTTTTATTTTCGTAATTTATTTTTCTATTAAACTATTGTTTTTTTTTTTTTTTTTTTATTTTTATTTAAATCTGATTTCTTAGATGCTCCCGTATGTCGCACTGGTTTGAAGTTAGTTTATGGTGTAGCCAAACATGAAAATGCCAAAATTGTTTGCGAAGTGCTTGCACATCCATATGTGGTATATTTATTTATTTATTTATTATGTTATTAAAGTAACAACACATTTACACATATCGTTAATTATTTATTTGTTTTGTTCATTTATCTAATAGGTGTCTTTTAAATGGGCATTTAATAGCACTTTTTCCGAATACTTGGATATAGCTACTTCTAAATTTAGCAGCGGAGGGCTGCAAAGCACCATGAATTATACACCTGTTAATGAACAGGATTATGGGATTTTATATTGCTGGGCTCGTAATGACATTGGAGAACAACGAGAACCGTGCAACTTCACAGTTATACCTGCAGGTGAATTTTTAATTCAGAAAATTGCGACATTTTTCTGAGACTCGTGAAAATCCATTAAAATAAAAGGAATACAAATGAGTTCTTGAAGAAATTAATTGGCTGTAAGTGTATTTCATCAATAGAGGGCACTACTGACTCGGTGCACTATTTTAACCAAGAGGTAGACGGAAGAGAGTATGAACTCGGATCGATATTGCGATTCGCTTGCACAATGTTTATGGTTGCTATTTGCATATTCTTTGTACTTGTTTTGGCTACCCGTAAAAAAATGTTGAATAATTAATGTTGTGATTTTTAATTGTTTCGTACTTCTTTTTAGGTCCTCCAGATAGCCTTCACAATTGCACAATTCAAAATTACACGGAAGATGCTTTGCACGTGGAGTGTGTTGAAGGTTTCGACGGCGGCCTGCAGCAGTATTTTATAATGGAAGTATACGACTCCACTGCACAAGAAGTAATTTAATTAATTGCACTGAGATATGAACAAAAACTTATATTTATTATTTTTATTTACAGTTAACAAGAAACGTATCAAATTTAGTACCCGTCTTTCAAGTGAATGATTTGCGGCCAAACACTGGGTTTATGATATCCATTTATGCGGCTAATTCTAAGGGACGAGGAGAATCTTACGCACTAACAGGAAGCACATTACCATCAGCTGAAAAACGAACAAGTCATTACACAGTATAAATATTAAACGCCATTAATATCTGTTAAATTGAAATAACCACACTGCAATACGTTATTGTCTTTCAACATGTAGGTGTTTAAGAGTTATTTATAGTTTACAAGTGGCATAGTCGACTTTTATAGCAGTTAGTAACAAAAGTTAGCTTTATTAGCACTTCTGACTATGAAATTTATGTAAAAAATGTAACTAACAATGATATAGTGGCGTTTATTAGGCGTTTGTATTTGTTATTTAATATACTTAAATTAAGTGACTGTTTTATTGCAGGTGAACGAGCACTTATTACCATTACACCAATTTTAGGAGTATTAATTGGTGTTGTGGCTGCATTAGTGCTTGTAGCAGTGATCATTGTTATAGTAATGAGGTTACGAGCTCCAGACGAGAAGAAACACGAAAGTAATGGAACCGATCACGTTCACAAGTAATTTTTCATTCATTACTCAATTTGATGTTATAAAGGCTGCAAAATTAATTTAAAAAATACCAATGTAGATTTGAAATATATCCCAAGAAAGAATTCCAAGAATTTGAGAACCCCGATGAAAAAAATCCAGACGTCGTGCCACCAGAAGAAGGTATCTTAATTACTGAAAGACGAAATTAAAACCCCGCTTTCAATCACTTGATCTATATAGATGGCGTTTATGCTGACGTGGATGAAAAAGTCGACCAGAAATTAAACATCATAAATAACCGCATATACGAAAATATGACAAATTCAATGAATCCTAGTGTGAATGAAACGTCATTTTACGAAAATGTTAACAACATTAAAAACCAGCAACAGCGCAAACCTCGATTAGTAAAAAAAAAAATTAAGTTACCGAATAAAATGAGAATAAATAAAATTTATTCTTAAACAGCTCGAAGATGTTACTTACGCTGAACTGCAATTACCCAACAACCAAAGAACATCAAGCACAATCCATCGAGGAACAGAGCCGACTGTTTATGCACAAATTGACCATTCACGGAAGGCACCAACAGTGTCTGAAGACGATCAAGTTCCCACTGCCGAGACACCACTAATGAATGCACACCGGGAGAGCACGGTATAGATCAGTAGCATGTAGCTCCGTAGAGGTAATTGATGCTTCATCAACTGCTTTTTGCATGGAGATGGTTGGGGTTTTTGGTTTATTCACTTGCATAGTAGCTGCTTTTAGATTTGAGTGTGAGTATTCATTCATGTATTGTTTAATCTAAATTTTTTTTTTGTAATTATTTGTTTTAGGTTCAAGATTATGGATCTGGGCATTCCTTCAACGATACATGTCCACCTGCCGTTTCATCAACTCAATTCTGACGGCTGAAAAGTGGTGGGGACAATTCTGTTCGTTGCATTGGGTGGAACCCAAAAGCCAGAATTTTGTTGCTCGTAACGAGCATCGGAATATAAAGTGATTTTTTCAGTCTGCAATTCGGAGGTGGTGTCAGAAACATTCCTCGTGAAACTAGTGATTGATTGATTGATTTTTACAGACTTTTCGGATTTCTGGTGTTGGCCAATTAGGTGTGCGTGTTTGTGTTGTACTCTGTCGAGTGCAACAAAATACAATTCATTGCCGTATTTTATTTTGATTTTACTATTTCATAAAGACTGTAGAACATTTTTCTATATTCATTTAGAACCATTTTATTTGAAAACCATTTGTGTTTATTTTGTCATTTCATAAATCCTTTATTGTTGATTATTAGAGTTGATAAATGCCGAGAGATCGAGAAGACTAATAAATGTGATAATTGATTGCTTTTGATAATTATTCTTTCGGATAAAACTCAGACGATGTTTTATCATTTAAAGATTATCAGCAAATTAATAATAAAATTTTCCATTTTTGTGCACATAAAGGTCGACTATTAAGTCGGTGAAATGCCAGGTGTCTACGAGTTAAATTTTTTGATACAACTTTGAAAAAGGTGCCAAAATATGAAATTGATTATTGGGTTGCACAAAAAATAATTTTCCAAGAGAAATATTTGCTGCAATATAACGGCACAGAAAACGTAATACTGTCCACAACAATACCACTACAAACTCGATAGAAGAAAAAGAAAATCTATAAACCTTAACCACGTAATAACATGTTATTCTGGGCGTGTTCTGTGCCAACAGAAAGAAAATAAACCTTTTGTCTATTCGTTTTCCTTTCTTGTCTTGTTTATCGATTAATTGCTTATGGCTCTGCAGTTGTTGATTCGGCAGACAGGAGAAAAATAAAAAGTTCAAGTCAATTCTATTGAAATTTAAAAAAAATACTACAACTTTTCGACACGTAAAATAAAATGAAATTTATTTCTTCTCAAAAAATCATTTTACTGTCTACACATCATCATAGCATGCTATGATCTATGTACACATCGCCTTTTCCAACTACCCGAAATCGACTTTTCCTGTTTTCTATCAGGTTTTCATTTATTTGCACGAGGGTAATGTGGATCCAACACAAGGCGCAGCAATTGTGACGCTAACTTTATCCTAGTCATAACTTGATATAACTTCGATTTTAATCTACGGTAAGTTCAACTTCCACTGATTAACTTATGGTAACTAATATCTTATTCATCATAATCTATATCAATGATTTTGATGGAATTTTACACATGAATTTTTTTCGTTGTTGCGATGATACAAAAAACGCAAGTGAAAGAAACATGAACATCGCACTCTACATGTGCTATTTACATTAGCAGTGCAATGACCTTACTTATTGATAATGATGAGTCAATATCGCAATAAAATAATGCCACGATTAACGACATTAATAAAAGTATTAGAATACCGATACATTTTAAAGTTTGTTTAAAGTTTGTTGACGAGTTGCCCGAGTAACCAGATCAATGAGATATGTTATAAAAAGAAAGTAATTGGGTTATTGATTCCCCTTGACTTTTACCTACTTTTACATTGTAACATGAATATTTTTATTTCTTTTCAGATCTAGAACAAGTTGAAAGTGGAAAATTTTGTACCATGTCGAACAGGAGTTGTTGTTCAGCGTCTGGAGTTTTTCGCGTGTTTGACTCCCTTTTATTACTTGCGGTAGTCGCCATTCAAGGATGTGCACTTAATTTTTTAATTGTCAAATTCGACAGTGAAAACAAGAAATTGTACTATTGGTTTGCCGGGGACATTATTGTTTTTCTAGTGTTTATTGTTGCACTAATTGTTTCTTATGGGTGAGTAATTTAATTAATTGTAATATGAGTCTTCAAGGTTGAGAAAGAAAGTTTTAGATTTCCTGTGAATTATGAGATTTATGACATCATTGCTAACGGCTTTTTATGTTCATAACGTCACAAAAACAGCATTCTAGTCGAATTAGAGTAGAAAAAGCGCTTTTGGTTCCTCGAAAGTTAAACTTTAATTAAGGAAGTGAGGTTTTCATTAGAGTAAAACAATGTATAAATTTTATATGATGATGACAATGAGAGGTTATTAGCCATTCAATAATTGATCTATCTTACTGACTAAAAATATCATTAAATGTAACACACTGCGATTTTTTTTAAAAAAAATTACGAAATCTTTTTTATTTTTTATATTTCGTAAATTCGTTACGAAATTAAACGAAATTATATTAAAATTTCGTATTTTTTGATAATTTCGTAATAAAATTTTTTTGTTTTAAAAAACGTAGTGTTTCTATTATCTAATTACAATTTTTTTTATTATTATGAAGCATAAATTTACCCAAATTATTTTTTTTGTTGTATAATCAATCAGCTGTTGTGACAGGTGGTATGACAGTTAACAGTTAGGAAGCAAAGGAAGGATATTTGCACAAGCATTATCATAACATGATTTATTACGCTTCAGTTCGAGTATTCAAACCCGTGCGCCGTGACAACGAAACAAAAACTGCAATACTACAAATGCAAGAGGCGTTGAATACTTGAATATTATTATTATTTTATTTTAATGAAAACAATGAATTATGTAAAAAATTAAATTCACCTGTGACTAATATTATATGACAAGTACGATGCTATTTAGTGTTACGGTAACATTGATTTTTATATCTCGTGCAATCATAAATATAATTTCAGTAATAACTTCCTACATAACGGTTTATTTGAATTATTTATTATTTTTTTTCATTTTTTTTTTTAGGGCCGTATTAAGTAAAATTCATGCAAAACTGGATCATATTGACATTCCGCACATTACAGTACCCATGTATGGAACATTACCCTTTGGATACATCAGTTGGTTCATTTATGGCAGTCTTATGGTGTGCAAAATCATCTACATATTTCAATCCAACATTCCATTCGAGCTTAACGTACAATTTCATGCTGATCCATACTCAACTTCCAGTTTGAAAGTAAGTTTATTACCTATTAGCTTATAGTTATAAGTTTCCTTTAGTGCAAATATCTCAAATAATGCGAGTAAATTTCATTTACATTTATCACTAAATCTCCTATTTGTGTTGTATATTTTTAGATCGCGCTAAGTTTGTCTGTAGTCGTCTTTATTTTACTTGTCAACACCGAACACGATGCTGAACCTAACAGTGATCGCAACAGTTACATAGGAGATTTGTGCAAAGGCATTGCATTTGATCTGTTTGACACAATTGTTTTACTGAGTTTGTTGCTGTTTAATGAGTCGCATCTTAATACGAATGAGCTTTATTCTACGCAATTAAGAAATGCTATCATTGGGTTAGCGTGTGCAAATTTCTTAATACCCGGTTTTTCGTTGATGAAATTGAGTCTCAGTGACTTCGGAGAGACTTCACAACCAATCAAGTTGTCACTATTCACTAAAACCTTGAAATTATTTGGCATTAACATTCCTTACATGTTTATACGTATATATTTGTACAATGTCAGTGGAGATTTGCCACTGTTTCTTGTCAAAAACGTTTTAGCTGTTGCGATTAGTTTGCGATACATGATTCCAGAATACATTAATGCTTGCAGATGTCGAACAGCTCACTCATCATCAGCTGTAAAACCAATCAATATTATGACTTAATCATTATTAATTGCATTTTTTATAGACATACAATATATATATTTCTGTGTATTTTTAAGGATTGTTGCAGTTTTTTAAGAGTTAGAACCTGGTAATCTGTATTAACCCCATTTTATCATGTGATTTTGTGAGCTAAAGATTACGTGTGCGTTTCCGTTATGCTTTTTCAACAGGTTCTAGCTACATTGACAATGCAATGTTAGGCATAATCAAACGGCAATTACAGTGATATATTGTCATAATTTTATTTAATTTTGGAACTTTAGCTCTACGTTCTTGACGTACTTAATCCGTGTTTGACATTTTGAAACAAACACTTCTTAATCAAAAGCATATGTGCCTTAATATTTCTCAACATCTCAAGATCTCAATTTTTTATGATTAGCTAGATTGACGGGAATGGTTGAAATAATAATCAATAAAATTACCCTAATGTATTTTTTATCTTAAGTTTTAAAATTTTTACATGATGTTTTGGCGATTTAGGTCTTGGTTAAGGTCAGAATAGCTTGCACTTTAATATATTTTTATTGATTGGTCTGTTGACATACTTTTGTTGCTATGACATTGGGAGTTTTCGTGCTGTAAACGCATTTCTTGGTCATGTGTTAAATTAATGCTCAATAAGAGTGGTGAATTATGAACACATGCACTTATAGTTTTATTGGACTTGGCACGGTGGTAGTGACAATGTAATAATCAATACTTGTGTGTGTACTCATTTCGCATTTAAAGCAATGCACTGCTTAAGCAATGAATTAAGCAAGTGAAATTTTTCTTCTTTAAATAAAGATACAACTTTTTATCTTGCAGTTTAATTTCACTTAAAGGTAAAGGCAACTAAGGCGGTTTTTGCCCCTTCTTAGAAAATTAAAAATCGTATACATGAAATGGGTAGGGTAAAATTTAAAATTGTCATAATTTTGATTTCAATACATTAAACATAGTGGCACACATTTCTTCTAAATTATACTTATGCGTCCATTTCCAATCCTGGCGAGCTCTGCTGTCATCGAATACTTGCGGCCATGAATCGGCTGTAAAAAAGATCAAAAACTAGTTGTTTTATATGGTTTAAAATGTAAAGTAACAAGTGGCTAGGTCCATTTACCTATATTTTGCCTTCCATCTATTCGGTAACTAACTTTTAAATTCGGAATATGAGTTTTCACTGCATCTATTAATTCAGATGGAGTAAAACTCATAGCGGCAACATTGTACGTTCTAAGCTTCAAACTTTGATGAGGAGCTTCCATTATTTCTATTAAGGAGCGTAAACAATCATCGATGTACATCATTGGGAGTCTTGTATCGGACTTCAGATAACACTCAAATTGCCCTTTTTGAAGGGCATCGTGAAAAATCTGAACCGCGTAATCTAAAATAGAAAAAAAAGATAAATATAGTTTATCTTGCAAGCTAGGTTACATATTTTTTTAACCTGTTGTTCCACCGCCAGGGGACGTATCACCAGATATGATACCTGGAAAACGAAGGCTTCGAAAATCAAGACCAAATTTGTGGTGGTAATACTGAAATATATATGGTAAACGAAAACGTAAGTACACTTGTTTATTTCAACACACCTAATAAGAAACAAACAACGTTTACGTCAGGTTAAATTGGTTGCACATGTAATCTTAATCCATTGATATTACCTCTCCTAGTAGTTCAGCATGAACTTTTGATACACCATATATTGTCCGTGGTCGTTGTACAGTTAAATCAGGAGTTGGATTTCGTGGTGAATCTGGACCAAATGCGCCAATTGTGCTGGGGATGAACACTTTGAGTCTATACTGTTTAGCCAATTCCATAATGTTATGGACACCTGTATTATTAATTATCATTGTAACTAATTTCATATTTTGACCGTAATAATTTATTCATCTTTACCTTCAATATTTACTCGAATTGCCAGTGGGACATTGGATTCTCCAACTGCACTCAGTAATGCACTAAAGTGGATTAGCCAATCAATTTGCTGATTGACCACTATCTCTTGCAGACATTTAAAGTCTAGAATGTCTGCGTATAAATATGGCCCTGAAATTATTATTTTTTGTTTAAATTAATTTGTAAGAAATAGAATACGGAAAAATGTGGACTTTTCTTACCTGTTTTGAGTAAGGCTTTTGATGGCTTAACAATATCTGACATAATGACATTCTCAGCGCCATACTTCTTTCTAATCAGTTTTGCAAAAATAGTAAATATGATTGAATGTATTAATAGGATTTTACGGTTGATGGCACCACATTTTAATGGAGTAAATTGAGATTGAGGTCAAGATGGGTTGTTGGTTGGCAACGGTTAGGGATTTTTTTGTATTAATTTTATACGAGAAGGAATAGCACTTATTGAAAATATAATACCTGAGCAATTTAGCTAATCCTGGTCCTAATTGCCCTAAACTGCCTGAAAAATAAATTAAATTTTATTATTTTATTTGTAATTGACCATTTGCTGCATCTGGAATAATACATAACTCGTTTTAACAGTTAAAATCTATAATCGTGGCTATCATTTTAAGTTATATAACTTTACAACTCGAGAAAAGAAATGATATTAGTTACTTGTGAATGTTGTGATAAAAAAGCGATAAAATCTAATTCGATTATCATCGAAAGTCGAAAGCGATACATCAGTTATATTAAACTGATAAAAATATCTGAAAATTGTTTGAATTGAGCATTTTTTAAACTTACCAGTGATGAGAATTTTTGGAGGGTCAGCGGTAGTTGTTATGTATCGTTGATATAGCTTAAATTTCGAAAACAAAATTCTTCTAAATGCTGGTAATGACATGATGGTTTTTAAAATTATGAAAATAGTGACTTAAAACACTTCTAGCAGTAGTGGCCTATAAATCGAATAAATGACTTTCTGAAATAGGAAAGAGAAAAAAATTTACTTTAGGCACCACGTTGAAAAATAAAAAGTGAAACTATCAGTGTGCAATTATATATATATATATATACTGGTTTCCCACATGCTCTTGGGTTAAACCAAAGACAAAATGTGGAACCCTTCCTGGTTAATGGCTCTAGCCAGGAAGAGGTAGTGAAAATTCTATTGATCACAAATAATTTAGGCCAAATCCACAAACATAACTGTAAATCAGACATGTCAATTGTCAATACATCCATCAAATTATGTAGTTATAAATTTTTTTATGATTTTAAAATAAGAAAAGATTTATGAATTTTTTTATATTGCTAATTTTGATTACATGCCATTTTTTAAATGTTAGCAAGTCTATATTGGGTCTGGTATGAATCATACCATACCAGAAGCAGGAATTTGATTTTATGAAATTATTTCGGAAATTATTTCATAAAATCATACCTTATGATTTTATGAAATCATTTCCTGCTTCTACAGTTTCTTATTGAAACTAGGTCATGTGTGACAGTGGCCTTGCAGTGTTAACGATTTAAGTAATGGGGTCACAAGTTACTAAAACTACCTGAAGCGGGGTGCTTAGGAAATATTAATTTTAATTTGTGAGATGCTTAAAGAATGGGTAAAATATATTATATAACATTTGATTACTTTTTGCCAAGGCCAGCTGAAATAACACAGTTTAATCCTGAGTGGCTAATAATAAATTGCTCACAATAGAGCATAACATTTATGATTTAATGGATGATTTTAAGGTTTACATCAATACATTAATACTTCCTTGATCAGATAGTTATAGAAAATTATCTGATTTTTGAATTTCTTATCACGAAAACAGTGTAAATAATTGATAATGAATGAGAGAAACGTACCTGAACAAGCATCCTTTAAATCCTAGCACCTTCTGCTTAGACTAACGGGAAAACTGACGAATTGCTTCTGGCACGTTACCATAGTGCGTATTGATTGTTGCCAAGCAAAGTGTGCGCTTGGCCATCTAGTGTTAAAAATAGAAGTTATGGCGAAAGATACATTAAAAGAAAAGAGGATTTTGCTGGAATTCAAAATCGCTATGAAATAGTAAACACATCTATGATTACATAACACTAATGACATATGAACACTAATGACATAAGAAATTCGTACTTTTAAGTAGTTTTTAAGAATTTAAAATTTGCTGTAAAAGTGGCATATAACCCTGATAATTCTTAATAATTTTTATGATGCAATTATAGGTGTGTAGTAGACGGAGAAAATAAAAAACTGACTTATCGAAGCAGCTGTTTTTCTGTCATACGTAGGCTATAATTTGGTAGCCTGTGGCGAGTTTTAAACAATTGTTATTATGGAAGCCTTTTATTTTACTAGTCCCTGTTATTGGTGACCGATTATAGCAGAAGGGGTGTTAGGGTAATTGGTATCACAGGTCGAAAAGCACAATGGTGAAATGTGAACTGCTTCTTGGTATTTTGAAGTTTATTAAGTCTCCGATGACATCATAAAATGTTTACAAAAATTGAGCTGGTTTAGTGTTGCAGTATACTTGTAGTGCAGTGCATGCATCTAACAACCACAGATATACCATTTTGAAAGCTTTAGTCAGTATGATTGTACTTTTTTTTGCATATTTTATGAATTTTGCTCGCCAAAATTTATTTTCATGTTGTGTTTCGAAAATTTCAATGTTTAATCATTTGCGCTGTTCATTTCTAATTGCATTTACAGTGAAGTGGATGATTTGTTTTGACCTGACTAATTAGTATTGACATGCGAAGTCGATGTGGCACATCTGAATAATTATTTTTTTAAAACAAACTTTTATTTAAAAAATCTTTATACATTATATGATATGATTAAAAATTGAAATATCAGTTATGTCAGAAGTTCATTTACTTCTGGTTATGTTTATAAGTTATAACTATAGGGCAGCATCCAATAGCTTTTAATTCTATTCAGTAAAATTTATACATTAAAATTGCAGAGATTAATATTATCTTTAAAAAATACTTTTTTTTTCTTTGAATTTAAATATACATTTACATAATTAAAAATTAAAATATTAAAATTAATTTTTTTTTTTAAATTTTTTATTTAGGAAGTTGCGGTTCTCGATTTATCAACAACTATGTTATAAATTGAGAATCGAGTTCCTTGAATTAATTGCTAAAAATTCTGCGAAGTTTAAAAATTATACAAAACAATAAATGTTCCCACTAAATTACACACATACAATTTAGTAATTGAAAAAAAACTAAAACAAAGATTTAGTTGCGTTATATCTTGTGATGGCATTGCAACTTAAGCTTATTAAACCAAGGCCTATTTATAATTTTCCGTTAAAAACACAACTAATAGCTGCAATGATATTGATGAGCAGTAATATGATTCTATTAACGTTCGCCTGCAAACGTTTAAATAAAAAATTAATTTTTTTTTTTTTTTATTATTATTATTTTTGTTTTTCTATAAATTTAATCCACTCTTCTCTATCACTAGTTTTTAAAGGACCCCAGTCTGCAGCTGGTTTGCAAGCTTTACGAAATTTCTGAAATGGGAAAAAAAGGATGCTTTGAAAAATTGTAATAAAAATTTTTAAGACATTAGGTACCTCCAAAAGTGTAAATCCTTTTTCTTTGTAGACGGCAACCACAGCCCAAATAGGAATGTGTATAAATGCTCCCATTGCTAAACCCAAGCCTAAACCTACGCACCAATTTGGGTATTTGTAATCACCTAACGTTGGGCTTTTTTGTAGAGTAAGAGAATATATGAAAATAACCTGAAATGAAGAATTTGAAACACTGAAATTTGGCTCATGAGAAATTCACCACTAATTTATACCAGTAGAGACACTGGTGTAATAAATCCCCAGCAAATTTTCCAGTAGTAATTCATTTTGTGTCCTAACATAAATTCCATATCGCGACAATATTTACCAATACCTAAAAATAAAAAAATAGATATTTTTAACAGTAATTTGTTTTAAAGTGCCAACTTACCATACACCCACATGATTGCTATAACTTGCAACAGAGAGTATACAAAAATTGTAAAACCTCCTCCATAGGTGTCTACTAAACTAAAGACATATTGTCCGCCCTAAAAGAATTTTTTTTAGTTATAAAGATTATAACGAAAGACAATTATGCTCGGCTTTTCTTGTTTTTTTTTCCTGGTAAAACTTACTGGTGTACAATATATAAGTCCAATTGTAAATGCTGTACAAGATATTATTAAACATGCTTTCCATTTAGCCAAGTTAGAAAATTCGTCACATATCATGGTCTGTAGATTACCAACTATGGAAACCTTAAAGAGAAACACAGTTAGTTAAAATATCTCTCCAATGTTTGCTATTAAAAAAGGAAATTATATTTTAATGTGAGAAATTGAATTTGCTGATTCACGTCCCAAATTTTGTACCATTCTTTTCTGCAAACATAAACACAACAGCCTTGAACAAATGTAAATACCTGTTGGCTGTTTTTGTTTTTGAGAGAATGGAATGGGCAGTTGAATTTGGTAGTAAGATTAACTATTCTTCAAGGTTTTAACTAGAGTTTTAGTTTTGTTATATTTTATTCTTACTGAGCTACCGATTCCAAGAGTCAACAACATGATGAAAAACAAGGCACTCCACAGCTGAGGTACGACATCAATTCGGGCTAAAGCTTGAGGATAGGCCACAAAAGCCAAGTTTGCTCCAGATGTTACTACTTCTTCAATGGGTATTTTTAAAACGTGTGACATTGAGCCAAGAATAGCAAAAATAGTAAATCCAGCTAGTAAACTGGTAAAGGTGTCTAAAATGCTCACAATTATAGCATCTCTGAAATAATCGATATCTTTTAGCTATTAAAAAATATACGTTAGTTTTTTTGTTTAGTTTATTTACTTGTAAACGTTATGTCTGAAAGCATTGTAACTAGAAAACATGGTTAAATTTCCAAATCCAACAGTTAACGAGAAAAATGACTGCTCACATGCTTTGAACCAAACCTAAGTGAAAGTTCAGACATTTTTATCGACAAGAATTTGAGAAAAATGAGAAAAAGTTATAACTTACCACAGGATTTAGTAAAGCATCCCAGTTAGGGTTTATAAAATATACGATTCCTTCTTTTATTCCATCTAATGTACAGCCCAATATGAGCAGTGATATGAGCACCACATACGGGAAAAATGCAGTAAAATATGCTGTCTAAATACATTAGAAAACAAAGTAATGTTACTTTCAATTGTATTAATATAATTATTGACAGCATTCATGCGTACAGTGCTGTACTATAAAAACAAAAAGTATCACAATTGGCACAAATAGAAAATCTATGCAAGCATGTCAAAAGTAAAAAAACAGGAAGCATTTTTTCCAATAAGATAAACATCAAATATATTTCTTTGTGCAATTGTAATATTTTTTTATCTTTATTTTTAATACTTACTCTTCCTGAGCTTTTAATTCCACGGATTAGACAGAAAAAAGTCACTGTCCAACATAACAATAGACACAGGCTCATCCTCCAATCTGGAATTCCCAGGTCATATTCAATTCCTTTTGACATTTTGTACACATATTTTCTATTAATAATTGTAAAATAAGACGAATATGAGGTTATTTCAAGTTATTATTTACATATTATACTGCTCAGCAGAAGATTGAAGTTTTAATGTTTTATCTTCGTCGCATGTAAAATTTGACACATCTATACTTTCAAAGCTTAAATTCTGTGGCAATTACGAAAGTAGTTTATTAGATTCATTTCATAACTTTTTTGAGAGGAAAAAAACTACATACAGTGCAGTTGGTAACAGTGATGTTTTTTATGTCATCCAACTTAGTACACAAGTAATCAGCTCCCCAGGATGAGTCACAATAAGTCCAAGGCAAAACAGATTGGAAACACGAGGCCAAATAGAATACACATGTCGCCATGATAACATTATAGTAGGAAACAACGTACAGTCCTGTTACTGCTTGACTGAAACCAATCCCTGACATGGTAATAAAACAGAATGAAAAATATGATGTGATGTGATATTTCTTCTCACAATTTACCTCTAAAAATTGGAACACATTTCCAAACCTTGACTGCTCCATAACTGCAGAACTGACCCAAAGACAGCTCCATAAAATAAAGCGGTTTGCCAATCAGGACGAGCACAATTAAATACGGAATGAGAAATGCACCTAATAAAAAGGACATTAACAACTTGCTAAATTGTTTATAAGTGGGATAATTATATAAAAAAATAATTAATTTTTACCTCCACCGTTTTCAAATGCGACGAATGGGAATCTCCATATATTCCCCAGACCTACTGACATAGAAATTATGGACAGGAGAAATTCAATTTGATTATTCCATTGGTCTCTTTTAATTTGAGAATTATCCTAAATAAAACGTGATGTAAGGAAATGCAAGACGTTAATTAATTTCCAAAAAGCGTGTTCATAAAATGATGGATCGGAAAGGTACATCATTTTTAATAAGGCAATTATGTTTTTAGGAAATTTATCGTGTTAGATCTATTTGTGGAAAGAGTTTAATATCTACAATACTCAGCATTTAAAAAATAAATTTACTGATAAAGTATTTTTTATATATGTATATTTTATTTTTTTAAATACGGTACCTGGAGTGGGTTTGATGAGTCATAACTTGGTGGTGGTGTGTACGGTACTGGAATAACTGACACAGAGGGTGGCTCAGTGTTTATGTACGCCTAAATTATTATCAAATTGAGAAAATACATCATAATTATTTTATGTGTGGAAAAGAGAAAACGCCAAAGTTGGCAGGAAATAACTAAATGCACAGTGGAATGCAATTTATTGCACAGTAGTACCGTGTATAATATTTCAAGAAGTTAAAAAAACAATTTTTATAGCGGATTGTTCGCTATCATTTTAATTCTTCTTCTTAACTTTAAACTTTTTATGATTGATAAGTTATTTAAATGATATTACTAGTAATATAAATAAACTTACCAAGTTAAAATGTCCTCTTTTGGACTTCATGTCACCTGTTCGCGAGCTAAATGATGATGTGAGTGGACTTAATGCACCCGTACCTGACTTGCAATTCGATGGTAGTCTCACCTTCGCGGTTACGTCACAGCTTTTCGGATAACTGTCTTCTTTACCTATTCGCGGAGTGATAAGATAAAATTATGTACACGAATGCTGACAAGTTATCCTTTTATGCAATTCAATATTATTAAGGTTGTTTTTTCATCAATATTCGTTAGTTGAAAAAAAATGTCTTTTTTTGTGAGTAATATGATACCCGTAATGGAATGTAAAAACATTATTTTTTTCTCAAAAATTACGTATTAAGAAACTTATAAAAACAAAATAAACTTTTTAACATGAAGTCGTGTTTCAGGTTATAAAATTGCAAGTTCTTAGAACTGATTCAAACACGTGAATTCATGAAGCAATGCAGGGAAGTGTGTGTAAGAAATTATAAAAGCACGATTAAATTGAGGTAGGGACTTATTTTTATTAGTTATGTGTCTTAAGTTCATTTATTGCCAGTTGCTGCTGGAGGAATGATTAAATTAGCATGTACAACCCGTGAGAGGCAGAGAACGTGATTCAAGGTATGGAGTAAAGCAGGGCTGTAAGTGATGAGGTCAGCCAAAATGTAGGCTACTCCGGTATCTTATTATCAACTTTTTATCTCATTTAACTTATCAAAGCATTTATCGTAAATAAGAGCAAAGAGCAAAAAAGAAAAACCCGAAATGAAAGTTCTGTTTGTTTGATTTTTTATTTTTATTTATAGTTACGTTGGTCTTTTTGGAAAGAAAGGATTGTTATTAATCATTAATGAAATGCATTATCTTATCTGGTGAATCGTATTTTTATTCTAATCAATCAAGCACTGTGAGGCATTGCTCAGTCAGAACTACATCGTTAAATCTTGTGAAATTTACGCATACAGGGCGTCCACTGCTGTGATTATGATAGAAAGTAAGTGAAATGAAGGCTAAAAGTTTATTTCTTACCTTCACCTAATTGGTTGGAGTACATCACTCACGGCTTTCAGTATGAAAATGATGTGAATTATCCCCATTATTTCTTTCCACTACTCCACTGACCTCAACAATTTTCCCTCCCTCACCTGGCAGGTAAATGCACTTGATAAGTAGGAACGACCCTTCAGGCGAAGGGAATCCTTGGGAATAAATGATTTCCACACATCTTTTGTCACACACACTGCTGAGGTTATATCAATGATATAGAATTTTTTTCCATGTTTTAATTAACTGAATAATAAGATGTTGTATCAGTTGTAAATCAAGGTGCTTAGATTATATGGAATTTTTTTTGACGGAAAAATAATTAGATGTATTATCAGTTGGAAATCAAGGTGGGACCGAGGAAATGGAATAAATAGTGACGGTTTCTTTGTATTTAAATCGAAAGTAGGTTTTAAGAATACAAATAACAATAAAGAATGAAAAACAATATTCGTATTGATGATTGAGGATTTTTCTTGAGAAGTCTAGTTTGTTTTCTTTGAAATTTATTTAAAAATTTTTTTTACTATATGTCAATTAATTATTTTTGCTTTTAAAGACAATGAATAACGGTCTTGGTGGTTTCATACGTGAATTGTGTATATATAGTTTTATAATTTTTTCTCTTCCTTCCTGTAATACTTAATATGTAAATGTTTAGCCGGTTTTATCTTGGCATCTTCCCACAAATGCGAAGGTTTACAACTTCAAATTGCCTATTCTATTAGAAAACAATTTTCAAGTTTAATTATTTATAGATTTTGTACAGTGCGTTATACAATTTTTATTACTATATATTTATTATTTGCTGAAAATATTATGATATCATAGAATTTCTTGTCTCAACTGTGACAGCATGCCAAACCTGCGCAATGCATATAGACAGTTTAAATTAAGAGGGAAGAGAACCCAGCAGGTGCAGGATTTGACCCCAAGGGTGTCAGCATGGTTTGCATAAAGAGCGGCAACTAATATGGAAAGGTCGCAAATTGAAAAATCGGGTTCAACTCACAGTAGGAAACCCCATAAATTGTGCAGGTAACATTTGCACGCAATTTGCAATTCCAAGCCATTTTTAGTTTGTAGGGAAAAAATAATTAAAATAATTAAAATAATTAAAATACATAATTAAATTTCTTATAATTGTTTGTAGTTTAAATTACTGAACTTACTAAAGATCACAGGGCGATCTTTAGATTAAACTAATAATGTAAAAATATAATGATGGCAAATAAAGAAAAATTATTTCTGTCATGGGTGGCAAATGGAAGATTGGTACAGAATACTAGCTACAGGTACGCCGAATGAACGGCACTGTTGTGACTTCACCTGTCGCATCAACTATATTTATGAAATCAAGTTAAACTTCTACGAAATAGCTTGAAACATTATATGGATTTTGCATTCTATGATTTACTAGCACTTGTGACATGTTTGTCTAGTTCAACAACAAAGCGTCGACTTGTTGATTGCCACTGACTAAATGAGAGTTTTTACGAGATAACCATTACGAGTTTTTACGAGGTAACCATTACGAGTTTTTACGAGATAACCATTACGAGTTTTTACGAGATAACCATTACGAGTTTTTTAGATCCAATATTAAGTCATGCAAATGAACGATGCTATTCTTTCCCTATCTGAATCTTGATGCTGAGGAAGAAATAGTCTCGGTACTCAATTCCTCCCCCCATATGAGGAAGAAAAAGAAATGGTCTTGGTGCTACTTCCTCATAAGTTCAATATTTTTTTCCCAATTTTTTTTAACAATAATGTTCTGACATCAAAATATTTGTGATTTAAACATTTTTATTGAAAAAGGATTTATGTTTTGAAACTTTATTTAAATTACTTTATTTAAATCTAGATTCAAATATTATGCTCCACAATTTTTTAAACCATTGTAAATTTGGAATAGAAGCTGTTTGAAAATTCCGCGCCTAATTTTCTCACAGAATGGTGATGCTGCGTTGTCTTAGCGCACCACTTTTTAAATTCCAGTCCTAATGTAAATATGTAGAGGAAAAAATTTAGTTGTTAATTGGCAAAATGAGATTTCGTAAATGTGAAACGGGTCTATACGAATGTACGTGCGATGTTTTAATTAATTTGAAAGTTTTAAGTTTGTAAAATTTTCTTTATTTCAGAAAAAAACAAATCCCGGAAAAGTAAATTAAATCACAGTGTTGTTTATATTGCGGAAAAACATCCGATTATGGTATCAAAAAATTCCATTTTCATTTATATTTTTAGCATTTACAAGAGCAAGCACAATGCGACAACCAGCACCAACTATCGAAAAAATGTAAAACTAAAGATGCTTTTTTATTAATCAAGAACCGTATTTTGTACATTGTTTTGAAACCCGTGACACATGACGCACACAAACAATTTCCTTTGGACAAAAAATGAACTAAAAATGCTACAAATAATAGCTCATATGTTTATCAGTGACCATTTATTCAATATTGATGCATTTCAAAGTTGAATTAGAATTAGGTAATTTGCAAAGTAGTTTCTCACAAGTAACTTTCCGTAACGTTTTGCGATTGAAAAAATAATAGCTCGAGAACAGAAGTAATTCTGAAACTCACAAATTACTGCAGAATCAACTAATAGAATAACACTCGGAATAAACATCAGTTGAATACTCCACTTAACCACTTGATAAATGAGGATGTCAATTCTAGAAAAGCACGTAAATTTAGTATATTCACTATCTTTTCCACTTGATAAATGATGTCATTTTCTTTGCTTAAACTTTAGTAAGTGTCGTTGCTTGGCAACACAGAAGTATCGTTATCATTTAACTTTTTGTTTTTATATTGCAGATTTTCTCCATTAGATGGCAGAACAACACATCCCTATTTATTTTCAATTATGAGCGCCTGATGATTTGTGTGATGTTGCAGTTTTAATCCACTAGATGGCAATAGCAGGGAAATCTTATATTTCTGGGATTTTCTCCCGATTTTGTTGATTGGTTATGCAAATAAGTCTGCGCATTCCTTGCACTAGTTTGTAGTTTTCGCCAGTCATCGTTTGAGCATCGAAGAGGAACGTTGTACATTTCCAGGCTGGTATCGACGCAATTTGGTGATAGCGAGTTTCAATTTCTGCAGTTACTTGTTTACTTTTACTTTTTGCTGTTCTTCACATTACTAGTTTATGTCGTTCTTTACAAAACTTTTTTGCCTTTTATTTTTTTGTTTTTAAATTTCCGCCATTTTTAGTTTGGAGTTAGTCGGTGTATTCTTCAAGGTTTTCGCTACTCCGACAATAGTTTTACTGTTTAAAATTCCGTCATTTTTAGTTTGTTTAATTTCATTAATTTTTGTATTTAACTTTCCACCGTGTTTAGTTTGTGAATTTATAGTTTTTTTACTGTTCTTCCATTAATTTTGCTACTAGTTTTTGTTGTTCTTGATTTTTTTACCTTTATTTTTTCTGTTTAAATTTGTCGTGTTTAGTTTGGAATTAGTTTGACCATGACCGGATTCTCCAAAGTTTGACTTTAGTTTTCGCTACTCCGACATTAGCTTTACTGTTTTAAATTCCGCCATTTTTAGTTTGTTTAATCCACTGCGCCAGTAATTTTTCTACTTAACTTTAGTTAATTTAGTTTACTTGAGTTTGACTTTAGTTTTTGCTACAACATCATTATTTTTACCATTTTAAATTCCGCCATGTTTAGTTTGCTGAATTTTTTAGTTTTCGCTCATCGGCCGTTAAATTTACTTTTTTAATTTCAACTTTCAAGTGATTTTTAGTTTGTTAAATTCCGGTACGTTTTAAGTTTGTTGTTTTATCTTCTTTTTAATTTACTTTTTTAATTTCTGTCATTTTTAGTTTAATTTAGTTTTCAGTACTTCTGCCTTCGTCATTATTCTATTCTTCTCAGAACTTTTCTAAGTATACTTTATTTTCATTGTTTTTTTTTTACAGATACGATAGAATTTACGGGTCCCGCAGAAATCTTTAACTTCAATAAATTATTTTGTACTGAAATAAAAAACTATTTATAAATATTTATAAATAACCTTTATTTAAAAATAAAATATTTTTTATTTCTGTTCATTCAATATACAAGTATAAATTTTATTTCTGTTCATTCAATATACAAGTATAAATTTTATTTCTGTTCATTCAATATACAAGTATAAATTTTTCTCTAAGTCAATAATGACTTTGAAAAGTTTTGAAAAAAAATTTGGCAGCATTTCCCCCTTATCATTGATTTTTAGGACTCTGAAAAAAAAGGATCATGTATTAAACAAATATATAAAAAAAAAAACAATTTACCCGACGTGACGGATGTAGTCCTGTCCAGCGAAGTCCTAAGGAGAAGAGAAATACATTCATTTATTAAACAAAAATAATTTTAAAAAATAAAAAAAGTTACCTAAGAAAAAATATGAAGTGAAGTCCTAACGGAGCGAAGTGAAGTCCTAACGGAGCGAAGTGAAGTCCTAACGGAGCGAAGTGAAGTCCTAACGGAGCGAAGTGAAGTCCTAACGGAGCGAAGTGAAGTCCTAACGTGAGAAAAAAAATCAATAAAGAAACGAAACGAAACGAAACGAAACTGAACCTTATTGAACTAAACATGGCTACAATTAATACAGTAAATGAATGGCGGAGTAATGAAAACTAAATTCAACATAACGGAAATGAAAAATTAATTGAAGAAAAATATCATAAAAAGTGCCGAGTGCAAATAAGTCTTAAATAAAGAATAACTATGATTTAACTATAAGATGTAACAAAGGGTTAGGGTTAAACTAACTAACTATTAATTATGTCCGAATAAAGTAAAATAAACTATTAAATAAGTCCGAATAAAGTAAAATAAACTATTAAATAAGTCCGAATAAAGTAAAATAACAAACTATTAAATATGTCCGAATAAAGTAAAATAACAAACTATTAAATATGTCCGAATAAAGTAAAATAACAAACTATTAAATATGTCCGAATAAAGTAAAATAACAAACTATTAAATATGTCCGAATAAAGTAAAATAATTAATAAGAAAAAGCAAGTTAAGTAAAAGCAGCCCTAATATCCTAAAAATGATACAATATCAAATGAAATAAAACTAACAAGTAATAATAAACAAAAACGCACGTCGAATAAAACACTGAATCTCCAACAAAATGTAGAATAAAAAGCTAAAATTATTTCCCGTTGCGTGACTCACTACTAATGCTAACTAATTTGCATAGCGAAGTGACAATGCAGTTGATAGTGCTGCCGCCAATTGCGTCATTAGTCCGAAGTTCTCGCTTGACTCCACGTCATGTGCTCTCCAGCATCGCCAAATCAAAAATGACCTGAAAAATAAAGTAAGTATTAGAAATTTCGCATTTGTTCTCTTAATAATATTTTTATTTCTTTTTTTGTTTTAGTGTTTATAAACAAAGAAAACAGAACTGAAATTTGAGATTTCTTCATTAGGTAAGCATGAATTCGAAATTTCGCTTGTTCTTATCGTTTATTAACAAATATTTTTTTTCGTTTAGGACTAATAAGACTCTGGTGGCCCGGAACACTACGCAAAAATTTACTGCAGACATTATAAATGTTAAAAATAAAAAATAAAAAATCATTCTGTATACGGTAATTAAAATCAGAAAATGTAAATTTTTAATGAACATATCAATAAAAAAATTATAACAAATCGGAAAGTGAATCAACTAAAAAAAAACAAAAAAACAACAAAAACCAACAAGTAAACCACGACAAGCCGAAAGGGTCGGCTTCTATCAGGTTTAAAAAATCCCGAATGAACTCGGTTAAGATTCACCAGCCCTTTTATTTAAAGGTAATGGGGTCCAGATGTGTGCGGGTCTGGACCCCGGATAAATTTTACCTTGATAATGGCCTATTGACCTCTTCATGGTTTTCAACGATGTCGTCGTGTTGCTGATACCTTTATAAAAATAAAAATCTAAAGAAAATAAATTACAATTAAATATATAAAGCAATAAATGTCAAAAACAATAAAAATAGTAAATACAAAATATTTAAATTAAAACACAAGACGATTTGAATAAAATAGCCTTTTCCATGTCGTCGTTCTTGTAAGACAGACCTATCGTATATGAAATAAAAATGAAATCAATTAAAATGAAATCAATTAAAATGAAATTAATTAAAATGAAATCAATTAAAATGAAATCAATTAAAATGAAATCAATTAAAATGAAATCAATTAAAATGAAATCAATTAAAATGAAATCAATTAAAATGAAATCAATTAAAATGAAATCAATTAAAATGAAATCAATTAAAATGAAATCAATTAAAATGAAATCAATTAAAATGAAATCAATTAAAATGAAATCAATTAAAATGAAATCAATTAAAATGAAATCAATTAAAATGAAATCAATTAAAATGAAATCAATTAAAATGAAATCAATTAAAATGAAATCAATTAAAATAAAATATATACCGGTATGGAATCAATAAATGAAAGCAAAAGAAAATGGTAAATACAAAATATGGAAATTAAGTAAACGCCGGATAATTAGAATAAAATAAAAATAAAAATAAACGGCAGATAAATAAAAACTAAACGCCAGATAAATAAAAACTAAACGGCAGATAAATAAAAACTAAACGGCAGATAAATAAAAACTAAACGGCAGATAAATAAAAACTAAACGGCAGATAAATAAAAACTAAACGGCAGATAAATAAAAACTAAACGGCAGATAAATAAAAACTAAACGGCAGATAAATAAAAAATAAACGGCAGATAAATAAAAAATAAACGGCAGATAAATAAAAATAAACGGCAGATAATTTTTAAAATAAATAAAAAATAAACGCTAACAAATTAAATCAAATTAAATCAAATTAAATCAAATTAAACTCCATAATGGCGTCTTTGAATTGAATAAAATGAAACTAAACGACGTTAATGGATTCTTCGTGAATATTCCTTGTGTCGCTAGTATATTACAATACAAACGGTTAGCCCGTGCCTTAAAACGGCACCAAAATGCAGATAATAATCATGCCGTAAATCAAAAAATACAAGAGATAAACTATTGCAAACTGAATAATAAACTTACGCTCAATCCTCAATATGCTGCTCTGTGCTCTCGGCTGCGAAAAGCTGCATAAAGCTGCATAATTACAACGTAGAAATCGGAAATAGAACCGCTATTTTTACTATGAATACTAATTAGCAACGAACATTCGAACGTTGTTGCTGCAGATTCCGGAAATTTGCCGCCTGCCGTTAATATCAGAAACTAAAAACATTAAGAAGTTATAATTTCTCTTTTATGGTTAGTGTTAGTGTTGTATAAACCAAAATAAAAAATAATTAAATGAAATTGACAACCCTTTTTACCAGAAAAATGACCTGCTAAGTGCAATGTTGTTTTTTTGATGACAAGATCTAGTGAGAAATCTTGGAATCTTCAGAGCAGTACTTCAAAGATTCCTTACCAGACTTCGCTGCGATAGATAAGCAGTTGTAATCGACTAAATTCAATATTGTGATTGACTGCCCACCAGGAAAGCAAACAAATAAAATATAATAGTTAATTAAGGTGTTGAAAATTCTTCTGTAAGTGCATAAACCAGCTAACGTGTCTGGGAAAAAAATGTCATTCGGTAACGATGGTTAAGACTAAAAGAAAAGTTTTTATCTGTTATTATCAGTTATTACTAAACAAGTTATAAAAATATGGGCACATGCAGTACATATAAAACAATTAAAATTTTGAGTTGTGAATTTATTACCTGGCATCGGAATGTAAAATAAGGTTGCCTCGCTGCACTTGCTCTGTGTTCTTAACTTGAAATTACAAATAAAGAACAATACATCAACTTTCTATTATAAAAATTCTACATGTCCTGTTTATTAGCCCGGACGAGAGATCAGAAGATTTAAAAACGTAGGGAACCAAAAACCCAAAAAATTCCGAATACTTCTAACGCTTTAATAATTATCATCAGTATATCATTCGTATTTCACATGGTTTTTTTTCTTCCTTCTTCAATTCATCAGTTTGGTCCAAGAAAACATTTTTTTCAGTTTTTATAGTCATTTCTACTGTCGATGTATCAAATTAATCAAGTCGTCCTAGTACTTCGATGGTTTTCTAGCGGATGATCGTTTACGTTTACGCTATTTTATCAGCTTCAGAAGTTAATATAATAATTTTTAAAAAAATTAGAATTGAACCACATGACTCCACATGAAATTTTTACTCCCATTATAATTTTTATGAAATGTTCATCACATGGCAAATTACAAACATGGCAAATTACAAACATGGCAAATTACAAACATGGCAAATTACAAACATGGCAAATTACAAACATGGCAAATTACAAACATGGCAAATTACAAACATGGCAAATTACAAACATGGCAAATTACAAACATGGCAAATTACAAACATGGCAAATTACTCGTACACTGCGCCTTAATGACATGCGCATAAAAGAATTCATCTCTGCAATAAAAATTTTCAAAAAATTAATTGATTAAATAAGGGGAAACAAAACTTACTCGTCAATTCTGCAAGCTATATTTGTTGATATCACTAGCATGTTTTTCACATTTCTGTCGAAACTACAAACATGTATCTAAAAACTTCTATTTTTGATACGACCCATTACTTTGAAATAAAGATAAAAAGATAAAATTACTATTCATACAGACAAGTCATTCATGTTTTGTTTTCAGTTTAACAGTGTATTCTAGTACTCCAGACAGTTGGGTCTGCTGATAAGATCTTCGATGGTCGAAAGTACGGTAAATAATTTGGGAAAATGACGGGTCTATATGAATAGTAATTTTATCTTTTTATCTTTATTACAAAACATGTATATTGACTGCTTCGCCTCTATACATTCCATACCATTTTTAACCATCTTCTGCTGCCATCTAGTGTCGGAAATTCCAAAACAAATAACAAATTTCCTGTTATGCCTAGTTCACACTACAACTGAAAATACGACTCAAACTGAAACTGAAACTTTCCAGCAGCTAATAACTGCTCATCTGAAAAGTTTATTTACTGTTCACATATTTTTAGATGCCTAAAATGATCTTTTCTGTGGTGAAAAATAACTAAACTTAAAATGTAAATTTCAGTTTAGTACCCCAGATAACACCAATGTTGCATGCAATGTTCCAAATGATACTTTTTCTAACATTGCTGCACTGTTGCCAACAGGGCAGCAATGTTAGAAAAAGTAACATTTAGAACATTGCAGCTACATTGCAACATTGCAGCTACATTGCAACGTTGCAGCAACATTTGGTGTTACCTGGGACGTAGTCAGTTTGAAGATTTTCAGTTGTAGTGTGAACTACGGTAGGTATGTCCTAACTTCCCAGTCTACAAGAAAAAAAATAATTGAAATAAACTAATCAAGCAAGTGTTTTTATTATTGTAAAATAAAGTGCAGAAGGTAATTTTAAAAAAATGCATTGGTCAACTCTGTATTATTTATAACTGTCGATCAAATTACATTCAACCAAGCATGACACAGCGGTTTGCCAAAAAAGAATCAGATGAGGGAAGTAGAAGAAAAGCAGTGAGACTTCTGAATTATGATACTTGTCAAAAAGAGTCCAACAAAGCAATATTCCTCCTCAAACGGCAAAAACATGGTAGAAAGAAATGATGAATGATTGAGAAAAGATAAAATAAGTTAAAAATTCGAATGCAATTTTATTAGAAGACTTTCTTTATAGCCGAAAAATTGAGATTTATATATTTCCACCCTCAATTGTTTATTTTATCCAATAATAACCCGTGATCTCATTCTAAAGATAAATCTATTCGCTTTTTACAATAACAAAATTGTTATCTTCATAAAACCTCATCTCCGCGATTCATTACTTTTAATTAGCTTAATATTACTTCTCCGGGAAACGAAGTAGCGCATGCGCAAGGCACGTGCTTTGATTGCGGCCAAATTCTGATTGACGCCACGTGCTCCTGCTTATTTAACTTGACGCGTTCGCTGAGTGGATTAGGGCTGAAAATTAAGTTTAATAGGAGTGTGATCGAGTAGCAGGAATGGCACATTGGGCAACTAATCTGTCGGCGGACACGTGGCCTTCATTAAAAGTGGCTATAGCAGGAGAATAGGAAAAAACAGAACCCTCTTTCGTTCACCAATCTCCCTATCCCCTAGTCGACGACACCCACTCACAGGAGGTTTGCGGTACTGGGGTTCTAGGGTTAACGGGTTTGGCGCGCGTTGTCCGTTGTGAACTGATCTATCGGTGACCCCGCGCTTGGGTGGGCAATCTGGATAAAAGCCTCCGCACTACCATTATATAGACGCGGAGATAAAAGGAAAATTGACAAACGCTTGTTGCCTCCCCCCATTTTCCCACAGACGTTTACATCCCCCATTCCAATCATTTGGGTTGCTCGATGATGGATGAAAATAATGTACAGAGTGTGTTGTTCAGTACTTGACTACGTACATGCTTTACATGCTTTCATAATTGTTTATGTTTCCTTGATTACTTTTATCTATTAAATCGAGATCAAAACAGTTTACAAATGCCAAGAATATTTTTTTTAAAAAAAGAATAATTTGCTGTTGCTTTTTGGAATTTAATTTTAAAAAAATGCTTTTTTATAAGAAATAATATTTTTTTCAAGTTGGAATATGTTGAAATAAATTTATTTCAGTTGGACATAGATTTAGAAGGCTTCAGACCTCGTCAAACCAATGTTGACAGACGTGGAGAAGATTCAATTCTGAGTCCTCTGTATGTTCAGCGGGAAAGCCCACCCTAATCCTCATTGCGAAGGATTTAACGACCCTGTGAGACTTGTTATGTGCGTCTTGCTTTTGTCGAAAGATTTAAATCGAGTAATAGGTGTATGTAGCCTTCAACTGCCAAAAAAATAAAATATTTTTTTGTTGTGTATTCAATGTTTTTTTTTCTGCTTCAAAATTGAATAAAATGACATTGTCATGTGAGATAGAGGATTATTAAAAAAAAAATAGATGGATAACGATGGTGTGAAATTGATTTTTAGGCTATACTGTTGATTTCTTCTTTTTTTAACACGTCGTGCATTTAAATCTCAATTTTTTGGCCTTTTTTATTTCTTGCTCCTAAACTTAGAAATAGAATTGCAAGAGGGAGAAAAAGATATAAAAATAAAACAATGGATGTAAGAAAAGAAGAAAGAAATATAAATTTTACCTTAGATTTTTTATTTTTATTTTCATCCACATTGAAACATTTCTTTATCCAAATGGATTGCCCGTACAGCGCTACCCTCAGACAAACACATGAAACACTCGACCTCTATGCTAATGCAGTGAAGCCGATTTGTGCATAAGAAAAGAGGGCCTTGAGTCGAAGAGAGAAAAAAAATTGCTCTTTTTATTGACGCCCATGCTGATGCTAGGCTTTGATTGGAGGCTAAACTCGAATCTCACCGTGAGGGCGAAAGCCGGACGAACGTAGGAATCACTTTGTACTTAATTGCATTTCCTCCAGTTGAGAGTGCGCGAGTATTTTATCACGTGAAACGCGACGATTTCTGTGCCGAGAACACTCTTATCATGATTCTTCCATCGTCATGCAAATGTGAGGTGGTATAACCAGGCTCACAAACCGTTCTAAATCCATTCTGAAATGTTTTCTTTCGAAGAAAAGTGCGTATACATCTTTTAAGTACCATAGCTTTCAAACTAAAAAAAAACAAAACAAAACAAAACAAACTAAATTGTGCGAAAATGAATCTGCCATTTAGAATTTTTATCAACAAAAATTCGTATCAAAAAAATATATATTTTATAATTTTGCATCATCAAAAATCCATTAAATATAAATTTCATCGCTGTGTATAATGCAATTAAAATGACTTCAGAATTAAATTAAATTAATTTTTTTAAAACGAGTCATAAACGAGAGTCGAAGATAGCAGAAAAAGATGAGAAACGTTTTCCCCTCCATTTTTTTCTTCTCTTTACCCATTTCTTCTATTTTTATTTTTCAGTTTTTCTTTATTTTTCACTTAACGCGTCATACTAATCGCGCTTAGCTTTGTCGTCGTCGATTTTGGCCAATCATCTATTCAGACAACGTAAAAAGCTAACGATGGGCCGCAGCTGCTTGGGACCAGATTGCCCGACCGACGCCCCTTAATACCTTCTCCGCCCACGCCTCGCGCCTCGTTTTCAACCCACCCTTTCCGTCAAGCAAAAAGGATAAGATTAAACAAGCCATCTCGCTCAGATCCTTGTTTCAAATCTCATTATTAAAACAGGCATCCTCGTTCCCATAATTGGCACGCGGATTTTTTTCAAACCATTTTTTTCCTTTCCGTTGTTTCTTTTTTTTCTTCTTCTTTTTCGCGGCTGCAACGTCTTTATCCCGATCGAAATTTGCAATCATCTTGATGGCAAATGGCACGTGACGACTTGGGTAATGGGCTTCCATTTCCACGTCTTCCAATTGAGACTTTTTAAATAGTAAAACGGTACACCTGAAAGGGTGTAAAACATAAAGAAATAAGTTCTAATATATTACGACGACCGAGTAAAAGTTAAACAAGAAAAAAAATTTATTAATATCTTAAAAAGTAAACTTACACTCGAGTGATAATGATAAGTAGCCCATTACATGTAATTTAGCAATTTATCTTGTAATAAAAATATCAAAGGGTACTTGAAGACTCGTTTAATTATTTCAAAATGGCACACCTGTTGTTAATTCATGAAATAATTTTATAATTTAGATAATAAGTTAGGGTAGATTTGAAGAAGGCATATTATGAATCACATAGTTCTTGAAAACGCGTTTTAAACCAAGTTATTTATTATCGCGTTGCTCCTTCATTACTCATAAGCACACTTATTAAACGCCAGTTATCACTGGCGGGCATCTGTTGCCTCTGTAGGTTTAATTTCCACCCAGCAAACTACGCGCACGAGGGTCAGGTGGTCACTTGGCCATGTGACCCTTGATGGTGAAGGCTCTGTTTTGAGTTTTATCGGGTCGAAACGTGCATTTAATTAATCCTCTTGTCCTATTAATTCCTTTCGTGCTCAACTCATCTAATCGGTGTCATAAATAATCGCCACGTCCATGATAATAATGATGAACGCTAATTAGTATCCGTGCAATGACGCAATGATCCATTTGGTCAAATGTAAACTATTCTGCTATCAAAAATTACATCTGTTAATTGTCACATTATCGAAATCGAGTCAAATTTTTAAGCACCTCAGTTGATGCGTTGGTTTGTTTTCTTTGAATAATTTTAAAAAGTAATGCTGTGCATATAATTTGACTTAATTTTTCAACTAATGTTGAAAGTCTCATTTCCCAATTTATCACGAGATCGTGCGGAGAGCTAATGATCGTTTGGAAGTAGCAAACAAAAATGATTTGATTATATCAGCGAAGGAAAATTGGGTCGATCAGGCGGTTCCCTTCAATGAAGTGGGACATTTTTTCCGCGCATGAAAACCTCTCTTCTTTCCCTTTTTCGTGCCCCATTTGCATGGATATTGACAAGACGGGGAGTAGGGAGGTTTGAGGTAATTGGTGGGTAATGGATCTGCCTCGTAATTATGAGATAATGTCGTTTCCCTTGTTCTGCTCACATACCAATTCCTCGTCAAAGCCAAACTTGTCGGCGCCCACTCAACCAATCACTTGCGCTTCGATTAACCCAAAGAGTCTCGCGAACAAATGCACGCCCCGTCGCCTCTTTGTATAAAGAGAATTTTTGAAAAGCTCCGCCTGATCGCGGGCTGCATGCTCAGCTCCATTGCCGTGCAGAAATTTTTTTTTATTTTATTTTTTTTTAGCCCATAAATGGAATAAAAATTGAATTTTTTAATCAATTTTCTTTATAAAAATCGCTTAAAAATGTCCATTTTAATAGGTAATGCAAAGTGATATGGTACGAGGTACGATTTTTATTTTTTATTTTGTGAATTTACTTAAACTTTGCGCAGCTTTTATTATATAAAAAAAAAGAAATTTGGCTTCTCAGAAGAAAATTTTTGCCTATAGCTTATACAATTCAATAACAGGTCAAGAAATGCCAGACTAAATTCTTGTACGGTTTTGGGTGGGGGCTTGCGCATTTGAATACGCGTCTCTGCCATTTCAACACAACTCCACCCTTCTACACTCGAGGGTCTTCACAAACTCGAATCCAAGCGCCTCTGGAGGGGGCCATAAGCATTTCTCATGCAAAATCTGATGCCTCCCCGCGCGTATTTTGATTGCTACTGCATTCGTTCGCTTTCGGACTATTTTTTTTATTAAATTTGTCCAGCTTTAGGGGTTTGAAACGAATTACGTCCTATGGTTGTACGGGTCGGAGAAGGGTGAAGAGCGAGAAAGATGAAAAAAAGTCAGTGAAAGGACATTAAAGTGGAACGCGAGCCAGATTGTGTATAGTGAATACTTCAGTTTATGTAGCAGCCGTGTTTATATTTAGAAAATTTATTTATGTTTAAATTACAAGATTGTTGTGTTATTTATTACTTCGCCCAAGTGTTTAATTATAATTTGGTCTTTACTTATTTGTTTGCAATGAACAGCTGCGGGACTTAACTAGATTTTAATTCCTTTCTATAATCTTATCATCCACTCAGTAAATGCTTAATGATTTTTTGTTGTCGTTGGTTACACTTAACTCTATATTTGTAAGTCGCAAGATGATAAATGACAAGGTTTAATAATTTATACATTTCAAGGATTTGTACTCGAGATTAGATTTTTTTGCCTAATGCGCTCGTAATTCGCCAATATAGTGATGTGTGGATCGAGGGATGTGCGCACGCGCTACTGAATGCCTGATGGTTTGAGAATAGCATATAAACATATCAATCAGTGAGAGTTGAACCCACCTCATTGTGCATTGGTGACGAAGTGATGGCAGCATAATTGCATTACACGGGGTTTTTTCTCTTCTTACAGTACTTCTCAAGGAAGAAAAGAGAAGAGAGCGAGAGATCCTTTTACGATATTGATCCTAAAAGACTACAATGGCTGAACAGTCTGAAATAAAAAATAAATTGTTAAATTGTCACTTTTTAAAAAAAAAATTAAAAAATCAAATTTCACTTACTTAATAATTACTTTGCATTTCCTTTACAGACTTTTTGTTTTTAATTATTACAAATTCGGTTTGAATTGCTAGAAAAAAATATTAATTCTACATTTGAAGTAATATGTCGTGGAAAATATATAGAATTAGATTTAAGATACTTTTTCAAATGTTTTGAAAAAATGTGGTGCAGGCGTATGGTCGCATCTAAAACTCGTTAGAAGGCGCTTTTGTCGCTGCAGGAGCCGTGTGTCGTCCTCTCTCACAGGGTGTGTGCGAGTGATGGGCCATCAATCACTTTACTGCAATATTCTATTTGTAAATTCGAAATAAAGTAGACATTAAAAAAAAGTGTATATAAAACTGTATTTGGAAACCTTGAAATGAGTAAATGAGATCACATGATGTTGTTTTGTAATGAATTCGCAATAACAAGTGTGAAAAGAAATGGCTTTGAATCTACGTTAAATTGAAGGATTGATGAAATCCAAGCGAAAGAAAAGAAATGAAAAAGAAAAAAAAGGAAGAAGGGGGATTGAAAGGTGTAAAAACGTGGTAAAGAAATAAAAAGAAATCTCTTCTACGTCCAATGAGAAAGAGAGAGAGCCAAATATATATATTCCCGCGCGCGATCTTCTTATTGCCTGCACTCGCTTCGGCTTTTTTCTTCACTGCCTTCATCACGTGTCGGCCTATCACGTGCTTTTCATAATATAATAAAATTTTTATGGAAATGTGAGTCGTAAAAACTCACCGCGAATCTCAGCGTATTTGCCTCCGAGAGAAGACAAGGTACATTTTCTCCTCTCCCCATCATTTTTTCTTGCGCCGAGAAAAAAAAAGTCAGAACTCATTATAACGAAGTGAAAGTGGTATTGAAATAAAATTTTAACAACATGTTTTTATATAAAAGTAAAATATAAAAATTTCATTTTTTTAGATTAAAAAACTGCCGAATTCAATTCTTTAAAGAGAATAAAACGCAATTACTTATATCATATTACTTTCACTGCATTTTAACTTTAAATATGATTAGTACATTTGTAATACAGAGATGAGAAATTTGATGATGTAAGCATATTTCGATGTAAGCAAAAAATGCTTTCCCAACACTTTTATGTGGCATGAGCACTAATTAAACCAAAAATTGTCTATGTTAAAAATAAATTTAATTAATAAGAATTCACATTTCGAAAGTATTGTTAAATAGACAAAAAACTTTGACTCATTATGCCTCGCGAATAATTCGTCCCTAAATCCAAAACTAACAAGTGTCACATATGAAGTCAATGGCGCGGTGTTGGAGGGCAAGAGGTAGGGCTGGCGCACGTGCATTCGAAAATAGGGAGGAGATCATCAAAGGCTTTTCTGCGTGAAGAGACTCGCAGCATACATAGAAAGAAAAAAAAGAGCGAGAGAGCTTTCCCGAGCACATATAGAGCCCAAATCCTGAATAGGGTTTTCTTTAGTTTAGGTCACTTTGGCAGCTTGATCTATTGCCAACTAAACCGCACGTGGGGTCATTAAGCACCTGGACTAAACTCCCTTTTTGAAACACTCTCCTAATTGTCCTTGATATGGGAATGAAATAAAAATCGTTAACCAAATTATGTATTCTAGCAACTCTTTTTTGTTTATTATGTTAATAATAGAAAACCTTGAAACGAAATAATTAGGTATCCCCTATTTTCAATTGGGAAAGACTTCTTTTAGTTTTTCTTGAGTTAACTGACCACTGGGTGACAATAAGGTCCCTTCATACTCTCTCTCCCCTTCACCTATGATAGCCCGAAGGTTGCTCCTCCCCTTCTTTGGCAGACTGCGTGGAGCCGACACTGGCACCTCGCAGTCTGCCCGTTCCGACATTCCCCGAGTACCAAAGAGTAAAGGAGTAGTCGAAAGAAAAAAGAAAAAGGGGAATTTGCACCTGCAACTAGTTTTGTGACTTCCCTCAGAGAGAGTTGTAAATGAAATTAAAGTGACACCTTGTATACTCGAGTTTTAAAACCAAATTAAATGTCCCATAAACGAAAAAGTACAGTACAGGTGCGAGACAGTTTTTAAAAATTACTTTAAAATATTAAATAATAAATTCAACTCATCATAAACTTGTCATAAACTCCTCGAAAAAAGTCATATAGTTATGTATATAGTTATTTAGTTATTATATAGTTATTTTTTTCTTATTTAAAAAAAATAAATAAATTTGTGGTAATAATTTTGCGGTATAAAATTTAAAAATTATTGCTAAAGTAATTTAACTGCTTTGATTTGGTTCAGTCTGTTGGCAACACTTCATGAAAGGCGATCACTTTACAGGGTGCCTTTCACTGGCCAGAAGAGCGTCTTTCTGGGTCACTGCCCCGCTTTTCACTCGTGTCCCGTGAACAAATGACGAAGGGGATCGCCAAAGTGGATCTCTACAGGCAATGCCACGAAGAATCTTTTTCTGCCAGGCCCCCAACTGCAATTGGTCATGGCTTGTTGCCTGGGAGATTTCACACGCCTTAAGATAGCAGCTGGGATGACAGAAATTTCACTTGAACGTCACTAGTGGAAAAAGAAAAAGAAGAAGAAGAAGAAAAAAAGTCCCCCTCAGGAGAGAGAAAGAAATGGCTGGCACGAAATTGGTTTCAAACTGGCTTGCCTCCTAACTGACATTATGTACAAGAGAACATAACAGTTATGTCACATGTCTACTTATATGCTGGGGAAAATGAAAGGGCTCTTTGTGTCACATGGTATTAAACATGCTAATCGCGAAAGAACAGGTTGGCTTTTTAATCTTAAATCTGCTTCTATATTTTCTTGAAAAGCGTTATAAATCGCGACTTGTTATTTGTTTGGATGCTTTTCGCTTTTCTCCGACTGGTTTTTTAATACTGACCGTCGACTCCGTCTGCGAATTATTTCTTTGTTTACGTATTCGTAGTTGACTTCATGACTCTTGAGAAAACTTCATGACAATTCCTTTGAGGGTGATTTTGAAAAGAGAAGAAAGCAAAAGCCTATTCAAAGGAAAGAGAGAAAAGTTTGAGAAGGCTGAAGGGGAATGTGGGGAAGAGATTGAAGTCTAGAGTTTAAGGGGGATATAAACTTAGAACTAGGCCATTTTTCTCAACAACTTATATCCGCTAAGTGACCTCACTTTGAAACTGGTCTTCATCTTGAAGCCCCCGTGCGTGAAATTTGTCAATTCTTTGAGTGCACTCACACCGAGAGGAAGTTGCGAGGCAACCCGGGCAGGTGGAGTGAGGCGAAGGGGAAATCGGCCGCTACCCAGGTGATGACAAATTAAAATGCCACGGTGGTGTGAAGGGCATCTTTTTGCGCCTCCACCACCCTACCCCTACTTCCCTTTTGCTCACCTGGAGTCAGCCACAGACCCTTCTCATGTTCTGTTGGGATTATAAATGATGTCAAAGCATAGAAACCCACCTGGGACTATTAAGTCTCTTAGACGAGCCAACCACAATACCCGCCGGGTCCTTATGTGAGATTGGCTCGGGAGAGGGAATAAACGCCGAAAGGGAGATCATAATACACGAATGCGATGTTATTCGAGGTGTGAGAACACATTTTGAGCGAAAATTAAATTATAAACTTAATGATTATGAGTCACGTAGTTGATAACTTGATGACACGCAATCATGCCTTATGAAGGAAGGTAAGTTATAAAGTTTCGTATACACCGGTAGCCGTTTGAAGCCGTGGGTAGTACGAACAGGAATAAATAGCGCGTGATATAGTCTTTACTTGACAACTTAGGGAGCGCACATTGACGATTTTCCATTGTTAATGTCTCTTTTTAAAATGATTCGCAAAAAAAATTTCTACAGTTAAATTTGATTCGGATAATCTTGTAAGCTTAAAATTCTTTAAAACCTCTCAAACTGTTGTCACGTTCAAGTTATTTATGACCGAACATCAGTTGAAAATTATAACTTTACTTTTAGACACCGAGCGTTGTGATGTCCGGTTGGGTTTTAAAAAAAAAGGAAGAAGAAAAGTAGAATAGAAAATTGTTCGTGTCATGCACAAGCTTGTGCACTGATATCCATCATCTCGTCCCAATTCATTCCGTGGGTGTTGATGGTGTGCACAGCCGGGGTTGTGCTGACCCTTGAGGCGCCTGTGTGGTTGGGCGTTCGTCGAGGGTGTCGGTGCCATCCGCGAGAAGTAGTGAGAGCCACGTGTGGCGAATGGCCTCGTGTCGGGTGGCGTAATGGCAGTAGGGCTGTCAGAATCCCCCGTGAAAACAATGGAGACAGATCTTCATGCTAATGGGCGTCGCCCAAGAAGGAAAACGAGTGGAGGGTCTCGTGCGCCGCGTGTTAGCGCCTTGTTACGCATTCAATTTGGACGTGCACAGGTGTGAGTGCTCGTGGCTCAAGATGAAATGTGCTCGTGCATGCAAATGAAAGCACTCTCCATCATCCAAACCGATCGTATTCAACATGGACGGCACGATGGACCTCTCCAACAGGCAATTTTCCCTTCCAAACATGAATTGGTCCCAATTCCTACGAGGTTAGGCTAAAGGTCTTTTTTCTTGTCCGTTTTTCTATTGGTTTGCAGAGTCGTTCAATTAAAAACAATAAGCGCATCATTTATCATCGCAGGACTCGGAAACTGGAAAGAAAAAAAATAAACTGACGATTAGACATTATTACAAATTCGAATTACAGTAATCATGAACCGGTATGAAAACTTTTTGTAAAAAAAAAAATTGAATAACACGTTGCAACAACAATAATAGAATTTGCTTCTGTAAATATTACGTTCGTTTAATGTTATTGATAGTCATTTTTCTTCCCCTGCACGACTCTAAGAAAAATATTTCAAAATGTGAGGGTGTAGTTAAATTTTTAATTTCTGAATTCATGAATGAAAATATGTAATTTTTTACTTCTGTTTTTCTTTTGACTCGAGGCGCTAACTCAATTTGCATGTACAAGAGTTGCAACTCACACTAATTGAATTCTCGTGACGAAAGAAAGAAAAACATGTAAAAAAAAAACAAGACAAAACAGAAAAAATTTAAAAACATTATTTTTACTCATATATCCGCTGAGCGTCAGGTAAAGAAAAAATTTACATTTAAAGAACGAGGGAGAAAAAATTTTAAATTCAAATAGAACTAGGCGAGCAAGAAGAGTTTTCTACCTATGAATAAAAACAGGTGTCAAAAAACAGACACTGCACCACTGTATGAAAAAGAAGTAAATGACTCAAAAAACGTATACGAAACCTCGGGGAAATACAAAAATAATTCTCCTTTCTTTAATAAAACTCACTGAAATACCTCAAAAAATTAAATAAAACACTTTATAAAACAAGTTATAAACTTCTTATTTCAATTTAATACATTAATTAATGGGTGGAGTTTAAGTTCTGAATTGAGATGAAGAAGCTACTGTTGTTATATCAAAAATTTTCTTTTCTTTTCTTTTCTTTTCTTTTCTATTCTTGACTTTTTTGTCGAGTTGTTTGGGTCTCGTCGCCAGCTGTGGATTGTGGGTTCCCTCGCCATTCTATTCTTAGTAGGTGACAAATTACCAGCTGTAAATCACATTAAAATGAAGTAAAATAGCTTTACAATGGAATCTCGCGGCTAGAAGCCTGAGAGGGGCGTTGCTTAGAGGGTCGGTTGGATTAATGGATGACTGGCCCGTGAACTGAATAGAAATCCGAGGATAGGCCAAAGAAGGCTTCAAAAGCTAAAACTGCATGTCAACTCATGTGTTCAAATGCTGAATGAGGCTAGTTTTCAACCTTATGGTTGATGGGAGGTCTTTGCTATATCATAAAGAAAAGCGATTAAGTTCCCAGCACAATCCTGTAGATCCACTTACGGGTCAAGATAATTGTCGACTCGAAAACAAATCACCCGCTTTGTGTACACTTTACACTCACGGCAGAGAATTTGCAACAAAACCAGTTCATTACATGCGACAAATAAGTCTAATGTAAAACAGCTTAAACGTTTTATTCCTTTGTGTACGCGGTACGATATGAATATTTAGAATACTTTTGTAAATCAACAGAAGTTAGTTTGAAATCCACACGATAACGTTACTTATTAAGTATCATTTTATACAGTTATCAATGTTAGTATTCATCGCGCAATGTAGAAAATTTAGACAAAAAGATACCAAATCGAATTGATTTTAATCTTAAGCGGATAAAGCAAAAATCTTTTATGGCCGGCCATTAGCTATTTTTTTTTCTTTTTCCCTCTTACACATTTTTTTTATCGCCTCACGATGTCTATGGTGGTGCTTACAAAATAGCGCGTTATAAGGAGGTGGGTTTTCATTGGACTTTACTCACTATCCCCATTTTGGAATGTAAAAGTGCCTTGTGCCTCCTGCTGTACCAAGTAATTTGGATGGGATTAAGAGCTCTATTCACGACGATAATGGTTTCGCTTCTTGCTATGGAATTTTATTTGAGATTGGGCTAAGGTGCATGGGAAAATAACACTACGCTTTGCTTGCCAGCTGATTCCAATTCAACAGCATGACTCTGATCACGTGATAATTGTATAGAATATGTTTTAAGGTCGACCCAAGTGGAAAATTAGGCAGTTTACACGCGTGGTTATATATCCGTGCCTGTATGACAAATGACTTCCGTTTCATTTATCAAATTCAAATTCCAATTACCGTTACCCGCAAATTAAATTAAACTAATTTAATTTAATAATTAATGCCTGTATTTTGTGTTTTGTTTACGTCAGTAAACTGTTTGAAGAGTGTAAATATTATTTAATGCACGTGTACAATATTTTTAATTAAAAAAATTAATATCAACGTGTTGATTAGTTAACTCTTTTATCTTGAGTAGATTGTATGTCAAAATGGAATGAGGATGAAGTGCAAGTAACTCTTTTATAACCCATTTTTCCTTTTCTGATTTGTGCGCATGGCAGAAAGGATGTAGAGGGTTGAAGGCAATCCGCTGTATAATTGGCCAATGCGAACTCAATTTTTCGGATCTCTGAACACGACCCGTGACCGTGCTCACGTGAGCTGAGCTGAGGTGCCACCGACTGAGAAGCCATACTCCACCCCCAATTCCCCAACCTCTTTCCTCAGTGATTTATCACCTGCTTGGCAGATGACGCTAATTCGTGGTCTCCCAGTCTGTACTCGTTTTACTTGTCAATAAATCAATCAAAAGTCTCACTGATCAATCACGGATTTAAAAAAATACTCACGGATGATGGCAAAATCCTTTATAACAACCGTTTCCTAGCAACTCATCTGTTTACATCAGCGACGTCTTACTCCTGTGCTGGTGCGCTAAAAGATTAAAACATTGAATAAATTTATACAAAAGAAAAAATATAATCTCAAAAAATTCTTACTCGTTTGAAATTTCACAGGTGTTTCCTTAATTGAAAGTAATTTTGTTCCGGTGTGTTGGTTTTAATTGTCGGTGATTTGCCGCTTCTTCATCGATATCCGGCACGAAACAGTAATAAAATAAAGTAACATTTGTTTATAAACGGTAATATGTGGAATTCATCTAATTATAAATCGTAATTTGCACCTGTAAAACCAAAACGCGACGTCTAAACGTCGTCAAACGACAACCACAAACGATTCATTGCAAAATTTTAATTAAGAAGCCACGCATACGCATAATCTTCCATGCGGAATAGGTAATTTTCATCTGATAACATTAATACCACAACATCTTGAATCATTTTTTCCTTTTTAAATTGCTTTTTATTATACCGAATGACCCAAATTATTAATAATTACCCAGAGTTGCATTGCATGTAATTAGTGGAAATTTCGGAAGATTATCTTGGATAGAAATTATCAATGTTGCTAATAAATTATTAATTGCTTCTACTTTTTCTCCGTTAAAAGCAAGATACAATTTTTTTTCTACCTATAAATCCGCGTGTGATGTGGAGTAAACGAGTGTGACGTCATATGAAGGGCTTGCTTGGCTCCTTGTTAAAGCGGCGGGGAAAATTAATTTGTTATCAATCATCACACGTGGCTTCGTTTTGACAGTCGGGCGAAGGGGGAAGGGAGATGTGGGTACTTATCCTTACAGTGAGTATAGATAAAAAGATGTCTTTTATGTGACAGAATTGAATCGCAGTGGCAAAACCAGGGGGGACCCTTACATAATCCATTTGACAAGTTACTGCTTTTTGATGAGCATCAACTTATTCACACTGATTTGCTTAAGAATATTTTACTCTAAAAACATGTGTCAGATATGAGTTTTTTAACGCACGCTTTTTTTTCAAGCGTTAATCAACATATAAATTAGATTTTTTTTCCTTTTTAGTCTTTATAATAAGCCGTGATTTATTTCTTCATATTGATTAAGTACGCTTATGCAAACGATGGAAAAACGAAACACTGAATTTTAATTTATTTCAAATAATTCAGTAGTAAAACTAATTTAAAAAAGCAAATTATTTGTCCAACGTATATAAATCAACGTTTAGCTGCCTCATATTAATATTTATTTAGAAATGTGCACAAAAGTTAGCTGATATATACTGTACGTGAATTTTATTAGCAAACTTTTGCGCGCCGAAATGGCAAGAAAAAGTTAATTATAGTGTGTGTGAATATTATTATTCTTGGGATTTGATGTGTGGTCATGTCGTCAAAGCGTGAATTAGCAAGTATTCAAAGGAGAGTGGAGTGGTCAGTGGCGTGGCCGATAACTTAATTCCAGTGTAAGCGACTAATTTCAATTTAATGACATTCCTCTACCTCCTCCCTGTTGAGCCGCCACCACTTCATGAGCCCCCCTATTCTAATGTCTGAACGTAGCTCTTAATTTGGTCGCTAGCGCGTTTCGGTTGTCGCTAACCTGACGCTCAGGAGAAAAGGTCATAGCGGAAGCTTTGCAATTTTCATTCGGCCCCGAGTCAGTTTAAAATCGAGTAACACCGACAACTAATTAAGCTGACATTTGCATTGGGCCTTCGCTAATGGCACTTGATGAGGTATTAACGAAATCGCCAACAGCATTCAACATACACGTGTTCACTCGCATACATACCTGACAAGTGTACTTTTCAACGATATAGCAACAACTATATCTTTACCTTTCTAATTATAACGTGGAATTGCTTCAATAAAAATGTAAAAACTCCAACATTTCGTGCCTGTAAATAGTAAAGTTAAAAAAATGTGTTGGTATATTATCCGAATTATTAACTTAGTTCTTACCCAGCAGTACCAAGAAACATAAAAATCATGACCCGACATTTCTAGTCTCTACAACATGTACAACTACTATAATATAATAGGCTTTAAAAAGAGTAGGACAGTTGAAATAAGTGAAAGCGTCGAGGTTAATTTGGAGTTTGAGTTGAGTTTCAGATGTTTCCTGAGTCAAGTGATTGCCACTTGGTTGGAGGCTAATATAAATCCATTTTATATATGAAGCTGCTCATGTCAGTGAAATGTCCATGTGTTTCATTTTATGCCCACTACATGTCTCGCTCTCTCGTGGGAAAGAGGGGAGATGCTATTGCATTTTCCTGCTAGCTAGCTTTTCATCTTATATAACTGTCCATCGTTTGCCATAGAAAAGAAAATTTTATTATGAGGAGGGTGGAAAGGGCTTTCTCTGTCGTTTTACTCACCCCTTCATGTTGTTATTATACGATCCTCCTATACCGTATTCCATTTTTCCCGCATGCTTGTGAGATTTTTCACACATGTGGCGCTGGCATCTCGTTGAATATTGTCTCTTTCCGATTAAGTTAGGGGTGGAGCGGAAATAAAACAAGGAGAAGCAAATGGGTGAACATTAGCACGTCTCCTGCCGCTTTTTATCCCCCTTCATATTCCGCACCTTCATTCATCTCGAATAATGTTAGAAAAAACATTCATAACCATTAGAAAATATTATTCACACCTCAACAGTTCTAAAAAAAAAGAAAAAGAAAAAAAAAATATCAGAAAATGATTACATTAAACTTAAATTTCAAAAAAGTTAATAATTTTTTAATTAAAAACTGATAAACACTTGACTTGATCTTGTTGATAATTGTTTTTAATCAACAAAAGTATACGCGAACAAAATTTCATGTTGTGCCGTCTGCTTGTGGACATAGAGGGGCGGGTCTCACTGTAGCAGTCGCCATTATTAAACGACCCCTCTGTAAACGTGAAGCGGGGACGGACGAATAGAAAGGAGAATGTGCTTAATATGCAATATTCTAAGGCTGCAAGGCGCCTGATGGTGTCGCCCGCTGCTACCACACGCTGGTCTTGCACGGTTGCGAGCACGCTCGGTTTTATGCCATGCGACGGACCCGCATTTCGACAGCCATTCCTTGACGGTTTGTTGGCATTATGTGTCACGTGACATTCAGTTTCGAACATCCTGAGTTAGTACTTGCAATTGCACGAGCACATATTGAAATCCAATAAAATAAATAATTTCGGAGTTCGGTTCTGTATATACGAATAAATAATTAAATTCATTGTTTAAATTCATTGTGCACTTTTTATTTTTTTAAGAGGATAATAACTATTACGGTAAATGTTGTGTAATAAAATTTGTAATAGTATATTCAGTTCTTATCTCATCCCCTTCGAAATTTATGATAATTTCTCATGAATTCGTTCTAGGAGGTTATGTCCGTCAAAAGGGGAGAATTTATAGCGGGATGGAAATTGAAGGCCAAAGGAGTATAACTTACACTGTATTTTCAATACGAGGGTCGAACAAGTGACCAATGTCCAACAAGATGCTTGACATAACACGCAAGTCGTGAAAGGTCGAAATGGTCAGTAAGGGACCCTTTTTTCCCTGTTCCAATCCACAAAAAAATGGTGTAGTCGTGGATTTCATTTGATTCAATTCGTTTTGTATTGTCGAATAATCCGTTTTTATATTTAGTTATTTATATTTCCCGACAAAGAAAAAAAATTACAAGAAGAAAAAATGGCGAGTTTGATATTTGTGGTTAAGATCCGACATGTGCTTACTTTGTGGTTGTGGGTTCATCAGAGATCATTAGAGAGAGGAAGCGAGTCTTTAGTTGCCAGCTTGTTTGCGGTAGATATTTTTTCTTGCACTTAATGCTCATTTTTGTCACATATTTCAGTGGTCGAAAATGATGAGGAAGCAGAGAGAAAAGAGAATCTCAGCAGGCGATAGGGCGGAGGGTTGACAGCTGGCGTCTTGGCTTGTAACGATGGCTTCACCTCATGAAACTTGTTCCTTCTGGAGATTCCAGTCAATATTATTGGTGGTGGACTTGTAGCAGAGAAGAAAATGCTACCATTTTTTTTATTTTTATACTTTTCTCTCATTTCTGTGAAATTACTGAGGGAGAAGAGAATTGAAAAAGAAAAAAAAATAAAAAAAGATAAAAAAAAGAGAAAAAACTGAGGAAAAAAGTAGGGGCATTGGAAAATATTTCTTTAGCCCATATTAGAATCAAGTCTTGAAACCTCCCTGGACCATTTTTAAGAAAGACTTTATTTTCACTATTTTTATGACGCATCAAGTTTTTGTTCTTTTTTTTTTTGGTAAAAGTAAATTGAAGAATCGTTACGGTATAATTTTTTTTTATAGATATAAAACAATATAGGAAATTATATCATAATTTTAAAATTATAATCTACAATATTTTTTTTATTGGATGACATATCCAACTTTCCTGTCGTTTCTGCCCGTCACTTACACTAACTTTCAATCTCTTAGAACGTCTTGCCAAAAATCTGCCCAGCAATTGCTTCACTCAGTTTATATTCTCGCCAAAGAAAATCGAATTTCCAATCTTCATCATTGCCACTGATTCAGCACAATTTTTCCAATTTTGTAGTGCAAACTTTGTCAACTTCCAGTTGGTCGCCATTGACATTTTTTCCCTCAATACTCTTATATATATTATTAAATTAAAAAAAAATCTTTACTGTTTATATACACAATTCAGTTTCTAAAGCTGACAACACAAGTAACCATAAAAGACTTTATAAGAAGAAAGCTTTAAAAATCAAGTCGAGTTTGGAGATAAGTTGACATTTTTATTGAGTAAGTCGAAACTTGATGGTGAAGAATTTCTTGGTAAAAAAAAAATTTGCAGGCTGCCGGACAGGAAGAAGGGCATTTGCAGTGTGAGAAATCTGCATATTAAAGGGGCACAATGTGATTTATGGCTATTGAATATTGCCGGGCGTTATTAATTTTACCTATTGATTTCCTTTCCGTGCTCGGCCGCCATAACCAAAGGCTTAGTGCAAGGGGTAGAGTGGGAAAAGGGGTTGGTGGGCGGGCGTTCAAATGCAAAGGTTACATTTCATTTATCGCATTTCGGAAAATTGGAGACAATCTTTCATTCGGAAAGCGGAGGAATATTTTTATAGGCGAATGAGTTTTTCCATAGCGTTGGATAAATCATACGAGATAAAGCCTGTGGTGCATGCCTCGCCTGAATATTATTGAATGCGTCACTTATTCTATAGCGAAGGTAATTTATTTCTAGAAATTGGACTCGACCTTTTTATTTTTATTTCTTTTTTTCTTTCTTATTCTTCTTTTTTGTGAGAATAATAAATATATTCGACTTGAGCGTTCTTTGCTATTCTGCATGCAGAAATGTTGTTTAAATATGGATTTTTTTTGTTGTCCACTGTCACTGAAAAAGTGATGGAAAAGAAGAAAAATAAATAAAAATAAAAATAAAAAAAAAGAGAGAAATAAAAATAAAAATAAAAATATAAAAAGCGCATTGAAGATAAGGAAAAAGGGGAAAAAAGAAATGAGTAGAAAAGAGGATGGTGATTGATGGTCTCCTTAATTGTCACCTCTTTTAGAAAATTACACTTTATGAACTATACATTGTAATGATTTCAAAAGGAACTCGCCTGCTGTGTGAAGAAAATTTCTTTAATAAAGATGGCGTGACGTAAAGTAATTAACACAGCAGACGAGATGAGGCAGTTTTCTCTCTCTCTTAATTACTCTGTCATATTTAACTCTCTTCGCTCCATGTGCTGTTTTAGTCCCAATGTATGCATGATTGGGGTAACTAGTTCTTCTCCATTTGAAAAATTACCTGCATATGAGCTTCTTTTTTTAATGCCTCGCAACTTTATATTTGAAAATGAAAACTTCATTTTTTAACATCATTTTTTTATGTTGCAATATTCTTTTTAAATTCCAAATTAGATGGTTTTTTCTCTCTTATAAGATCTGTTTATTATTCTTTGTTATTTTTTTGTCACACTATATTTGCATAATTTACGTACACAATAAAAACAACTGCAAAAACTCAACTCGAATGCACTTTTACGATTAAATTATTTCAGTTTATCCTGGTAAAAAGATGTTTTCACCGGCAGGTTTTATGCTGCTGAGTGTTTCAGTCAATAAAATTCAGAATATATCTTGTTGTGCAGTTAAAATTTTGATTTTCTTTATTATTATCAAATGCGTTTGCTATCAAAAGTTTTTTTTTTCTTAAAAAAAAAAATAGAATTGGAAATTTCCCTGCGCCGTTATCATCGTAAAATAACCGAACTTGCTTAATGTGTGGTGAACAGTGCAGATACCAAAGCCCCTATATTACGGGCGAAAATTGTGTCTTTAAAGATATCATAAATCCTTCTCAAAAAGAAATTCCATTTTGTCTCCAAACATAAAAACAAAAAACCGAATCACTCATCATTTTTGACATTTCTACTCACATTATAATTATCGTGTTTTTCTACATTTAAAGTTTAAAGTTTAAACTCCCCTCGCCAAATATAAAATTTAAGCGTAAATAATATTATTATAAAATTAAAGTTGCTCGTTTGCCTTTATTTCTGTTTAGTATACTTATTTGTACCCCCCTTTCAAACGCTTGGTTGCTTTTCTTGTTGTTGGTCTTCCATTTATTTCATTTTGGGTGCGCGATGAATCAGCAGTTACGACTCATAACTGGCGTCCAATGTCCATTGGGCGTATAGAACGTAAAATGGGGGAAACAGTGGGGTCACGAGAGGCTCACACCAGGGTATGGCTAAGGGATTGGATGGTAAATATCCATCCTATAGGATGCAATTACCTGTTTGATCTCTATTTCAACCACCAAATTCAATTGAAAAATGTTAAGATAAAATTAACGTTAAAGTGACTTTTTAGCGTGTAAGTTACAAGGGGAACGAATATAATGACCTTCGGGCCATCAGGTGGTATTTGTTCACCTTGCGGCAACTCCTGGAGTGTTTTTCAGGTGCACCTTTGAAAAGAAAACGCGCAAGCAAGCGCCGCACCTTTGAACACCTGGCAACCATTTACTATTTTCTGGACGATTTGACTCCTATGTATGACACAAGAATGACCGTTGCTGTGGTCAATAGGTGTCGATTGAAACTGATTTTTAAAACATTTTGATAGAATTTTTTTTTTTTTTATTACAAAAAAAATGAGAAAAATGTTTTTAAATTTTACTGAATCAATATTAGTAGCCTCTTGGAAAGCCATTAACCTCGGCTGTCACGTGATATTAATTTTTTGGTGCATAATTTGTGGTTGTGTGGGTCAGTTTTCATATCCTCGCTGCTACTGCTGTTGCCTGAAATTCATTAAATCTCCCCCACGAACCCTTTTTTTTATTAATACAAGCTGACCTGTTTTCGTTTGGTGGTCATTATGGGAGCAATTTTTTTTTGTTGAAATTTCCAATATTTTTTGGAAAAATTAAGTTACTGGTCACTGCATTTTTATTACATATATATTTTTTTAGATCCAATTAAAAACGGGAGAAAGATTTATTGGTAATTGCTCTGTATAAGAAAAGAAAAAAAAAAAAAAAAAAAAAAAAAACTTAAATAGAGAAAAAAAATATTTAAATTTTTAGCAATAAAAAAAGCTGTAACCCTTTTTAATAGAAGCATTGCCACCCTATATAAACAACTCATCATTTTTGACTAAATTTTCCTATCAAAAATATAGCAGGCGCCGTCTCCCCTAGAATTGCAACGAGGCACACCATTATTCAAGACGTGGATATTAAATAACCTCTCCTACCTCCTTGTTGCTGAAAAAGTTTCGTAACGCAATTACTAACCACGTGTGAAAACTCAGGAGCAAATGTGCGCGAACCACACACACACACGTTAGCGTTTACCTCGTGAGCCGAATTTATGATTGTTTCATACGTATAGAACGGAGCCAGAATCCGAATAAGCGGAAAAATATTTTTGCTGACATATTGCACTCAGACAATCCCAAATAATGCGCCGGCCAACAAAAAAACAAATAAAATTCAACTAACTACAACCATTCAATGCGTTTTTAAACTATTCAAATTAAATTTGTGAATAATTTGATGCTTTAGTTTGATTTGGTGCATGTTGCAACTGATCAGAATAATGTGTGTTTTTGTTGAAGTGGTAATTGAACGAGTTGTAATCATTTTGCCAATATTTTCTCTCCTTCTGCCACATTATTCCTAATCAAGTTGCAACAGGAGAAGTTAATGAAATTACCGCCGCACTGAACTGAGCGGCTTTGCAACTGGCATCGATGTCTGATGAATGACATTTCGTGCACTTGGCTTTTGTGTTAAAAGGGTTGTGAGTGTATAGGGGTTAGAGAGAGGGGAACTGCGCAGTCCTGAGTATGCGGCCAACGAGAAAAGGGATGGGTAATGTCCGTGGGCGGCGGGTCGACTGCTCCATCATAGCAAATTAAACTAGGGGATGTGATTTGTAGAGTATAGGAGTGGAGGGAGTAGGGGATCATTGAAAGGGGAAGTTGGGGTAAAGAGGAAGCAAATCACGCAGAAAGTGTCACGGCCATGGGGTGGGGATAAGAGAGATCGACCTCCACCCCCACCACTTTGCAAGCGAAGGGGAGGAGAAAAAGGGTATATTTGTGATAAACTCGCAACACAAAAATATGCGTTTTGATATGTTACACGCTCATTATAAAAATTTGAATTTCAAATCTCATTGTGATATTTTAAATTGGCACTGTAGATAAAGTGATAATGTTGATCAATTAGGTTTTAAATGAAATAACAGTCTGCATACAACATTCATTATAACGTACAAAAAAAATTAAAAATTTTTCTGAAAAACACTTAAATTTTTTTTAAATTTATCGGTGTATCAATATTTGTATCAATATTAGTTTTACGAAGAAAGAAAAAGAAATATCATTTTAATTTTGATACTTTTTAGTTTAATGAGGTCGACTGTGACGACGCGAGAAAATGGAAAGGGGAGACTACGAACAAAAGCTTGCGTTAAGTCAATGACGAATGCCCATGCGCGAGCAACGGCGCTCGTTTTGTGGAATGCCTCTCAGCGCGCGCGCATTCTTAATTGAATTTGCAGCGCGCGAACCCGTGGTGGCAGCGAGGACGACTCGCTATGATGTGATTACACGCACCGTGTTCCTGCCATCCCTCCCAACCCCGCTGCGGCTGCCGTCTCTTGTGCTCAGCGCGTACGCCTTATTTGCATCAACTGCCAATAAAATCTCCGAGAACATTGTTACACTAGCAACTCACTAGCAACTCACTGCCCTCACTGAAACAAATTAGTGCGTCCAAGTGTCACCTAAGGGGCTCCCTTTACCTTAGTTAAGGTGTTTGCGTTTTGATTTTTTTTCTCGCTTTAGGGTGACACTGGTTGTAGGAAGAGAAGAGAAGAGTAGTAAATGAAAACGAGGTCGTTCTGAGGCATGATGCGACGAATAAATTATCATTTAGGTTCCACTATAAAATGATAAAGGCCCTTGTAATTAGGTTTAACAGGAAATTTAACAATGAATCTCATTTAGCAAATTAAATTTGCATTCAGTTGGCCACACACTGTTGTGCCTAATTCTAGACAACTATTAGCGCACTGCTGAAACACACATCAAATGAGAAATTGATTCTTAGCGTGTAAATTACCTTGCATTTTATGTGTTTTTCACTCTTTTCCATCTAATAATTACGCTTTTATTAAATAATTAGATCTGAATAACAACACCGTATATCGTATATTAATTTTCCATACTATAAGTATCATTCTGACCAATAGGGAAGTCGATCAAAAACATGAATATAATATTTCCATGTCTATGTATATAGACCTATTTCTTCCAGAATGGGTGCAAATTTTATCGAATCAAAGGTTTATATATAATATGATATAATAAAAAATCGCTACCTCAAATGAACAATAAAAAAATATTGCATCAAAAAGACTAGTTTTGTGGAACTGCACTAACACTAGATTATATAGAGGAAGTTAGGGAAGAGGGACAGGAAAAAGTGGGGAGGGCACACCAGTAGGAAGAGGGGTTTCGAGTTAGGGTTAGATTTGCATTGTGACAGCTGGGAACTTTGCGGTATGGCCCACCCCACCCCACTTCTTTCTTCGCAAACCCCATTCTGATAGGGTTCTCGTTCTCGTGAAATGAAGCGGAACAAAATAGAACTAAATAACATGCAAAAATGGCCGGCGAGTTGAGTCACGTGACTCGTATTCAATTATACAATTGATGTTTCCACTGCATTAAACTGTGCATCAAAAGAGTGCACTATGTTTTATTTTTTTTTTATCCTAAACCAAACAAGTATTGTTTGTAATACTAATCGAGTTCGGTCGAATAAAAAACACTGGAGCGGCATTTTGTGAATATTTCAGTGATGTAACAATTACCGATAGTGAAAAGTATAATGGGGATGTGTGTTTGCTTCCATTAGAGTTCATTTTTCTGAAAAATTGAGACAGCTGTCGTATCCATTTTTCCCCTCAGAGTTTCATCAAGGGGGTGCAAGCTATTATACAAGATGAAGGAATACAAAAGAACGTATTCGCACATCCGTGAAATGAGCAGTCAAAAGAGCCGAGAAAATATGGGAAGAGAGGACAATAATAACCTTGTTCTGCCGGTAGGGCCGCACTCACAATAGATCAATTGGCAGCCATCTTATTGTGATGTAGCAAATACGAGGAAATGGCATATGTGTGAAATGTAAGAAATCAGTTTTTTCTTTTTTTAAATTTTAAAATTCGGAAATTATATTTCACAATTTTTTTTTTATAAAAAAAAAGAATATTAAAATTGTAAAATCATAAATTGACACGTTTTTTTTCCATAATTGTTATTGAAAATTAACAAATATATTTAAAAGAATTGAAAAAAAAATTATATATTTTCTGCACAATATTTACACACAATGTTGTCCATATTCGTAGCAATCAAACAATTGATTTTCGATTAAATCGAAGAGAAATACGAATTTAGACCCATCAATACAAAATTATAAAATTCGAAACAATTTTTATCTTTTTCTAGAGTATAATCAATCGATCAGAGTCTCTTACAAAGGACATGCCTTGAGGAACATGAGAGTTGAAAGGGTTGTTTGTAGTTTTGCGTGAATTTCCCGCCAATCGATCGTTGAAACCTTGAAATGACCGGGACTTTGAAATTTAATTTACTCGTTGACCACTCGACGGACTCAGCACATGATGGCGGAAGGAAGAAATGTCTCGTATCTCTCTGACCTTTGTCCGAAATGTCAGGACGAGGGCATCACCTAGGAAGATTTGCCGTCACTGGACGAAGAATCCTTGCTACACGCGCCCAGCAACAACTCGCTGCTGTCCCGCCTAAACCGTTTCGAGTCCGGCTCGCAAAAGTCATCATCGTGATCAGAGTCGTCGTGGTACTGTTCGGCTTCCTCCTGTTTCTTTTTCGCTGACGCCATCTCTGCGGCATGCTTTTTGCGCCACTTGGTCCGCCTGTTCTGAAACCAAACCTAAAATAACAACAACAACAATAAATAAATTTAAAATAAATAAATAAAAATTTATTTATAAAATTTAGAATACAGTTCATATTTTTTTTTAAATTAATAAATAATTTAATTAAAGTTGTGCTGGTTATGTATTCTGTGCACAAGATAACTGTTTCCATAGTGAGAAAAAGTGGAATTCGAATTGCATTAGAAGCTGTTGTTGGTTAATAAGAGTCACAACTGTTTACCTCATTAAAATCGCATTAGAAGTCGATTGTCTAATTTGTAAGATTATTAAAAATATCACCTTTTTTTTTGTTTATTTGCCGTGTGTTGTTTGATGATAATGAAACAGAATTTAATTTTAAAATGGAAAACGTGTAAATTGAACTGAATTTCACACCATCAGCCTACGGAGTAATGGCGCATAATTTATGCGACGAGGGGTGTGGTTAAAAGCGAGGCGGCAGAAGGGGATTTTCGTGACGTAATGCAAGTTACATTGTTCATGGAAATAATATTTCACAGCAATTAAGCGAAGGACAAATGGTATTATCCGTTATTCCTATGACTTGTGACTTGGATTAATCTATATTATGATTCATAAAACTTAATTTCAATTTGCAAAATTAGAAAATGCTTTTAACGTGATTTGCTTGAAATTTATTCACATTTCAAATATACTTTAATATATATCCAGCTTTTCACATTTTTTATTTTTAACTTTAAACTTTAAAACTTGTAAAATTTCACAAGAAAAACTAATAAAACTAAAACTCATTTTCCCTTCATACCGTCCATGATTTTTTTTTTTATAAATTTAAATTCCTGTAATAATAATAATAATAATAATAAAATGTAATGTACATCTTATATTACAGTTGCGTGTTAATTCCGCGCTTTCATAAGTGCGATTTAAATTCTAAAATGTCACCTTTTTGAAATGTAACAAATAATAATGGTGTTTCACCTTTTCATAGGACACAAGAGAACTGTAAAACGTGTCATAGAACCAGACAATGTTTACGACATTCGACTTTTTAAAGACGCAACAAAAGTTGGGAAAAAGAAAAATAGTAGTCTCTATCCTTTCGACTTAACGAGCTCCACTGCACTATATAGAGTAAAGAACATCTTGCCCAAGTTTGATGGCGGGAATATTTTCTTCTCTCACTAGTCTATATTAAAGCGTGATGGGTAAATGTATAGACGAGATGGGAGAAGGGGGTGCTTGAATACAATTTTAATCCAATGTCATGAAAAGAAAGGAAGCCATATTATACTGGCTGCCTCCTTTCTACGGCTCCCAACAGATCTACAAACGGTGGGCGGGGGAGCTATCACGAGCCCGCGTGTTAAATGAAATGTTGCCATTGTTTCCCTAGTAATAAATTGATTTCCAGCACTTAGAAGAGGGTGAAGTAGTATGTTGACGTAACTTATTCTCAACATGTCAAGGCAAAAGCAATTACTGGCATTAGAGAGCGCCCTCTCTCTTGGGCTGGCGCTGAGATGAGGATGAAAATACAGTGAGAGGACTTGTATTTCTGAGCAATGCCTCCCTACGGCCGAATTGGAAATTGCTGGAGGGACTCGACTTCACCTATACATCCGCACACAAAAAGAAAAGGTTCAATGTCTCTCGCGTGCTTTGAAGAGGAGAGGAGAGGAGAGGAGAGGAGAGGAGAGTAGAGGACAATCCCCTACCCCGAGAACTAAACTTATTAAAATTTTCATAGGTGACTACGGTCCTCTTAACAACATGAAGTCAAGATTACTTTTTCTCTTTACTTAATAAACAACAAATGCTCATCCAACAAAAAAATAAAAAAAAATAAAAATAAAAAATATAAAATAAATAAAAATATTTTATTTTTTTATTTTTTTATTCTAAAATTTATTGCCTTGAATGACAATGGTTTCCGTGACAATGGCAACTGATTAGACGCAACGTCGCTCGTCCCCGATAGCGTTAATTGGGTGTGTGTATGATGTGAGCGCGCACAGCATCCCAAGATCCTCTTTTCCTTTCACAAAGATGGATGTTAAATGTCCCGATCGGCGTAATGATCTTGTCATTTGCAAATACAATCCAACCGCGTTCCCCCTTCCTCGTTACAAGAGATCAAATCATGCCTACCCCTACCCAACCTCTTTTCCTTATCTCTAAAAGCAAGAAAGAAAAAAATAAAATAAAAAAAAACCTTCTCAACCTAATGATATATATCTTGAATATCTATGTCCTCATTTGCCTTAATTTTTTTCAATGCCCCATACCAATTCATGTAACCGCATTAATACCAAATGGCGTTCATCGAGGGTTGACCATGGTTCATATCTGTGGGTTCATCGGCTGACAAATGGAGGTTAAATATGGCGGAAGACTCGCCATCACCACCCCCTAGCTCATATCGCGTCTATCAATTTTGATTGGACCAATAAGAGTTGGACAAAGAATGGGAAAAGGGAAGGCGGGTGGAGCTGTAGAAAACATGAGGACAATTATAATAAAAGCTGCACGCGCGCGCTTTCAGTCTTGTAAGTTTTGATTAATCGGCCCTTATGTGTCAGCGAAGTGAAATCATGTGATCTCGTACAACAACCAATCAAATTGACAACAAAGAACTCGCGTTCTAGAATGTACGCGTTCATTGCTAGTGCTAGTCGTGGACGATGCTTTTGTGGTTTTGCGTGCGCGTGGGTGCGGCCGGGAGGAACCGCTCAACCCTCGCCACAAGAGGGCGATAATTAATGCGACCAACAGTCGTTGCTATATTAGAGAGCAAAACGTGCATGCACTCGGGAATTTTGACATCATCTTCAGCTTTTTAAATGATATTTATGTTTTTATAATATTTTTTATTTATTTTTTTTTTAAAAGTTAATTTATGAATTAATAAATCAGTACCAATTAGCATAGAAATTTTTGTTTTGTTTTAGATTTCTTTTTTTTTTTTGTATTCTCAAAATTGCCATTTTTCATTTTTCTCTAATAATATTGATAAAACAATATCGTAATTTAATTAGAATTATATTTTTTTAATAGCCAAGCTATAATATCTATCCTAATTGCTGATCCTTCAGTTAATAATGTACATTATCTAGTCCATCCATAATAAAAGACATAAAATAACCCCCTGGTCCCTTCATTGCGTGTTCAAACCGTCAATTCGAATTTTAAACCATAGCATCAAACGTAGATAATGGTGCAGGCAGATGACCAAATGATCAGCGTCGCAAATGTGAGGCCAGTTGGTTACCCCTGGCAATAATCCAGTGATAAAAGCTCATTTACTTTTTAACGCGTGCTCTCATTGGGTTTTATGCAAAATACGAAGAGCTTAACGACCATCCTCCCCTTTGCACAAATCCAAGTGAACACCCATCTTTCTCTCTCTTCTTTTGCAACCATCTTCTCACGCCTATCTATGCGCATGCGTAATGGGATGGGGCACGCGTACGAGACGACCGATTATCAGAATGTGTCATCACCGAACGCTACTCGTTTCTCTCCCGATAAAGCAGACGCTCGTTAAAACGACATTGGAACCTGGGTTTACTCCTCCCCTTGCACTCCGTCCGGGTTTTCGTTCGTATCATCATCATCATCATCATCATCATCCTTCTCCCTTTTTTTCCTCTTCACACTCGATACGCGCAAGGATTTAGTCATAAGCGATTCTTTTAGCTAAAATTTCCTTGTTAGTAGTCTGAACTTGCACCTGGAGACCCCCCCCCTCCACAGCGCGACACCTGAGGGATGAGCCGAGCTTGTCGTTAGAACGAGAGCGCTCTGGCTTGGCGATGATTTACAGCAATTCTAATCGGTGTCAACGAAGGATTTTCTTGGAGCAACACAATCGGATTACAGTGGCTGATGTTCCACCGGTCACTGAAAACACTGATTATGCCACGGTTGGTCTCGGTTGCTCTACTCGTGCACTCACAAATGCATATTGTGAAATTCAGAAAACAGCTGCTACTAAGTGTCTTCGGGCAAAGGTGAAAGTTTTAATAACTTACTTAAATAAAAGAAGGATGTATAGTGATTAATTTAAATTAATTTATACTATATTTTAAAAAAAAAAAAAAAAATCTACAAAACTTGACCAACGAATCAAGCAAAAATGGCAATAGAAATTATCAACTGATAAGAGCAGTTGATTTTCATCAGTACACACTTGTCGATTAATGAAGTGTCACCGTCTGCCCACTTTTTTAATCTTTATATTTAAACTATATCCATACAAACTAATTCACCTGATGATTATAGACTGGCCACGCTTGACTCGCCAAGCTCACTTGAGCCGAGCAGCTTGTCTTTGATTAGCGGGTCCGTGTTGTTATTGTCTTATCATAAAGCTCACGAAACAACGGTGCTCCATCTGGTGAGTAAACATCGCTGACACACAAAATATACAAAGGGAGAAGTCTCACCTGCGAGCGGCCTATTTAACGCAAATAAAATCTCCCGAGTCCTCATTAAGTTTGCCCTTGGTGCATACATGAATGTGCAAGTGTGTGGACTTAAAGATGAAAGATTGTGGTTGTGGGTACCGGGTGTACCGGGCCAATAAAATCTAGTCCAAATCCTCAAACTTCCGTTATATTTTATATACGGTATAATAAAGAAGAAAAAAAGTGTATTGATAAAAATATTTACTTTTTTTCTATACACAGACCTAATCCGTACGTGTGTAAATGGGCATGACCACAATCAACTAATCCATCATGCTTTATTTTGTGAAATGTCACCTCATCAGACTTAATCCCTGTTAGCGTTAACGTCATTACTGGACGTGCTGTTGGTGTGTCGGTCGGGTGGGCAGATTGCTCTCCAACGTGTTAATGGTGGAGTTGTTGACTGTTGCGTGAGTGAGGATTTTACTTCATCTTGTGTTGACTTTGTTTTTAATGGTCTTGCCATATGGGAAGGTACAATGCGCTTTTTCCTGCACATCGTGCCCGTGTTTACTTAGGACAATCCACAGCCATAATGTATCTAGGGGGCTGGGCCTCGCCTCGTACGTCACAAAGGGAAGATGTTCCATCGTCTTATTGATGTTACCATGACAACAACCACACTCGGTCTGTTAGCAGTCAGTTGGAAATTGAAAGGATGGAATTAAACTAACTCGCATTTAATATCCTAATTTTATACGCTGATCGCCTTCTAATTATGAGCCAGGTGTAAATAGTAAATGGATTTTCATTTGTTGTTCATGATACGTCACTTGTTCCAATTTCGTGCTCGAGATTATCGCCGTCACCCGAGGGTGCTATTTGGGGACGCGGGGCGTTTAATTAATTGTTCGCCTCCGATGAAATGAAAGACAATCACAGTCAATCAGTGGGAGAAAGCTGCAGAGCGCATGTGCAAACGAGCGAACAAACACGAGCAGTTGATGAACAAGAATACCCGTAGGATTATGCGGAGATGGCAAACGAAGAAAAGAGGTTATTATTTTCTCTAAACATGCATCCGATAATGGCCATGTTTGTGTTTATAATTAAAAAGGCGAAAGAAAAAGAAATTTCCTTTTTCTTTTTCTTTTTCTTTTTCTTTTCTCTTCTTTCGTTCGTATATATTGAAGTCAATAACGTCGAGGAATTTTATAGAAGTGGATGGATTTGGTTGTTTTTGAGTTTCAACTCGGTACGTTAGAAACTACATTAAAACCGCAAGTTATGGAAGGGGAAGCACATGTCTGTTCAAACCACAAGCGATCTATATCTGAAAAAGTGAGTTTATGCGCATTTTTCAAGCAGTGTTTGCCGGGGGAATTTTTGATTTTGTCGTTTGATCGCCTTTCACCCTGCACCATGTGTGCTGCGATGCAGTGAATGTATAACTTGAAATTTCACATTTAAAAAAATTCCAAGCTTTCAAAAAGAATGATGGAAGACCGTTTCCTGACCATGTGTGTAACCTCAACCCGTCTCCGTTTCTATAAATCTCACTAGAAATATTTTCCTTCCACTATACCACAAAATTATCATTTCTTTTCAAGTCTATTTTACACTCATTTTTTCAAACAAAATTCTCAAAAATGATCAAAACTCTACAACCAACATCAAATTAACATAATTTATATGAAATTCAGAATTTATTCTCAACTAAAAACTCACAGAAATTACATTTTTTTTTATTCCCTAAAATTACGCCTAAACTTTATAAACAAAAATGCATCCATTCTTTAAGAAATCACATCATGCGAGTGTAATCCAACGTCGCATAAGCGCTAACGTAATTTCACTAAAAGCCAAGAAAAAAAGTGTTTTTCCTTTCGAAAAAAAATATACAACGGTGAGATAGAAAAATAAAATAAAATAAAAAAAAATAAAAAAAATAAAACGCAACAACCCTCTTTGAGTAATGAAAAAGAATCCAATTTTCAAGGTGACACACCATCATTGTCTTGGCTCCTGTGAAACATATCACCATAGTGATGTGTGCCGCCGTTCGTTCAATGATAATGCACAAGCGTTGCAGGTAATATTAAGATGCAAGCAAACTTGTCGTAAGAGATTGAGCAAAGAACCAAGGGGGTGTCTTTTAATATGCGCATACGTAACGAGAACAGAGCGCCGCGTTGCGACGACGACTTTAAACAAATTCCATCTCATGTGTTTATATATAAGTGGTGGGTGTCTAATATTTCGACACAAAATTCATCACCCACTGGGGGTAAAGTGACATATCAAGTCGTTTACGCTCCCTCTATACTCTACATTTCGCCGTTCGCACCCCTCATTTGTGCCTCAATACACACATAGGTGAAAATTGAAAGAAAATTGCATATAAAATTCAACTTGATATGTAAATTTTAACTCAGCAAAATGTAATTTAACATGAAATAAATCACAACTTATTCTGGCCCTCAGATTTTTTAAACTTTAAAAAAAAATTATAAAAAAAAAATTAAAGAAACAACATCTTCCGGTGACTTAAATATAAAATAAGAAAGCGCTCTGTTGTCAACCCCAAGGGTTGAGGGTGTCTCCATTAAAGCGGCGTTATTTGTTATCTTTTCCGGTTGAAGAGAGACGCAGGCGTTGGTGTACCTTGTTTAATTATTATTAAATTAGAAATGATAATGAAACCTGCTGCCTACGTCGGGTTCCTGCTGCGTCTCACACACTCAATACTCCACAGACGACTAAAACGACACGTGTTTACCCTTTCGGTCATATTCATCAAAAAACCCACCCATGGGAAAGAAAAAGAAAAATCCACAAAATTTTTTTCTTTTCAAAAATTAGCTAATCATTAAACCATAAAATATTTATTTGTTTAACGAAACATGTTTTTGATAAGATTATATAACAGTATATACGTTTCTAACGGTGTGGGTGGAAAGAAAAGGACTTATCAGATGACGGACGCGCTGTGGAGAGCGTGCGAACGCGGGGTCATCTTTTGTTCAGTATTATGGGCGTGTCAGCAGACGCACTATAGCGGAAGGAAACCTTCCCTGCCGTACCGCCACTCATCCTCCTGGGAAATAAATTTATTCACCAATGGGGAAATTGATTTTCTATTTATTAATAACAAATTTTATGAGCCACAAAATTCCAATTACAAAGTGTGAAATTTGCTGACATTAAGACGTGAAAAAAAAAAAAAAAAAATAGAGAAGAAGAAAAAAAAATAATTGTGTGACCACCTGCAATCACAGCTCGAGGTTCAGTCTACTAATTCCTTTCATTCTAGCCCGAGGGGGTGAGAAAGAAAAAGTCCAGTTCACGGTCAGCATGGCGAGCAAACGGTTTTATCGTCGTTTAACACCCTTGCCAAGACGATAAAAACCCAGGTGCGAGTTGTGACGTCCACCTTCTTTTGCCTGCCCCTTCAAATTGAGACCCCCCTGGGGAAGAGGGGACGGTCACTAGCGAGCTTTCTTCGCGTGTAACATACACTGTCCACAACGTCAGGTGCCGACTCGTAATCGACATTTTATTAGAACTTCGCGTTTTTGATTGAGTTTCGACTCGACGTCACCGAAAATTCCCGACCCTCACGGGTCCCCACGCTATAAGTGGCGTCTACCACAGATTACAACCCACATCTATAAATTCCCCTTATGCAAAACTCGTCCTGATTGCAATTCACAACATTTCTTTTCATTTCTTTTTCTTTACTATTCTCATCCAATCATAATAGAAGTGGGACTATAATTTCAAGTCACGTGACATACTATCACAGATTTAGCGCTTTATTAGGCTTAACGTCTAATAGAGAGCAATTTGTAAGAGGTTATAAAGCACATGTTTAGAGTGTAAATGAGTCTTCCATTATGTATGGAAAATGCCTATATAAAATAGGTTGACATTCAGTGTTGTTTATAAACCTGTCTTTGGATCTAAATGAGTGATATAAATACGATATCGGGTATATATATATATATATAACCTCAATATTAAAAAAAATTGCTAACTTTGATTTACGATCTAACAACCTAAGAATTTTTTTGTGCTAACAATTCCTTAGTGTCTAACATGCATTGTGAAATGTGTATGTTTAATAACATGAAACTGACCTTCACTTGGCTTTCGGACATTCCGAGGGCGTAGGCCAGCTTTGCCCTCTCGGGGCCTGCGAGATATTTGGTCTGTTCGAAGGTCTTTTCTAGCGCAAAGATCTGCTGTCCAGAGAAGGTGGGTCGAGTGTGTTTCTTTTTGCCGTCTTTATCCAACGTTACATTTGCGGTTGCAACTGTTAAAAGAGAAATAAAAATAAATTAGTATAAAATTTATATGAAATTAAAATTTAATAACCAAGATAATAACATGTATTTATTGAGTATATCAAAATTGAAAATATAATCAACAAATTGTAAATTTAATATAGTAATCATTTATATTGTAAGTGTGTGATGTGTTTATGGACATGATAAGATAATCTTTACACATTAAAGTTAGTATACAAGTATCAATAATATAAAAAAAAAACGACAAAACTCGACATTTTAAGACATTAAAAATTATAGAATCGAATTTTCCATTCCAAAAGTAAACAAAACATAGAAATAAAAAGAAAAAAATTCCAATGCATTGAAATTAAAATTAAAACGATTTTTTTTAACTGAAAATTTGAAAACTTTTGGAAGATTGCCAATTTGAGATTTGAAACTCGTACACACACACACCCAGTTATTAGCAGTATATGAAATGAATGACTTACAAGACAGTCGATCCCTCCACGCAGCTGGATTTTGCATCATCGTGGGCCAGTAAATAGGGGGTCGTGTGGTAAGTTCGGCTAACGAACCCGGGTTCTTGAATCCTACGGCAGCAGCAGCCGGGCTGAAGTACATGCTTGTGCTCAAGTTGAAACGCGGAAGAGCTCCCAAAGCCCCGCTGGGCCGGGACAAAATGTCGTTGATTCCGTGCGGGGTACCCGAAACAGAGTTTGTAGCGGTAGTACCGGGCGGGGACGATGCCAGTCCGGCGGGGCCTTTAGAAAGTCCGTGCGTGTGTATACCACTAGCTGCGGCAGCTGCTGCTGCAGCAGAATACGAGTGGAGCATCGCCGACTTCATTTCGGTCATAGTGTGCAGGGCAGCGAGCGGCGGGTTACTTAGCACGAATGCTGATTGACGTGATGCCGCGTCCATATTGAGCATAGAGAGCATGGAACTAGCACTGGCCGCGCTGGTCGCCGGCGGGTTCAATTCGAGCATACTGCTGACGAGCCCGCCGCGCACGCGCCCGCCGATCGGCCACGAGGTGGGCCACGCGGCCACGGCTTGAACAAGAGGGTTTGGTGCCAAGAAGAGCAAGTCCTGTCTGTTATTCACGTGTACACGCCCCAGGATCTCTTAGCGTGTTGCTGGCACCCACATTGGATGGTTGGATGGATGAGTTTTGAGCAGCGCTTCGTGTCTACACTATGCAGTGAATAAACTGAAACGCTATTAGCAACAGCAGAGGTTTAAAGTGTCCCAAGTCCAACCCCCTAATGGGGACGGAGGGGTGAAGGCAAGAGACGCTAGGTATGGGGAGTAGGGAGCGTTCGGTGATGAATCGGAGAGACGCCCATTCGTCACTTGTCGACTGCTCGATTGATCGCTCTTTGATAGGCTAGAGGGCGCAACCTGTTGCGTGACGCGCGTTTTCATTGGTCCATTCGGAGGTGGATCCTCGAAACAAAACCCCGCCTCCAGCCCGATGCTTTTGCCGCGGTGCTACTGGCGCGCACACTATCAACAGTTCGCGAACCCATGCGTGGAATAACATAGAGGGCACTGCAACACTTTATTTGTGGCGCTGCAATCGTTGTGCGCGCGCAAATCCAAAATGATGATGCTTTCAGAGCAACGTAAGCAGAATTTAATTGACTTTCTTAAAACTTAAATCATAATCAAATAATTCACATTTAAAAAAATTCACCAAATATAAAAAAACAACAAAAAAACAAACAATAAAATTTAATTATTTTGTTTTTCGTTCATTAACATCGAGATTAGAGATCTCCTTCCTGTACACGCATGCAGTTACGCAATGATTGGATAACCATATAACCACTGGAATCACTGAATTATATCATAGAGAACCCAAAGCCCGCACGCATTCATCAACAATGGTGATCAAGTCGGATTATACGAGTGTACCTACTCCGCCAGCAGCTTATTAATGTAACAGAGTGGGCGCCAGTAACAGCGAATTATTACCTTCTCTAAAGCCCACTCATTTATCTATGCAAGCTCTCGCATTACAAATGAAGCGCACAATAGACATCAACAAACTCCAACTTACACTTGATGGACACAAATAAATGGGTGCATAAATAACAATCCTTAACTCGCTTGATGAAGAATAATTTAGACAACACGATTCACACTTTAAATTAAAATATTTAAATAATAAAAAATAAAATTTTTATTTTTTTAATTTTTTTATTTCCCACTTTTTTTTGTTGTTGTAATAAATAGACACGTGAATTGATGATATACGTGGTATTACAAAGGTGCAATTGTTTTGGACAGGTGTAGCATCTGCGTCTATGGTCCTAATATACTTTGGAGATTGGATTGGGTCTGTTTTTTTCGTGTGGCTGCGTCTTTTGTGTTGCAATGAAGTGTCTTGTTGCAGCTGAGACCCTTCAAATCCTATGAAATTCTGTTGTCATTTCGCTTCCTCCGAGCTATGGAGCATCTTATCAACCAGCGCTATAGCTAGGGTTGGCTTTGCCTTGACGGAGACACACACGCGGCATTTTATGGTGCACTGATAAGCTCGGATGAGAACGCACGCTGCAGTTGGCGCCAAATTGCTCGTGGATGACCCGTCCGTAACCTAGCAACTGACCGTTCTCAGTAGCCACTCATCTTTGTCGTATTGTGAGCGGCCAGCGCGGAAATGTGCCCTCCATATAACAAACTCTGAACCGTTTTGTTTGTCAATTGATTAGACAGACAACTGTCTCGAGTCCGGCAACTCGGAGACAAAGTTACGGTCGATAAACGCTCGGTCTTAGCTATGATGTTTGCAAAAAAGATAAATATAGAATTTAATCGTAATCAAGAATATTCTTTAGTTTTTTATTTATTTATTTTTAAATAAAATTATAAATTGAGTTTGGTGAAAAGAGTGTCAGCGATGACGAAAATTTAAACGTTGAAAAATGGTTGAAATGTGTGATAAAGATCAATCGCATGTCGGTCATCAATTTTATTTAATGTGTTCCAAAAGTCATCATCGTTCGCCTCCCCATCTATACTCAGCTGTGATCTGCGCGTCCCTTGATTGTGTTCCACGTATATAAAGACGAGGCGTTTTGATTGTTATTGGCGAGGTTAAGGTTCATTAAGACGCCGTGAACAGTTCTGTTTGCTACTGTGTGCACAAATGAAAGAACGCGTCGTGCATACGAGAGATGGTGGCGCCACCTCGATGGCAATTGCGACCCTGTGAGGGCACCCCGTGTGCCGACACTCGCGTTTAATTTCGGCCGAGCAAATTGACACGCACCATAATGACGACTGCACACTAGCATTCATTATTTTTTTATGTTTCTTCACAATCCATCCTTCGTTTACACGCATGTATGAGATACATAGAGAAAAAAAATTTTATTTTTTTTTTAGAAAAAAATGTTATAATTAAATATGAATTTTGTTAATTGATCATTTCCCCCTTTTTTACGGTCATCATAAATAAATTTTTAATTACATTGAATTAAATTATTTTTATTTTTTTAAAAAATTTAATCTTGGTTTTAAGCGTGAATATAGTATAAAGAGTTAAATTATATGAAAGTCTCTATAGTCATTTTCATTTGCCATCTGCGTTTTTATGTTGTGTTGGTTGCTCTCAATAAAAGAAGCTACGTCTTCTAGTGGCGGTAAGGAATACTATTGTGCTTTTGTTAGCGCGCGATTTATGAGAGAAGGGCAATCACCAACCAACCGAAGTTTGAGGGGAGGATGAAAAAGGGAGGAAACTCGACACCTGAATTAAGAGCATACACAAAAGACTCCCGAGTGCTACTTATAAGTTATTATGAAGAGAGAATTCTAAACATAAGCTGGGATAAACATGTTCCATATCAGAAGTACTAAACAGCCCCAAAACAAAAATAAAAAAAAATATTCAAATAAATAAACCAAAACAAAATTTACAATTTCACATAGAAAATCAACAATTAAGTTTATAATATAATTTTTAATAAAATAAAAAAAATTCTCCTTCGACTAAATATTTTGCAATATTTATTTTCTGTATTTTTTCCCTAGTTTTCGCTTGACCAAATTTGTTTATTTATTTACAAACTTTTACAACTTGGTTTTCTCAATTGTCCTCATGTTGACCGGAGCGTCCAACTTATTTTGTCAAGGTCGGTATCGAGTAGAGCGCTAATAGAGAGTTAGGAGGATAATCTTGCGACCATTAGATTCAGTTGAACAGCGACGCCTGGTATCGGATGTGTACAAAAGAGGCATCCGCTCGGTTACGCGCGCGCTAGTACGGAACACAAACTCAACACAAACGCCAGCTTATGTTCACGTCCAAATCGAAGGACTTCATTATTGACTGGACGGTGAAAAGAGAGCTAATAGGGGAACGCATGCTTTTCTATCAATGCTTCCACACGCGACCACTGTCCGTGACGGACCCGCAAGAGCGCGCACTCACTACTAGTGCTGAACCGACGGCTTCTTTTTTCGGGTCGAGGTCCCCCTCTATTTCCTCGTATTTAGTGTCTTGCCTTTTATGCATGACCATGTGCGTAGAAATGAATTGTTGATTAATAGAGGGCGCTTCATTGCGTAATGGAGTATAAGTAAATGGTGAAAAATGCGTGTGAAAGTGATCGTCTTCAGTGTAACCATTTTTAAAAAAAGAAGAAACGTGAAATACCAGTTGAAGAGAACAAAAAACCCGTTTATGGAAACTGACGTCATTATATTATCATTTTTTCAGAAATTCAATAAAAGTTGCTACTAAATTCTAAAATATATGAGAAATTAATGAAATGAAATTAATAAAAAATAAAATTAAATAATGAAATTAATGTTCATTAATCATCATTAAAAAATTGCACATAAAAATAATTTATTGACCTTTGAGGTTCACTCAAGGTCCGATCTCTGCACATTGTATGAGTCTCTTTAAATGAGTCTCCAAGGAGCAATTTTTGCTTCCTGTGACCTGATTAGACCAGGGTGTGAATTGCATTTCGCTTTTATTAACCATGATAAAAGTTCCGCCTGACAGAAATGAGTTCAGCTTTACTGCAACAACCCTCTCATGTTTTGATAAGTTTGTACGATTTAATAAATTGTTCTTCTGTATTAATTTCTAGCTGAGTAATTGCTAGCTTAACAAGTTGCATAGCGCATTCATCTTTGTGTTTATGTTGTAAATGTTACGTTGAGTCATGGCGATTCAAGCTCAATGACCCAAGCCGACTTTGAGTCACGTGTCACTTGACCATACGATGAAAACAGCGATCCGTTTTCCAACCAATAAAATATTAGATGCGGGTTTGGTGTCACAATTCACAAAACCTCATCGTGTGCTCTTAATCAAAGAGTGGGAGCTGATGCAATTCAAGTCGGGACACGCGCGCAAGCCAAGCAAGCCAACAATGGCAAGTCCATTAATTGGGGCGGCGGCGACACGTATTGTGCACGCGCCATTGTGGAACGCCGTGTCACTCGAACGGAGAAAAATGACCGTTTCGATCAAACTGGGGAGAAATGGCGCCCTTTTTAATTAGACAATTAGGCCACAAGCGTTCCCGCGCCTGATCTCTGATTGCCCGACTTGCTTCCGGACACCTCCCTTTCACTCATTAGCGAACCTGCTCCTTTCAGATGGGTGTGGGGAGAGAGAGACAACCCTCTGGTGGTCATTCACTGCCAATAGTCTGTCTTTCTCCCTCTTTTACTCTATAGGGTGATAAAGGAATGAACCCATCATTGACATTTGTTACCCCCATTTCCTAAGTTGAGTTTCAGACGCTAAAGGGCTTCTAAGACATTTTTCCCCACTGGCACCAAATAAATTTCTTTGATCACCAATCTGGATCACTAGTCTTTGAGCCCAAAACGAATTTTGAATAAAAATATCTAATGTTTATTCAATTTTTACTTCATTTTTTCCCATAATGGAAATGATTTGGCATTGTAACATTTTCTATGGCGTCATGACCATACATCAGTTAATAACAAATGCTTTTGACAGTTTATTTTATACCCCCACTATGACTAATCATTCTTAATTCTTAATAAAACTAAGTGTAAATTGATTAAAATTAATCTGCTATTCAATTCACCAAAATATAAGAGAATGTCCTATAGTTTTTGTTTTATGGTCCCCGATGTAACATTGAGGGCATTTTCCTCTAGGTTGTTGATTTATTATCCAGGAAGGACGCAATCATCCGAGAGCTTTTGACTTCATTTCCGCCATTTCTGAGGAAAAAAAAACCAAACGTAATATTTGTAATGATTTTTTTATCATTTTTCTCTCCCGATTTTTTGGCAATAATTTTAACAGAAACAACCTGTGTGGAAAATAAATTGGTATTTAAAGTTGAAAAAAAATAAAGAAAAACGAGTAAAAAAAAACAGAAAATAACATTCGAGGTCGATCTGTTTCAATGATGTACAGTTGCCATGGCACCCAGCATCCGCTGCGATCATAATCCTGAAGTATTACCATTTAGATGCATCGCTCGCTTGGCGCCAGGGGATTTGAGTGATTCACTTCTCCGGTCGCAATGCCAGACCCTTGCAAAGAGACACAGAAAAGCGAATTCATACTTTTAAATAACTTCATTTCGGATACATCGGCCGTCATGTGGAATAAACACAATTTTGAAAACGTCTATAGTACATGTTGTTGGGTCGTTTAAAAAAATGTCTTCTCTGAATATATGTCCCATTAGAAAAAATTCTACATCCTCTTGGCACAAACTGCACATTTTTTTATTTTTCTAAAATTAATCAAAATTTCCAAAAAAATAAAAACATGCAAAAAAAAAAAATTTGAATTGTTTTTATTACTCGCCAATTGCCCGCCCCAACTCTTGTACGAAATTTATATAAAATACTTACTGAGATTGACTTCCTTTTATGTAGTGCAAATTTCTTGCGGAACATCATATTCCCCATTTTTTCACCCCCTTTCTCCCGTCACAAGTCCCCTTTTTGTACCCACAAGACTCGTTTCCTTCCCTGCTCTCAATCGGTTTGAATCGTAGAAGCAAAAAAATATTACCCCTCTTCATGACAGCATAGACGGCGACTGTTGTGCAGATTTATGTCGTCATAATTTAAAGATGTGCTGAATGCCACTGTATGAGAAAAGCACGAATATGAATGGCCAAATTAACGCATTGATTTATGAGTCAATTCGTCAGTGAGAGTGGAGCGCGTGCAACCTCGAGCAACATATACCGTCCCCCACACTCTGAAACCGTAATTGAAATTTATGCAAGAAAAACACAAACTTCTCAACGTCCAAATTTCTCTTACCTTTTTTTAAACTTCTCATTTTTCCATGTGCCATCACTTCCCAAGTGCGACATCATAAGATGAAATTTAATCTAAGTAAACAAGAGAATTTCTTTTTGCCCAATATGTCACTTCATTCTCCTATTCCCATTTCTGCGCCAACCCACTATTTCTTTGGCATTAATTCTTTGAGTACTTAGGAAATGAAATTCATAGCAATATATACAAGTATTCTCTTGTCGTTTATTGCCATTTTCTATTTTTCTATTTTTTCTTCCTTTCTGTCTTCCTCCCCGCTTTGAATCCAGAAGAAGGGGATGCTATCATGTTAGTTGAATTAAACGCCACGTTTGTCCCGCATATCTGCGAGATGCATCTTTGTGCGCTTCGGTAAACAGCAACCATTTCAATGGTAGAGATGCAGCTCCAGTTCTGAAATATGACTCGTGCGGTTGAAAAGAGAGAGGAGAAGGGAGGAGCGTGCAGCTGATGGCCATTGCTCTTATTATAACATATATCCGTAAATCGACGCCCGTGGCTGGACGCGTGACATTCATTTTAACCAAGTTTGCAATTGGTTCCCATAGTATAGTCCCCCACTTATTTCATTCGACCTCAATGCTGGCCGGAGATTGGAAAAGTCGACAAATCATCCCACTTTTACATTTCATTTTGATTGCTCATCCCAATGCACTGCCAATTTCATTCAGCTTTATTCAACAAAGCGATGACTGCCTGAAATTCTTCAAGAAAACTCCAGAAAATTGCCTTGAAAATGCTTTATGAGCTTTGCTGCATTGCTTTGTTTATAATCCACAAAAATATAATGGAACAATAAATGCATAGAACCTCTGCAGCACATTACAAATTGTTTTTTCTTTGTTTTCATCGCTACAAACATTATTATCCGACTTTGTTTTCATCACTACAAACATCATTATCCGAATTAACACTAACCCCCATTCGTACTCTTACTTCATAATACGAAGTCACCGAGGTATTACAGGCATTGCAATAAATTATTACAATTGACGTTATGACCTCCGAAGCGCAACCCGAATGCTGGATCAGCTCGGAGAAAGGCTAATAGTGAAATGTTAGTTCCTCCCCTGCACCCAACCCCCTATTGAGCCTTTTGGCGAACAGTGACTCGACTATTAACCTTTCAATCAATAGGATTTCATTAATAGCGTTTCAGCTTAATAGAAACGCGCAACATTGGCGTCGTGGCTGATGCTCTTCGGCCGTAGTGTTTTAATCTGTTGGGCTAATCAAGCCTCGATACAACGCCCCAGCTGCTGCATCCAATAGCATTGAATCGAGTTGTGAGAGAAACGACTGTATCTTACAACGGGGTCGGGAGCTGTTGGCAGTTACCAAATGACGGTGTTGGGGGCCATTTCTAGGGGCTGTATAAAGATAACTGTTGAAGATGAAGGTACTTTAATACATAGCAAAACGGGCTGATTGGTTGGTGATCAATTTGTTGTCCTTAAGGTGAAACTGTGTGTTGAAAGTCAAACGGCTCGTCTAATTCAATTGTAATAAATAATTCCAGAACAAAATTGAGGTGTAGAAGAAGAGGAAGAAAAAAATCTTTAAGAGTCTTAAAAGTGGAGTGAGCAACTTTTTTTCTTCTTTTTTTTTTTCATTGTTTTTTCTTCTTCGTGACTTGCACTCTCATCCATCCCTATAACATTTATAGCTTCATCTTAAATGCTCCTCATCTTAAGAACGATGAAATACCAAGAACCCCACTCATCACTTTGTCTCATTGTCAAGAAGTATAAGTAGACACTTAGTGGTTAATGCAATCAAAGAGACGAAATCTTATAAAAAAAATTCAAATTAATTTTTTAATTGTATTTTAAAGGGAAAAAAATACCGTAAATAAAAGTGAAGACTGTAACTAAAGGTAATTTTCCTCTCATTTAGTCACGTGCCACTCACTCTTTTCCTGTTTGTTCACTTTAATCCTGACCCTCCCCTTGACTTTTAACCTTAGACTCGTATCGGTTGGCCCCAAACGCGTGCACGGTGACGGGAGTTTGCTTGCCTGCAAATTTATCCGATATCGACTATAAGAGGGTGGTCAACTCTCCAGCTGCGTGCACTCAGGTTCCTTCAAGAACACCGCACTCCCCTCTACGCTCGCCACGTGCATCCAACGTGGCTGCATGTACGTGCTAGGGGTGGTGGTAAAGAGTAAGGGGATGGGTAGGGAGAAAGGCGGCGACAACAGACGTACACGCGCGGCCGGAAATTGATTAAATTTATCGGCGCGTGCATCGTTGAACGCGGTTTGCTCCCCTTCCTGTGCCCCTTATTTGCTCTTTAATTAATAAAGCGCTTAATGGAACTGTGTTAGAGGGAGGGTATTGGGGTCGGATGAAGGAGGGATGGATAGGAATGGATGATTGAGCGAATGACAACATGTCGTCTGGTGCGCATGCGGTCACTTTTTTGCTGCCATGTTTAGCATCGTTCATGTCATTTTCCACTTTGACTGCTTTACCCCGTTTATATTTTCGCCTCAAGTCAATTAATTTGAAACCAACTTTTCAACTGTCTTCTTTTTCTCCATCATCATCTATCATTGCGAAGGTTAACTCCATTAGGCGTCCAAACATTTATTTCAACCAAGGACAAACAAAACACTCAGATTGAGGGTAATTGAATGGAGAAACGAAGGATATCGGGCCGACTCGGGAATTGTTCTATTATCAAATTGTACCTCTCAACCCCTTTAATACAGTGGAAAATCTTTTGCTACGGCTACGAGGGGAAACTCAAAGGGTTGATGGTCTTTAACATACGAAATTGATTTTGGCGTTAATGTACAGCATAGGTGACTCCTTTGCCCCCCTTTCATGTATAGAATTGAGCCCCGTCGTCAGTTAAAGACGTGATTTTACCCCTCCCCCTCGTATGGCAACATATGTGTCTCCCCCCATCAAAATAAGCAGGACAGAAGTCATCAAGGCATAGTAATAAGAAGCCCTCTCCTCTCTTCTCCCCACCTTGTAACAGCTGCAAACCACTCACCAAAATCTTCACTGACCTTCGTCCTCCATCACCCTCTCTTTTATTGCTCAAAATTCTTCTCGGAAATAAGCTGAATTCATTCGGCTGCAATTTTTTTTCATCATCACATTGATGCTTTTAAATGTCTTTTCAATTCTCAAATCAAGACCACTGGAATTTGAGCTGCCCCTGAGCATCACTGCATTGCAATACAAAATAATAATATTGGAAAATCAATGCAATAACGTAGAAATCGCTACTGGAATTTTAAATGATAAAAAATAATAATTCTAAAAGTATATTATTATTTTTTCGACATAAATTAAATGGCATTAGCTCCATTGTATTATTATTATATTTTTTTTTACTCAGCGTGTACGTCATGTGCATATTAATGTAGTTGTATGCAAATGATCCGAAGACACAGATGTTCCCTCCCCCACTTCGTTTATCCCCTCTCATTCTCTTCTTTATCCCTCTAGCAGACAAAAAGTTAATTTGCGTTAGCATTTGCTACACAAATGCATGGAATAATTTCGACTCGGATTTTGTTGGTGCGAGCGAAGATTTTGAAAAGTAATTGGACACACCGTTGTTCTTACACAATCGTTGCAACCTAATTTCTAATGTAATTGAGCAATAATTAGTTGGCGTTTCTTAATTAGAAACAAGATTCTCGTCCCAATCAAACGTGCAATAAAAAGATAAGCTTAATTTTGATACTTTTTAAAAATTCATTCTAATTCCACACACATCATTTTTAAGATAATAAAAAAAAAAAACATAAAATATGCAAATTGCTATACTTTTTTATTATTTATTTAAAAAAAAACTAATAATTTTATATATAAAATTACAAAAAAATCAACGTAAAAATTACCCATAAAAACCGACTTTATACATCGCATCACACTCAACCGTGAAAAATCCTCCATACAACAAAATTCCAAATTTATTCTTCAACCCTACGCAACAATAACCTAAAAAAAACTAAAATCAGCTAAAAAAAAAACAATAAAAAAATCATAAGCTTCATGTTTTAATAGGCAAGTGATTTCATGTTATTCCCACACCTGTGTTTCACCTGTGTCTTGTAATAAGTGTGATTGAGTAGGATATTATATAGAAGAAAATTTTTTTCTCTTTCCCAGTCTCAATCGCCAACCGTTAGGTACCATTTTTAATTAAAAAAACTTTCCGACCACACTTAGGACCATGTGACTAAATGTGCACACGCGCCTAGTTCCTAATTAATTATGGAAGTGAAAAGCAGAAAGAATGTGGGAGTATGGGATGGAGGGGGATGTAATGTAATGGCAGAATATCGAGAATGATCTGCGTATGAGCCTTGGCGGCAAATGTATTAGTGATTCGCGGCTCCAAATATGGACGCGGGGGTATATGTGAGAGTGGCGTCGTTTTTTTAATGGCGTCGCTATGAAGAATAATGCGGGAGAAAATCTGGCTTTATTGAAAAAACTTAATTATTTTTTAATGCGTATTCACTATTCGGAGGCAAAGCAGCCCTTCTCTTTCGACTTTTTTTTACGACGTATAAAAGGAAATTAATTCACTCTATGCACAAATTTAGGCCCTATCTCATCCCCCGGAATATAATTTTACAGCTTTACTCAGTTCGATTTTTATGAAAAATATTGAAGTTTTTGCAACTTTTTTTTTTTTCATCATTTGAGAGAAAAGTGATAATTGAAAAAATGTGATAAAATGGAAATTTAATTGAAACTGGCCAGTTTCAGCTCAATGAGCTGCATTTAAATTGTTTTAAAATGAATTTTAATTTTATAAAAACTTTTTCCATTCTGTCAGCAACACAGCATCAATTAAAAAAAAAAAACTCAGAAAATTAAACATTTACAAAAACACTTTAAAATATTTTCAATTTTAGAATCTCTTTCTCAGATCAATCACACTTTTTCCCCGACAATTCATCTTTTCTTTTTCTCAGCAATCTCCTCTCTCCACATTTCATTTCCCCACTCCCTCGCAAAACTTTTATTCTCATTTCTCCCTCACCACAAATCTTTTGTTGACTTTTCATTGGCCGCACAAAAGAACGCCTTTTCTTCATATACACCCCAAACTTCGATACCGACCCGACAAATTTTTACATTCACTCGGCCCCATTTTTTTCCCAAACCTTTTTTTCCACTCGATGACTGGCATTGCAACCTACAGTACCTACTGCACTCAAATCCCTCGCCCCAATTTGAAATCTGGGGCCACATGCGCCGCTCCATTACAGTAAACAACACGCTGCCACCGCCTTCCACATCAACATCGATCAACTGATTGCTCTTAATCTTTTCACACCTGACACGTAATTAATAAAAACTTAGTTCCATCATGGAACGACATCAGACGATGCGTTTCCATTGAATTAAAACTCTTCGTTATAGCGAAAGCAGCAGTGCATTTTCTGCTGCCCCCTCCCCATACACGCACTCGTTCAGGATATTTAGTTCTGTTATCTGGCACACGAGGGCGCCGCCACAACACCTTTTCTATCTCCGGCAGCCAATTATCTTGTCTAAAATCCCTAAATCCTCCATACAAATTGTTTTCATATAACGACGAGGAAGCTGCTCCAACCTCCCTCTCGCCTTTTCCAGTTTAATGCGATTATATGGCACCCTCACCAGGGGGCTTTATTGGCTTCCATTTCAGCTCTCTACTCACTATAGCACGGTATACTCTTTGCCGACCCTTGCGCGAGGCACGAGAAGAAAAGAATCTATAGTGGCTCAAGTCTCGTTTCGAGAAAATCTCGTTAGAGATGGAAACGCTCAGGTGTTGAGGGCAAATCACGGAAGATATGAAACGAGGATAGGATAGGGTTATTAATTGAAATATGCCATGGCTTATTCTATTTTTTTTTTTACATAAAAAAATGGCCCTCACCCAAAAAAAATTTATTTAATTTCTGTCATCATTGATTACATCGGAGTACATTGTTTCGGGCCTATTAGCGATCCAATAAGAAAAAGACCAGTCTTTTTCGCCAGCTAATTCCACAGCATTTGGACACCCTACAGTTGTCCTACAATAAGGCCCTTCATTAATAATAATAGCTTAATAATAAGCATATTAATAAGCTGTACTAAACTGCACAATTGTTTTATACGATCAATCGGCGATTTCTTGAAATCTTGTTCATATTAAAAGTCCATAAATTCTTAACGAAATCATCCACAGAGTTGACTTCAAATCCTAAAAAACCTCCAGAGTTTCCACTAAACTTTAAGTGATTTCCTGATAATACTGACCGGTAGTTAGTCGGATAGTAATCAATAGTCAAGCCCATGTCGAAAAAAGTATTGTCTAAACAAAAATTTGTTTTACCTCACTGATACGGCACCCATTCATTGAATAGAAAACACAACATCTTAAGTCGTACATCCGTATATATCCTTCAACTTCAAAATGAATCTTCTTCACCTTTTCCCTCGTTTTAAAATGCAAACTTTCAACATACGAAACCGAATCCTCGAGTAACGTGTTCCTCTTCGACTACATGCATACAGACTCGTATACTTTGCCCTCAACTTTAATCTTCACTGGGCACATGTTGCCAACTCTATTTGCCATAGAAATATACGCTGTAACGTAATTATTTCGTGAATTTTCCGATATAGAAGACGGAAGCGATGATGCGTAATTCCTTGCATTGGCAATTACCTTTGCAACCAATATTTTTGCAGCGGAAATTTTCTCCGGACTCAATTCGTCATTTTTGTTCACATTTGTTCCAGACTTGAGTCGAGTAGTCCTCTTAAACCTTTCAACTGCTGACACATCTGAATTAATGGGATTAATTTCGTTAGATGTTAAAAGTTCATCGTTATTAACATCCAGCTCTCCGAGGGCTTGTCTAATGTAACTGCTACTCATGTTGCGCGTAATCATTTCATTTAAATCTAGTTCTCCATCTCCTGTTGTATCCAACAGTGCTAATATTTTGTCAAACTTGTTAGGCATAAGCATTGCTTGAGTTGCTAAGTTGAATATTTCTTCTTCCGGTCCAACATCTCTTCGGTGAAGTCTAAATTTCTTTTGGAATGAATTTGCAAAGATTTGCCTTTCTGCATTTACAGTTGCAGCAAAATATGTTGCATGAAGCAACGCAGTCACCACAATGTCCAGGACATGGATCAGGAAATGGACAACAGTCTGAATTAGCACTCTTCAAATTAAGTGATAGAGTTACAGCAAGAAATATTGCAAAGTTGTTAATAAACATCTCGAAAACAAGTGCAAAAAGCAACAACAACGTCGATTTTATATATGGTTTCTTATGTTTTACAAAAATGAGCTACATCCTGAAATAAATCCGTTTCTATAGTTTCATGTGATATTTTTATCAAGTTAAATAGTGAACCAATCGTGTTAAAATCGCGGCCGACGTAACTTGAAAGAGTGCCTCATTAAATAGTTGGAGTAATGGTTTTGTTAGGTGAAGATTGGCGGATCGCCCGAGAAATTTCAAGTGTTGAAGTAGATGGGATGAAGAATTGGAAAAGGGGCGAGGAAAAAAGAGAGAGAGAGAGAGATAGGAGGTGATGAATACAATTTTTATTCGTGAGAGGAGAAAAGAGGATTGAAGCTAAAGGCTCGTGACTTGAAAAGAGGGGAAAGCTGAAAGAGGAATGTTATAAATTTCAAAAATAAGCGAAACAAGAGACATGGCAGCTCAGGATTTCATTGTTTACATACCATTACCCGAAGCAGCAATGAGGAATGGCGAGAGCAAAAAAACAAACTCTTGCTCCATCTTAATCTCCCCATAGGCATGGATGTGAACAAATAAAAATTATCCGAAAAGCGTGCACGTGATGGCTCAGCAAATTCCTTTCCCCCTCATCACCTCAGTCGGCTTCCTTCTTAACATGATTTTTATTTTATCCATTAGATAATAATAATGCTTACGATAATCGTAGAGAAGTTTTGAGTTAGTGTATTGTTGCTGGTGCATTTAATTAGTCATTTGGTGTATTTCAAATCGAGCATTTGAAGGATATTAAATTCTCCACAAAGTACAGCGACGTCTGTTGTCGATGCGGTGCAGCGGCGGTTAATTGGCATTCCAAGTGCATGCATTTCGTATTAAGGCAAACAACAATAATTGCATTCGTAACAAGGCTCGGATGACGAGAGAATATTAAATGACGGTGCACGTGTTCATTAATTGAATATTGCTTGTGATAAGTATAAATACGGGAAGAATGCAGCGAGCAGTGGGCGTCACATGGTGCATTGTTGTTGTCGGTCGAACGCGACACGAGGTGGCGTTTGCTCTTCACGACCGCTGTCGGCGATAATGATCGCAATTGTTATATAAATAGAGCAATAACAAGTGCAAAATTAATTAGGCGGAAGCAACGCGTGCCGCCCGGGAGACGCCACTTGGACGCTTTCAAGACGCGCTTAACAATTACGTAACACGAATTGTGGTTAATTAGAATGTCGCGACGCTCGGGTCACACACACGAACAACTACGAATCCCCGCCCACACATAACTTTAGTGAATGCGAGGCGATGAATTCTTCTTCTCACGCCCTGAGACGTCGCCGATGCGCGTCCGACACCGCTTCTTGTCGATTACCATGTCAGATGAATGTCTTCGGCGTGAGGCGTGGGTGGGAGCGCAAGGAGGAAGGAAAGGAGGCAGTTGCGCTCCTCTTAATTAGGATTATGTTTCAATCCGGCGTTCGACTCATTTGCCGCGAAGCCTAATTATTGCGAGATGTTACACACAGTTATCAGCGCGCGCGTATCACGTGTTCCTACCACAAGTCGGAAAGCAACACCACACCAAACACAAAAAAATACACAAATGTTTCAATTCCACCAAACACTTTTACATTTAGCGCAATAAAAACTTTTTTTCGATTTTTTTAAGATAAAAAAATCTTTTAATTATATTATTGATTCTTGATAAATTAACTAATCCATTTAAAAAAATATATAATGTTGAGGTTCATATATAAATTAGTGAGAACGACGGGTGGTCGAGCAATAGGGACGCTAATTAATGAAGTGGACACATCAAGCTTGTCATCAAAGACTCAGGCACGTGTTCAAGGTATTGGCATTTAGGCCCAACCACAGCTTGCCAAGATTGACGTTGAGTGCAACTCGGGGTAACAAATAAAAGTTAGACTCAACAAATTGCATTAATGCTTCACATTATCACTAATAAATTTAATTCAAATTTTTATTTTTTTTATTTTTTAATTCAAATTTTTTATTTTAATATTTCTTCAATTATCGCTTGAGTGACGGAAATTTGGCGCTTACACCTTTGAATTAAGATTGTGAGTAATATAATACCAATAAGAGGGTTAGGAGCTGCTAATCTGCTTAGTAAATAAAAACTTAATGACGTCATGCAATCTCATAAACAGACACGAGATGCATTAATATCAACAATAAACATCATTAAGTGCGGCTGGGAACGCGCACTGCTAATTATGAGTTCGTTGGAAATGACGGCCGCCTCCTGGTTAGATATTAACTGGAAATAGCATCCCCCTTGAGGCGATCGATCAAAGGAGGCGCCAAAACACCCTCAAAAGAAGACACGTCGACGAAGATATTTTTTAGAATTAAAAAAAAAAATTCAATTCAAGCAAAATTTGTGCACAAAACTTTCAATTTCTTTTAAAAAAATAATTTAGGGTTAAATTCTCTCAATAAAATCCATCACAAATAAAAAAAAAAAAAAAATTGGTGTTTTGTTTATTCATTCTTGTCTCCTTATCAGAATTGGAAGAACGTTTGCTTGTACCCTAATATGATAGCATCGAAAGTATTTTGTAGCGGCCATGAACAAGATAGAGCGAGTCGTGGTCCGTATAACGCTACTTCAGCAGAGCAAATGTTCGGATTTTACCATCAGACAGTGATAAGACAAAATGCAAAAGGACACCTTGAGTAATCGCTTCATTTTTTCCCTCCTTTTTCGCTTTTCTAGACACAAACGTTTTTTGTAAAAGAAAAAATACTGTCAAGATAAAAAGTAGATATATATACCTAATTGAAAAAAAAGAAGTTTTCACTCGATGGGTTTTTATTAACGTTGTTCATCACAAGTTCTGTATCGATACATGATCGACCGGGTGAGAAAAGAGTTGAGGGCCGCAGCCGGTACAAAAGATCCACTAATGAGGCGGCAACAAGACCAAATGGGTGAATAAAAAAATAATGCGTGTGCACAATTTGGTCGACTAATTTAACAAATAAAGATAAGTAATTTTAAAATTTTACATTTTGGATAAATTTAAAATTAATAACGCTATGGAAAAATCAGTTAATTCATCTTCATTCCGTAGGAAAGATGCAATTTAACGATTTTAACTTTTATCCGACGCATTTTAACACCGAGTTGGTTTTTTCTTTTTCTTTCTTTTACTTTTTTTTTGTTTAAAATTAAAATAAAAAACAGAGAAGAACAAAAAAAAGAAAATCTTCTTTAATTAATAAGACTTAAATCAAAAGATAAAAAATTCGCTCACAAAGAAAATTTCTCTTCATTTGACGTTGAGCCAAGTCATAATGAAAGCAGAATAAGCACTTTTTTCTCTCTCCCGGAAGTAATTTTTCGCTATGAGAGCGGCTCGAAAGAAATCCCCACCTGGGAACCATCAGTGGAAAATGGCAAGCGAACCCAGGTGGCGCTGCTGTACAAGATTTTTCTGCGCGCAAAACGCAAGGACAGCGTTTTTATTCCTAATTTATGCATAATGAATTAATATTGTTAGCCAGAGATTTCAATAGACGAATTAAATTTTTATCTGCGTAATAATACACGTCATTTCTCCGGTGACAAAAAACCCGTGTACGAACTTTTAATGCCAACATAAAAACTGATTTGAATCACCATCTAAATTCAAATCGGACTCGTTTTACATATTAAAATGTCTATTGTCATCAGTTTCTCGTTCAGCCTCGTATTATTGATCAACAAACTTGCTTCTTGTCCCGTTAATTAAGTCCAACTTCCAGACGACCCATCATATCAACCATTTCCAAATTTAATTATTCTTTTCGCTTGACAACAAGTGATTAACCCAAAGTTATGGTGCTCCGACTCGGTATAAAGTTGTTAGGAGCAAATACGAAGTGAAATCCATTTGTTATTATCTTTTAACTTGAACAAGGTCAGAACAACAACTCATTGTAGCAAAAACAATGCCTTTACTGTTCGAGGGTGTGTCTCATCTCGCGACTGGCAGCGTCATCAATCTTGAATAATGGCTGTCAAGAGATGGCAGTGCAAATTAATCGTGTGAATTTGTAGTGATTAGAGCCTCTGCAACTCCCCCTGGGAGTCGACGTTCTTGCAATATCATTCGCGAGAAAGAAAACTGTGTGCGCTGAAAAACTAAGCAGCAATGTGGGAGGGGTGGGCGAATATCGGTTGAGCGGCAATCACAGTAGTGTTCGTACTACTTACTAGACCCAGGGACGAATTTTCGTCTGATTGTTTCAAGTTATCTTTGAGGAATAACAATCGTGTCGATTAGTGGCGAAACGTGTCAACAGGGGCGGCAGATTGAAAAACTCCCCCTTTGGACTTCCCTGCAAAACACCTTGAACTTCAATAAAAACTAATTACAAATTGTTGATGAAAATGTCGAAAGCACTCACGGTGATAGTGAGAAAGCACTCATTTCGGAGGAAACGTCTAAAACCCAAAGCAATTACTGTTTCCGTTCCACTTGTCTTAATGTTTATTGAAAGAGTTACTTCACTGAACTTTTATGTGCACTTTTAAAATAATTTCAACCCTTCAATAATTCGAATTGAGACCATTAGAATCAATTGGATATCGATTAAAATTAAATATAATCATGTTTGCAGCTTATTTTAGATTAAACATCAATTTATATTTAATAAAATTTTACTGAATTTCTAACAAAAAAATCTAATTTATTGTTTTTTGAAATTTTGTTTATAGTATTGTTTATATCGAGTTTCAAAAAAACCGCTCACTCCACTTGACAGATTAAAAGTTTCCTTTCCATCTAACTAATTGATAGCTTAAATATTGAGAACCATTAAATTTCACTTGCATTGCTGACAGTAGTGCTTTTAAGCAAATGTGTTGATGATTTCTCCGAGCTATCATTGGATAATTGAGCTTGTCTGTCTCGCTTTTCCACGATTGTCTGCTCATGATGACAGCGTGTTTACATTCTCAATTCGGGATGAAAAGGGGAGGACTACACTAGTGGCGCTTCAATTAACGAGATTATCACAAGATTAGAAGCAATGACCGTCTATCTAAACGCGACCCCTGGCGAGACGCCGTCTCACTAATGAAATTAACCCTGGCTCGTTAAGAGCGAGAGCGCTGATTTTAGAAGACTAGCTTTTCTCCGTTTCCAGTGAATTTAATTATATTCGCTCTCTTTGTCACCAGCAACGAGAACCTAATGGAGGTTTGATAGACAAATCCAATAAGGCCGCACGCACACCCCCTTGTCCCACGCACAACAGACGGCCTGCAACAACACTGACATCCAAGCGAGACAGTGCGGGTCCATTTCCCCATATCCAATCATAGCCTATTTAATAAACTAATCGAATTACTCCCCCCGATTGTCAATAAATCAGACTAAACACATTTACACGCTGTATCATTTTACACTATTTATACACGCAAAATTAATAAACTTCAATTGCAAAAACGAAGAAATTAAAAAAATAGTGCTAATCAAATTAAGGTTGGGGTTACATATCAAGTGTGACATGACATGTTGCTGATGTTCTAATACAACTCCCCTCCTAACTGTCTTTCACAATAGTTATTACTGGACAGACGTCCTAGTGCAAGCATTGGTATATCATACAAATTAACAAGAGCAACATCCAAGCTCTGCGCACGCGCATTGATTGGCGAATCTGTTGAAACTCACACAAGCTGCGGCCTCGTTCTGATACTGTCAAATATTATATGAAATTCAGACAGGATTGCCTATTAGCACAGCCGTGCTGCTCCCTCACTATGTGTTTGCATTAGAATGGGTATTTAGTCCATACAAACGTATTACATCATAATGGCTTTGGTATGACTTGGAAAATTATCTTAAGCAATTTTATCTTTCCCGCAAATAAAAACTTATAAACTGATGAAAACTCAATCTTCTTAATGTTTGGTATGAAATAAATTACTAAAAACTCCATTAAAGTAACTCAATAAACTCAAAACACTTTTTTGACTGGTCATTTCTCACAAGATCACAGCTCGGACAATAAATAACATTCAACACAAAACCCAAAAAATAGCTTTCATTCAAAAGCTGCCCCCTTGACTACTTTTTTCACAATGTTCATCGTTCAAATGTACATAAAGTAAAATTGTCCTTACCTTTTGATGTCTTGCCTTGTGCGTAAAGTAGATCATCACATCACCCAGCAGTAAGTAAATCACAGTTTATGAATAGATTAAAACGGCTCTTCTGCTAAAGAAAAATAAAATTATTGTTGTAAAAAATATTATACGATAATTTAATGTTTTATATTATGGTTGCAAGTCAAGTTTCAAACTTTGTCACTAGTTCGCAGCACAAATCAATAAACCCTTATTACAGTAACATTAGCTATAGTAAAAATTATGAAAGTACCGCAACAGTTGAACACTCGCACTAAATATATAAATTAAATTTTAAAAATTATTTAAACGTTCCGAAAAGAATTGAGTATTGGACATTGAAAAATTATTAACTACAAAAATGATTTTCTTATACATTATTTCCTATTAAATATTCCGTGTTGTGGTTACTGCACTGTCAAAAAGTGATTTAAGGTGTCATCACGTTCGGCTTTAATTTTTTTAATAGCTTTGCTTTGAGCGACATCTATCGTTCTATGTTACACAGAATGTCGCTCTAGTGTATAAAAATCAATTGCCAGTACCGGTAGTTCAGTGACGACTAATTTAAAGATAGAAAACGTGAATTAGAATACAAATTTCACAAAAAAAAAAAAACAATTTGTCGATTCGTTCGACATTTTGCTTACTTCAACTTAAATGGTTTGCCTCAAAAGCATTACTGCACTCCACAATAAAAATAAATATAAAACAAATTAATTTTTTTCCTTAAAATTAAAAATATTAAAATTTTAAATTTTCTTATATATATTCCTTTATGATTGCGCCGATATTTCCATTCATTTCACTGTAAAAAAAAAAAGAAAAAAAATATTTTAGATTTTAAAATCTAGAAAATCAAAAACATTTACATTTACATAACTTAATTTATATGATAAAATATCTATAAAAACTCAATTTCAATATTTCAAAGAAAAATTATAAAATCTGATATCCATGGTATTTCTTCTACAAGAAGTAATAATTTCAGTTTAAAATTACAACTCAAATTCTAAAAATTTCTAACAATAAAAATCTCAAAATGACCACAGCAATCGTTTATCAATGCCAATGCCTTTTTACGTAATTATTAAACTGAGTGATGATTACTAGTACACAAACAATAGCCAAAGTTAATGCATTGCACACAACACAATGTATCAATTTTATTTGCTTGAGTAAGTTTAATATTTTCAGTTATAGTTCCAAACTAATGTTAAATTTTTTCCTGTTTAAGGGCGAGAGTGCATATAAAACCTTTACAATAGTGCAAGCTTTAAATCTAACTTGGACATTATTGGTGACTGAACTGTCTTGGACCTAAATTAGGTCAAAAAAATTAAATCAATAATAGGATGTAGGGTAAATAGAGGTGTATGGCATTTAAGTCTAACAGCCTCTGGCATTGACACACAATAACAGTTAACTGTCAACTTTACAAAATCAATACACGATTTAAATTAGTTTGTTAGAAAAAAAATCCATCAAAATTCATTAAATAAACATAAATAACAACAAATGCAGTAAAAAAAATCAATATTTCATTTTACCATTAATTATGTAATTGGCTAATTGAATATGACCTCTTATCGTACATAAACAAATTCGTTTATAAAAATATGCAGATTCTTTAGATCGATGACCAGAATTACAAATCATACATAATTATATGATTTACCACTTTAATAACAAACACATCAAGTTTTACTTTCCAACCTAAAATTTACTTGTAAAAATTCCTCATTTTATTCTTCTCGTATCGAGTGTTTCTAGTCAGTTTTCCCTAATTTTTTTTAAATTCATTTTTAACACCTGCCCTAAGTGCGTCATGCACAGTAGCTACCACTTGGAATGTTCTGCTGTCGAGGGGGAGAAACTGAATTATCAGAACAAATCTGCGCGGATCCACTCACACTGACACATTTAGAGATGAGACCTCAAACTTGGCACGTATGGTTTTTTGCCAGCCTCTTCTGTGCTTACTCTCTATGCACATGTAACGGCGCTCAATTCGGTAAGATGATTTTCCAATATATTCATAATTTTAATAATTTTAATATTTATGATTTGTTATTTAATTCTTTTATCTGAAAAAAATAATCTTAAATGACATAATAATGATTTTATGTAATAAAAATAAATTTTATACCTTTCGTATCGATAGTCCATCAATAGATTGTACGTAAAAATTAATTATTGAACCTGTAAAAATAAAATAATATTATATATATATATATATATATATATATATATATATATATACATACTTCTAAATGGTTTGAATCCCCTATTAGAACATCAGGGTCAACAACTTGTAAGAGCACACTGACATAAAATCTTAGTAGTGATGAAAGCTTACCTAACCTAGATTGCTTCAATGTTCACGTTGAGGAAGTGAAATGATTAATAGCATTGAACTTGTCTTTCATTTTACTATAAAGTAATACTATTTTCTTGTTGTAGTAGGCACGAAACTGCATTCTTCGGATTTTCATGCCCATTAGCCCAGATATATAAACTATTGCACGGATGACCTTGTCTTTAGTTGTTCTTGTATTAAAAATCATAACAATAAACACATTTTTCCTTCACAGCTTGTCTCATCTTACGAAGTTCTTTCCGCACAACAATAAGATAAATTTAATGGCCGACGTTAAAATTAGCGCCGTAGCGTGTCAAAATGGTGTGAAAGCGGCGCCCCTCAAAATGTGACTTTAAAAAAAAGAAAACAGTAAAATTAAATTCTCAAATTAAAATTATCATTGTTCGTTTTCCGATTGTGATGGCATCGCCCCGTTTATCGCCCACAATTGCTACGTTAAATATAATTTGGGTTCTTATGTAGTTTATGAAAATCAAACAGGTTTTTAGCTCAAAAAATAAAAATATAGAAACAAAGCTTTTCGACCTTGACGGTCATCAAGTTCCGTGTTTTTTTGTTTTTTTTTTGTTTCTTTTACTGCAGCGAACCTTTCGACCCTTTTTATCTACAGCAAGCAGTTCCACATAGAACTTGATAATGACTGCCAAGGTCGAAAAGTTTTTTATTTTTTATTTTTTTTTAATTTAATTTTTAAAACCATCAGTTTGATTCTCATAATAAACATAAACCCATTCTATTTTTTGTGTTTTTTACTCAAAATTTTACTTCAATGGAATGTGAAATGTCACTTTCCTCATATGTCAGCTTTAATGTTTAAATGTCATTTCTTTTTAATATCTAGCAAACCAATTTCGCAAATGTCGATTAGAAGATAAAGCCAAATTAGACTTTTGTCTTCTGAAAATGTTAACTGACATTCGTCCACAATTTCGAGTTGGTATTCCGGAAGTTAATGTACCTAGATTAGATCCAATGGTTATTCCTAATATCCTAGTAGAAGAATCTGTACCACTTGTAAAAATAACAGCTCAGTTTATGCAAGTATGGACTTCACTGTATAAGCAATTCAAAGAATTTATAATTATACCATTGCATAAAACACAAAGGTTGTAGTTGAAGGAGCTTCAAGTTTTCAACCAACCAACGTCCATGCTGAACCTGATATTGTTTTTGTATCAATGGTTATACCAGAATTACATATTAATGGTTTGTATACTATCAATGGAAATGTAATGCTTTTACCTTTGCATGGTAATGGCACATTCTGGGTTCTTCTAAATGACATACAAGCTCATACATCTACTAATCTTCTGGTAAGTTTCTAATAATTGCTATTGAAGTCAATTGTTATATTTGTCATTTTTTTGACAGGTTCAAAGAAATCACCTGCAAGTTCTGCGTACTAATATTCAATTTAATGTGGGAAAAATTCAACTTCGATTAAATAACCTTTTCGGAGGAAATAACTTCATTGGTGAAACTGTTAACAGAGCACTGAATGAAAACAGCCAACAAATATTAGATAGTGTAAAACCGCGTATTGCTGAGAGAATTAGTGAAGCAGTTCGAAACATTCTCAATGAAGCATTCTCAAATTTACCTGCAAATGCATTTGTATCTTAAGTTTCATATGTATTGAAAATTTTATTGTATCACGCACGGACTCATGCCGTGTTTTGTATAGTTTAATAGACATAAAAATATTAAATATTATTTTGTTTAACAAAATCTGAAATGTAATATTTTGTTTAACAAAATCTGAAATGTAATATTTTGTTTAACAAAATCTGAAATGTAATATTTTGTAACCACTCTGAAAATCGATTCTGCACAATCTTGCAAAAATGTTCAGAAATCGATTATTTATCTATACAGTGCGTAATCCATAATTCAAATTTAAAATTAAAGTACTGTACAAAATCTAAATATGGAAGCATTAATCAAGAAAAGCTTGGTTATCAAAGATATCTAAATTTATCATTTTATATTTCACAATGCAACTGTGTGATAATAAACCAGTATAACCAGAATAAAAGATTAGAAAATCTTTTATGTGAAATATAAAATATACTCCATATACTGCAGTTCGACATTTTACTTTTCAGTCTATATTCACAATTAATGGCAAGTATTGTAAGTAAACTTTTGGTTTTAAACTTTTAAACATTCGTGGTATTGCTTAATTAAATTAAACTCAATATATAGTGATAGTTAATTCTAATTTATATATGAGAATCTTGTTGCGGTAAGACTTTATTCGTACGAGTGATATATTTCTCATTATAATTTTCACCTTAATTTTCCTCCTCCACACTTCATCTACTAGTCACGACATTCTTGTGTCAGTGAATACGTTATTGAATTAGCTACATTAATCCCTTACCTAAAACTCAAAGTGTTACACACATCACCTAATCATCATTAACACCATGCAACCCAAGGCAACTCATAATTATAAGCAACTCATAACTATAAAGTAATTCTCCAAATCATTAACAGTTTTTTTTCAATTTTTAGTTATGCTGCTGCATATTTTCACCTTTTAACACATGATGCATTCAAAAAAATTAAAATTATCAATCATATGCAGCGTCATAGCTGCTGTTTATCTGTACCCTCCCTTAAATTCAATTCATTGGCGCATTCTTGAATTGGGTAAAACCAACTTTTTCAAGCTGGCAGATGACACCGATATCCGCAATATAACATTTACACAAAAAAATGAAACTTTTAAAATCATTAACAAGTACACATTCAGTATTCCACACATCCAATTCTTAGACTGTGAATGTGGTTGTAAAAGCAGCGCAAATGAAGTTAAAAAGAAGCTGTACGAAAGAACTGATCATTACGAATGCAAAAAGAACACTTTATGTTTTACCATATCCCAAAAAATTCAATGTAATACATGTGATGATGATGACGCTATTGCTTATTGTCATATCAACATTTCAAAAAACTCTGATGACATTTATCATGTAAATGAAGTACAGCGTTCAGATGTTTTTTATCATTTTCTTTACAATGGTGAAGTTTTAAAAAATCACACTATCAAAGTACCTTCGTCCATTCCACAATTCATCGTTCGGAAATTAAAGGTGATACGAATAGAAGACCGTACAGAAATGCATTCTTTGAATAAACTTTTTGTCGTTTTCAAATATTACTGTTGAAATAATAACTGCTTCTCTGCTCCTTGTAGAAATGATTTTGACTCGATTTGAAAATATAGAAAACTACTTTACTGAGACTATGACTACATTCATGGGGGTTAAGATGAAGAGTGAGGGGAAATGGTAAACAACCCTTTTTATAGGGAAGGGTTAAGTGGGTCATATGAGTGGTCACATGGTTTGAGTCGTTGACCACAAGATGGGAAAATAATTGGAGGTGGACAGTAACAAAAGCCTGGGTTTTCACATAGAGGTGAGGAAAATTTACAAGACAAAAATAGAAATGAACAAACGAACTGGAACAATAGAAATATACACTTGACAACAGAAATATGAAAATAACACTAAAAACATAACATTGGAAATTAATTTTAAATTGCGAGATTTTACATTCCCGGCCGAGGGTGGTGTCAATCACTAGCCTCCATTAGACATAAGCGTTGGATGGGTCGACGCAGTTGCTTGCCGTTGGGCAGAGTGAGCTCACAAGATCGGATAAGGTTGTCACGACCCAGAAACGTGTTGGTAACTCGTGCCAGTTTCCAGGTCATGCGAGGTTGACCCTGCTCTTCAATTAGTACAACGTCATTAATTCCTATAGGGCGAGTCTGCGAGTTTTTGTTTTAAATTCACGAAGTCCCACTAGGTATTCGTGGGACCAGCGACGCCACAGACGGTTGATCAATCGCTGCCGTAACTTCCATCGACCCAACAAGGCCTGTCGGTTGACCTGGTCAAATTTAAAATCGGAATTGTAGACATCAGGCAAGGTGGTCAAACGTGTTCCTGTCAAGAAGTGTGATGGAGTTAGAGGTTCGGTTTCCATAGGGTCGGCGCTGGTGTACGTGATAGGACGAGAGTTGATGACAGCTTCCACTTCAGTGAGTATAGTCGACTATTTCTTACAAAATTACAAAGATCGCCCGGCCTAATATTTTTTTTATGCTATTTTTTACAGTTTTCACCATTCGTTCCCACCAACCTCCCCACCATGGAGCCTGCTCGACAATGTATTTCCACTGGATGTGATGATCTGAAACGAATCCTTGGAACCGCTCTTGACCAATGGCGTTTAAAAACAGCGCCAAATCTTTTTCTGACCTTTTGAAACTTTTTGCATTGTCGGAGTAGACAACTGCAGGAATGGCTCGCCTGGCAATGAAGCGTTTGAAACTCATTATGAATTTTTCAGTTGACAGGTCCGTTACTAATTCCAGGTGCACTGCCCTAACTACAGCACAAGTAAACAGGGCTATGTAGGCCTTACTTCCGTCACGCATGTACAGTGGACCAGCGAAATCTATTCCTGTTATGGCAAATGGACTTGATCGGTTGATTCGGTCCGCGGGGAGGAGTCCAACGGCCTGAGACATCAGTCTTGCGTTGACTCGGCGACACTTAAGGCAGCGGCTGGCGAACGACTTGATCATTGACCTTGATCTGGGGGCCCAAAAGCGTGTGCGAAACTCTGCGAGTGTGTCGTTCATTCCGCCGTGCAAAACTCTGCGATGGCAGTCCGAGATGATGAGTGCTGTGAGTTTCGAGGCTGGGTCCAATACAATGGGAAATTTGAAGTCGTGGGTTGCATTTGTCATTCGGATTCGGCTGTCCACTCGGAGTGTGTCAAACTCATCAATGAAGACCGACATGTTAGCTAAAGGTGAGCTATTTTTTATTTCTTTGAATTTTTAATGCACTGCATTTCTTCAGCGTATCGTTGATGTTGCATGTATCGTAACCATTCCATTTCTGACTCATTTATTTCTTCTGTTTGTAGGGGTCCACTGCGTATGACCTGACGTTGGGCATTATTGGCGAATCGATGCATCCAGGCGAGTACGCGTACTGTTTTGCTCCATGTGCCGTACCGATCATCATTGAAAGGTGGCGGCGTTTCGTTGTCCTCTCGTGTTAAAGTG